>CM040396.1:97936142-98321142 GCA_022702515.1 Ilyophis sp. 1 JC-2022 | reverse complement strand
GGCTCGTCAGACGCAGAAAGAGACTCGAGACTGTACGTCCCTCTCTTCCCTCCGTCCTCGTTTCCCGACCGCAGCGCACTGGATGGCATCTGCAGGCCTGCGGACATGCTAACGCGCTGCGCCGCGAGCGCTCGCTACATCCTCTGCATTATTAACGGGGCTCCGCTCCTCCTCTCCAGGCCCTGTGAGTGACAGGGGGAGAGGAATCGCTCCGAATGTGAGGCGCTCACTACTCGCCATCTGCCCCCCCCACCCCCACCCATCGTTTCTCCCGGCTGCCGCCCTAAACCTGAACCCGAACCCCGGCCCTTCCCACAGTCACCAGCCGGCTCCGTACTGCCTGACAGAGAGAGATGGATTCGGCCTTCACGTGGGTCGGTAGCCTTCCTTATATTTTTCGTCAGGGATTCGGGCATCGGAAAGCCATGTGATAGATTTGGGGGTTTTGGGGGGGGGGGGGGGCGGGGGCACAGTGTTCGAGCTTGCAGGGGCTCCAGTGCAATAAAAGGTCATGTCCGTGGTGAAAAGGGTCTGGAGATTGGAGGTTGGACGGGACTTTAATGGAGAGTGTGTACGTACTGAGAGGGAGGAGGTGTGGGAGACGGGGTACTAACGATAGCTGTGGGCGTATTGAGAGGGAGGGGGAGAGGTGGTGGGAGGGAGGTGGGACGGAGGCAGGGTAGAGGGGTGCTAACGATTCTAGGCTCAGCCTGGAGGGAGGTCAGAGAGAGCAGCTCACCAAAGAAAAAAATAATACAAGCTTCCTTCTGGGTGTCTAATGTGATATTTTTCTTCTGTAGATGATGCACGCAGGGCGTATGCACGTGCACACACACACACACACACGCACACACACACACACACAACACACACACACACACACACACACACACACACACACACACACACACGCACACACGCACACACGCACGCACACACGCACACACACGCACACACACACACAACACACACACACACAAGCACACACACACACACACACACACACACACACACACACACACACGCACACACGCACACACGCACACACACATCAGACTGTCCATTTGGAGCACACTAAAGGAAGCCGGAGCTTAAAAAAGTAGATGCCATCACTGGGTCAGAAAGCACAGCGCACACACACCATGTTACCAGCCCCTCGTTTCCTTACATCGGAGAAACGTCCTCTCACAGTCTGCAGGAGCTAGCTTTACCGTTTATAATCTGAGCGACCTATCCTCGCCTCGCCACGCCCCCCCGGTCGGCTAAAAGGATGCGGCGGCCCTCTGGAGCCGAACCCCCACCTCCCTAAAGAGGGACCGTAGCTTGCACACCTTACAGCTCCGCCCCCTGCCCCCCCTCCTCTTCCCCCTTGGCCCCGCCCCCCGACCCCGCTGTGCCCCCCCCTTCCGCCACCGGCCGAGCCAGGGGGTCCACACGCCCCCGTGCAGCTGGGGGTCGGCCAGGGGGTCGTCGGGGGGGTTGCGGGGGGGGACGGCGGTCTGGTTGTACTCGGCCAGGCGGCCCAGCAGCGCCCTCACCACCCCCGGCCTCCGCTTGGAGAGGTCGCGCCTCTCGAACGGGTCGCCGGTGATGTTGAAGAGCCAGACGGACTTCTGCCGTTGGTCTGTCCGCTTCTCCAGGGCCTCCCAGCGGGCGGGACCCTCCGGCTCGTTTCGGGGGGGGACCCAGTCCCCGTCCCCCACCTTCCCCGTCAGCAGCTTCCAGTCCCCGACCCGGATGGAGGCCCGGACGGCCGTGTCCCATATCCCGAATCCGGCCCGCAGGGTCCTGGGGTTGGGCCGCCCCGGCCGACGAGACACCGGGTCGATGTTGAAGAGGATTTCGGTGCGGGGTGAGGGCGCCCCCTCGCTGATGGCGGCCCACACGTTGTGGCCGTCCAGCAGACGGAAGCCTTTTCGGGGGACTCCGGCCAGTGAGAGCAGGGTGGGGTACCAGTCGGAGACGTGGATCAGGGCCTTGCTGACCACGCCCTTCCTCTTCAGTAGGGGGCTATGGACGAAACCCACGGCCCGCACCCCTCCCTCCCAGTACGTGCCCTTGCCCCCCCTCAGGGGCCAGTTGCACCCCCCAGAGAGGGGCTGGCCCCCGTTGTCGGAGGAGTAGACGAGGACGGAGTCGCGGTAAAGGCCGCGGTCCCGCAGCTCCTGCACCACCTCGCCCACCGCCTCATCCACGCAGCTCAACATGGCGGCGTAGTGCCGCCGCGCCCGGTTGCCAAGAGAACGGTACCGCCGCAGAAAGCGGGCGGGGGCCTGCAGGGGCGTGTGCACAGCCTGGAAGGCCAGGTACAGGAAGAGGGGCCTCTTACGATCATGGGCCCTCAGGATCTGCTTTACCCTGGGGGAGTACAGACAGACAGACAGACAGAGACAGAGAGACAGGCACCCACACACAGGCACAGACATACACGCCCGTGTACATACATGCACACACATATGAGCACGGACATACATGTACAAAAACAGATACACACGCAAGCAAATATATATGCAAGCACACATATACATATGCACACGCACAGACACACACGCACACAGACTGCGATTAGTAATCAACTGGTGTAGTTGATAATCCTTCTTGAATATTCTGTGCTTAGCATGCATTGATTTGACTTAAAATGGAATCATTTTCAATCCGAAGCTTTGCTAAAGTTTCACTTGGAAGCAATTTTTGAGCAATTTCTGTGATCTAGAAGTGGAATGTGGAATCCTACTATCTCTCTTTCTCAACACCTCCATGTTATCTCATAAAAGCAGAAAGCAGTGATTTGCAAATTCTCTTTTACATATATTTATCATTTGGAATTTGATGCCTGCAACACGTTCCAAATAAGTTGGAACAGGGGCAAAAAAAAGACTGTGACGTTCTAAAAAACACCTGTTTGGAACATTCAATATTAAATGACATCAAAAGACTCTTAATATATTATCTTCAGGTACTCTTACTCTCAGATACTATAACCTCTCTGCATTTGAATTGGGGGGTGGGACTAGATTAAGCTGTAAATTACACGGGAATAGTTTAGAATACATGGTTGGCGAAATGGCTGTAAGTCATCAAGGTTTTGCGGTATCAAACGAGCCTCAAACCATCACTCTGCTGCCAGATATGCAGTTCGAACCACCAACGTTGCTGCTCGCAACGATCATGTGGACAGTGCTCTACAGACCACCGAGACACCCTAATTTAAATTTTAAATGTTACAGAAAGTGAATTTATATTTGACTTTATTTGTGTGTGTGTCTTAACTTAATGTGTTGCACTTCCACTGAAAACAGCACAGGGAACATAAGACTGGTATTAAATGTGTTTGTTTCAGCCGTGCGTATGTAGGTCACAGTCTCTCATAAAAAAATTTCTTAAGACGGGCGTCCCCAGCGTTCCGCAGGCTGAGCGTTACTGCGAGCCGTCACCTCGCGACCAGCTCCGATCACACGGGGGGAAAATGAGCAGAGGTTCTGGCAGCTGCGAGGAACGCGGCCCGTCGCTGTCATGCTCGATGATGTCCACCCCAGGCGTGTGGGTGATGCGGAAGGCGGTCAGCGCGCTCGCTCGGGGGAGACGAGAGGGGAGGCGACGGCTCCTGTTCCCCGCCGGGACGGCCGTGGTAAAAAGGACAGCGCCAACCCGCGAGATGCGACCATCCGCCGAAAGACCGTGCCAAACACAGCGTCTACTGTGTTCTACGTTCCCTCCCGAGCCCGGCGAGACCTCCTTTCCCTAAGCATGGGTGAGCAGGCGATCGCTTCCAAGTTCCGCAAAGCATTCCATAGCTTTGCTTCTGTGGCAAAAAGGGCTCCCAAAATTTACAGTTGAAATTGATAAAATGTATTTTCTTCCCTTGAGAAATCCTCTCTTGGTTTCCCCCCTTTTCTCTCACTAATTTGGAATGCTCAAATGCTCATCGCAACCTTCATGTCTGTAGCCGCTTCTCCTGATCCCGTTTCGTCCGAGGCCATTTTGTCTATGACCACTTCGCCTCCAATTGCACGACACATTCGACTTGATGCTTTTCCCGAGACCTGAAGCCTTTCAGTCTGAGGAAGGACGCCATTTTGTCTGATGTCAGAAAACTGATGCAGTGGTCTGAGGATGTCCCAAAATGTACACCGTAGACACGATGTCAAGTAGCGCACATCGTTAGACCTCTCTCTCGGGGGCGGGGGCTTACCTCTCAGCGAGTTGAGGGCGGGGCTTACCTCTCAGCGAGTTGGGGGCGGTGCTTACCTCTGAGCGTACAGCAGGGTGGAGTAATTTCCGCTCAGCTCCCAGGCGGGCCTCTCCCCGTCGTGCAGGTCAAACCCGCACGTCTCCGACCCGTCGCAGTTGCGGAAGGTGTAGTGGTCGCCACTGCCGGTCAGGGAGCCCAGGAAGGTGTGGAAGCCGCGGCCCGTGGGCAGGCAGCCGGGCCGGGAGAAGCCCAGGTGCCATTTACCCACCATGTGGGTGCTGTAGCCCACCTCACGCAGCCGCTCGGGCAGGGTGGGGGCGTCCGGGGGCAGGCAGACAGGCTGGCAGGGCCGTATGATGGAGTGCTGGAGGCCCGTGTGGATCTGGTACCTGGGGCAGGAGGGGCAGAGGGGTGAGTTGGGTAGCCGATGTGAGGAATGAAGGCGAAGGTTGAAGGACACAATGGGAAACTAGTTTTAGGACTTTTGCGTTTGACTGAATAACCTTTCAGTACAATCTTTACACAGCAAGCTTTCAGGAATATGTTTCATTCTGTTTTATGAAACGGAGCAGGGAAATACTGTCAGAACCAGGAAGTGGGGGTGTATCTGCACCCATGTAGATCCTGTCTCAGTTTTCTATAATTCAAACGCA
The DNA here is from genome assembly GCA_022702515.1 of Ilyophis sp. 1 JC-2022. NCBI lineage: Eukaryota > Metazoa > Chordata > Actinopteri > Anguilliformes > Synaphobranchidae > Ilyophis > Ilyophis sp. 1 JC-2022. The sequence goes on along the minus strand of CM040396.1, from coordinate 98,316,297 downwards.
ATAATACCCTCTGTGTGCACCTGCACGCACGCACACGTATTGCTTTCAAACCGACGTGTGGTCCACATGCACTCGCGCAACAACACCGCTGTACTGGTGTTACATTTTGGGGTTTTGGGGCTCGTTCAAAACAAAGCGACGGAATTGCGTAACACATTCGGATTGTTACGCACGCGGGCCATTTTTGTGTGTGTGTGTGTGTGTGTGTGTGTGTGTGTGTTTGTAAACGCGTGTCATGTTTTCAAAATCATTAAATCACGCAAAGCCAAATTAGACGCAGTGCCGTGGTATCTCAAAAGTCCCGGCGCGCTTTCAAAATCAAGAGCAGGTGGGACAAAGCTGGTTAAAATCCTGGCTGAGACGGGAACATACCGTTTGGTTGAGCCTTGAAAAGAGGACGCTGTGTACATATATCATGTGGTGGGGTCTGCGGTATCACAGAAAACCATTAAGACAAAGGGGATGGAAAAGGGTGTGGCAGTTTTACAAAGGGGATGGTTTTTGTCACTTTTCGGAACAGGGGATTGGCATCCCCCTCAAATCAACCCCTGTGTGCATACAGACACACTGTCTGTACATAGGGTATGTGTTTATACAACTGTATATAGGGGCTACAGCGTTATGCAACTCATACTGCAAACACCACCTGCAGTCTCAGAGGCACAATCTCATTGTCCAATCAGAGCGATCGAGGAGAAGTCTTGTGAATGCAAACGTTGGTTGGTGAGAATGGGAAGGTCTATGACCTCCATAGTTTATGTGAGCATCTCCTGCCTCTGTGAGGATGCGGCCGAGAGGGAGGCGTCTCCCCTCCCCCACAGTCCCCTCGGACTGCTTAACTCAAAATAAATATTTCTTGCTCATGTCCCGTTGATGTGGGGAGGGATTGTACCTGACCCCCACAACCTGAGAACCGCGTCACAGACAGGACCGCGTCACAAACAGAACCGTGTCACAAACAGAACCGCGTCACAGACAGAACCGCGTCACAGACAGAACCGTGTCACAAACAGAACCGCGTCACAGACAGGACCGCGTCACAAACAGAACCGTGTCACAAACAGAACCATGTCACAAACAGAACCGTGTCACAAACAGGACCACGTCACAGACAGGACCGCGTCACAAACAGAACCGTGTCACAAACAGGACCACGCCTGAGAACGTCTGCTCACCCGTGTTCACTCTGGTTCTGTTCCACTCACGGCCGTAACACGCAACACTGCAACAGCGCAGTGGCTATTTCACAAAGTGCCATGAATGAGTTAGCCTCATAACTTTAGTGAATATTTTCAACAAGTTCTTGAAGCCAGAATTAAAGAGCTAGCCAGCTGATTCTCCTTCCCAAAATGCACCTCTAACAGGACCCCAGACTGTGGTCCCTCCTAACAAAGCCATATCATAATTCATCAGTGATGGAAATTATATCAAAAATGCTTATTGATATCTGATATGGATTTCTAATATTGGCAAAGCGAGAAGATTATTCCAGCAGTAAATATAAATGGCCGCCTACTTTCATTAAAAAAAAGGTCTGCAAGCGAAATAGAGCACTAGTCTCCTGCAAAGGGTTAACATTGTTATTCATATTTATGTAACAAACCAAATCCCTCAAATACATGGCAGTGGAAACCAAGAGCTTGCCTTCAGTTTATACACTTTTTCATTGGTTTTATTTACTCTTAAATACATAAACAAGCCTTACATAAACTTCAAGTGCACACGACACATATTGCTATGCCAATGCCACTAAATGCTGCGATATAGCACCACCCTGGGGCTGAGGGAGGTGGTAGAGACGGGGACTCACCTTCCGGTCATTAGCTGGCTCCGGGAGGGCGAGCAGATGGGCTGGACGTAGTAGTTCTCCAGTTTGACCCCTTTGCGGGCAAGCCGGTCCAGAACGGGCGTGTGGATCAGCGAGCCGTGGTAGCCCACGTCGTTGTAGCCCTGGTCGTCCACCATGATGAAAATGAGGTGTGGCTGACGGGCAGAACCCGGCGCCCTGGAACTTGGGTTCTTCGAGGTCTGACCCGGGTGCACCTGGGACAGGCAGCCCAGTGCTGCCAGGCAGAGCAGCAGAGAGGGGCACGGCTTGGACCCCTTCATGGCCGTCCAGCTACCCGCCTGATCCGCTCTCCGCCACAGTATCTTTCCACCAATTTCTCTGCCCGCCTGTGTGCTTGCACCCACCTCTGCAGGTCACTTTGTCTTCCCAACGGCTAACCACTGGCTTCCTGTGCGGCCACCACGTTGGGGAAAGCGTCCCGCTGGGCCGAGGTTACCCCCGTCGTCTCTCAGCGGTGTCCCTCTCTGGGTCGCGGTCTCCCTCTGAGCGGTTCCAGTTGCCGGCGGCGATGTGGCGGGTGGAGGAGCTCAGGGCGAATCCGGGCCGCTTCCTGTTCACAGCCCCCCGCCACATTCCTCTGCCCCTCACGGCGTTACAGCGGGCTCAGCAAACCCAGAGAGCGGGGTGGGGGCTTATATGTGCAGCCAGTGAGCTCCAGTGTGTTTATCTTTACTTAACCAGGTGGGTCAATGGAAAACTCAGTTCTCATTCGCACCAGATACCTGAGAATTCGAAGTGGGTAGAGAATGCAAAAGATTGTGTAGCCAATCAGATGTGTGTGTGTGTGGGGGGGGGGGGGGGCGTACGTGGCCAGATGTAGACAGCTTTATAGGAAGTTAACCAGCACTCCCTCCGACGCGATCTTAAATGATCTCAATGAGTTCCGATGGAATGTGTGCGTTTGTGTGAGGTATTCACTACGGGTCTGTAAATGATTCATTTTCAAAGTTAAAAGGGAGGGCTCAGATCAGAGAGGTACAGTATAGTATGGGGGGGCAAGAGGCAGCGGTCCACATGAGCTCTGGGCCACCAGTGGTCAGCTCACGTCGCTAAGTCGCAGAGCGGGTTTCTACGGTAACGATACACACCAGATCGCTGCGTCGAGAGCACCGCCGGCTCTTGCAGCTCTCTAACGTGGGACCTGAGAAACTCTTCCTTTTTAAAATGTTTTTATTTTTAATTTTTTTTAACAACACGGCCAGGCTATCGTGTAACTACTGCGCATACTTCTCCAGGAAATGCAAGTCTGAGACGGCGCTTACACCTCAGAAATCACTGCCGACGGGCAGGTCTGATAGAGTCCCTTGATAGAGAGAGTAGCGACATAGAGGGTCCGGAAAAATCTAGTCACGTGATTGCGTGGAGCCATTTTGAGTCCATCGCGGACAGGAACGGGATCGGACGCATATCGATTTTACGACAAAATGACAGGTTGTAGCGCTTGTGGGTGCACAAATAGAACGGAGAAGGGATTCAAGGTATATAGATTTCCATCAGATGCAAAAAGACGGGAAATCTGGGAGAACAGAGTCAGTCGTGTTGGATGGAAAGCAACTTCTTCCTCAGTTCTCTGTCAGGTCAGTGGTAATGGTCCCATACGTATTGAATTAACATGCACATATTTGTACTTTTGTGATGTCATTATTATGGAGTATGGTTTAAGACAAGAGAAAACACCCTCTACCTTTCCATGCGTAATTAAGAAAATTATGGACATATTTGTAATGCCTTGACGGCTTGAGTGTTTGTTAAATTAAAATTTGTTTTTTATTTTTAATTGCATGTAGTACAGTACGTATGTAGTATTTAAATGAATGCAGGGCCCCAATGGAAACCAGTTTTTAACTGTTTGGGCATACCCTGGGTAAAGAAATGCAATAAATAAATAAATAAATAAACCCTAGCTTTTAAGAGTAGGTTATACCAAAGATTTATTTTCCCCCTTTGGCATGCACGGCATCTAGTTTAGCATGAAAAAAATATCACATTGCACCACTATCCAACGTGTTCCTATTTGTAATTCGCAGGTTCATTTCGAGTACCTGTCTAGTTAATTCCTTCTTTGTCATGGTTCTAAATGTCTGTGACTGTTAAATCACAACCAGCTCTGTGATTTTCTTCTTTATCATATGGCTCTTAGTTGTCATAAATCTTCTATTTTGTCATCTTCACATAATTTGTTCATTGTCAACATGGAAAAGACCATTCCCATCTCTCATACATAGAGAACATAACGGAATACACGGTTCAATGCACGAGCGCCATACGGCGGCTCCGCACTGAATGGACTCAAAATGGCGTCAAATCGTGAGTTGTCGCTACTCTCTCTATCAAGGGACTCTAGTCTGATCTAAGCCCGTCATTAAAGCGGATGAGGCCGTACCGCCGAGAGAGAAGCCGGCGGGAAAAGGGTGTGACGAGAATTAACGTCCCAAATCATCTGTCCTCTTATGAGAAAAATCGCGTGGGGGGTATGCGGAGGTGCCGCGCGGAGCTGCTGTCATGGCAAAGTAAGAGAGGGCTTGGCTTTCCGATCCTCTGTTTAACAGCGTCGCTCTCCTCTCTCTCGGCACCGCGCTCTAATGAGCAGCCAGCTGGGCTTGACAATGCATACAGCCATCAACTCTACAGCAACAGAGCTACAAGGCAAGGCAACAAGACACACACAATCTGATTTCGCCTACAAGACAGTCTTTGAATAATGGTGGTGTGCGTGTGTGCGTCTATGTGATACTATATAGGGGATAGATACTATAACATAGATGCAGACATATACAATACATGAGAAGAAAGGGAGAGCGGAAGAGGCAGCACCTCTAAGAACCTCTTAACAGACGGGATGAAAAGACACCATCGACACCCGGTGGTCAGAAGGTGTACTGCAGCACGGGGTCACTGCGAAAGCATGCAGGGGGCACAGTGGGTGTCGGCACAACAAGCCCTGATGCTGAACAGAACACTGCTTTATGGGAAAACACAAACCACAGAGGGCTAGGCTGAGCCCTTCTGTAGAAGGCAAATGGGACCTGTCAGGAACAAAGCAGCCGCACACGCACACACAGACACACACACACGGCTCTCAGTAACAAAGCAGCCACAGAATCAATGGTAATGAGTTCACCTCAGATGTCCCAACCCACTCGTTACCTCCACACCGGAGGCAGGGGGGTCTCTGCTGCGTTCCTCACTGCCAAAAGCGTCTGCTGTAGGGGGTGGGTGAGACACAAACTTGGCTCTGGACAAGAGTAATGACCTGCTCCCAACCCTTAACCATTTCTGCTGTTCTCAAAAAATGATGGGGCTTCAAAGTAAGACTCCAGTCTTATTTGTAGGCCACAAATACGAGGACAAAACAGCACGCAGTAGTAAGGAGGAGATCGCCCACAATGCGGATAAACAATATGGTTTATTTGCATATTAAAAAGGTACAACCAAAAACAAAAAGAAAAGAAAAAATGTTTTTAAAAAATCAGGAGCATATAAACAATTTGGAAACTGACATTTTTTTCTTTTTTTTAGTTTCCACAGAAACTCACTGAAGTGGATTTTAAGATGGGTAAGACGAGTGCAATGAAGAAGTGAACTTTCATACAGAATTGAAAAGGTAATAGTAATTACAGGTACGACCCCCTTTCTCCAGGAGGGGGCTGCTGTGTTCCGTGCTCCCGGCCCCGGGACGCTCTGACCAGGCAGCAGCGCACACGCTAGCCGCCGCGATCGCAGGCACACGCTACAGCGCTGGGTTTCAGCGGAGAGGGGAGAGGATCATGGGGGATGGTGCGAGCAAGTCTCCTACATTAGGCTAACTGAAAGCCTTGCTTCTGAGGAATTGTACAGCCCTTTTAAGGCAATGAGTTGCCGGGGGACGGGGAAAGGCCGGGGGCGGGTGTGTGAAGTATCCCCCATCATCCACTGTGCCATCGCTGGGCATTCTCACACAGAGGCTTCAGGTTAGACAGGGCCTCAAACTCAACCAGAACAGAGTAATTTTGGGTGTGCGTGTGTCAGTGGCGAGGGAGCGGGGGGTGAGTGACGACAGAGCGTACAAGAACAGAAAACAGTCTAGTATTGCTCGTCCGTCAGCCTGCATTCCTGCTACAATCCCCAGCTGGCTGAGAGGTAGCGCTTTTTTTGGGGGGGGGTGTGAAAGAGCAGATTGTATGAGCAGGTTAGGGTGACGCTAGGAGCACTACCATCATACTGGGGCCAGGCGTGAACGGCATTACGCGATTACCTTCACTGGCGGGTGGCATGGCCATTTCACAAGGGCAGGAATGGGTACCAGCCGATCAGGTGGCACTACAGCTAAACCAGGGGAAACTATCCCAAGAACACATTTGATGAAGAGGAACCACACTTGTGAGAAACATGCGGGAGACTGTTGTTCTACAGCACTAGCAGATGCCCTGCCTCAGCTCTACAAGCTTCTTCTCTGGACCCGACGCCAATTATTGCAGCCGTGACTGTTAACGTGCTAAACCAGCCATGGGTTAGCGCCACCGCTAACGCCGCGCCAAAAGCACACAGACGGAGCCCGTAAGCACTGTCCCGAACGTGTGTGTCTCTCTCTCTCTCTCTCTCTCTCTCACATTCACACACGACAAATGGGATAAACTGATCGACACTGCTGAGCCCTTTATCCAGATTTACAGCAGATATTATCAGCTTTGGAAAGGGGAGTACAAAGCCCACTTCATGAAGATGTGATTCATAAACAAAAGTAATAATGCTAAAAGCGTTGTCACCCTTCCCTCTCACCACCCCAGGCAGAACGGCTGATTTGCATGAGCCAGTGGAGACACCGCCGCTACAACCGGAGGCCCAGAATAGACTTTTCTGCTCAGGTTACACAGGAATAACCCCTCCCCCCCTCCAAGAGACAAAACGGGAGGTATCCAAGGTGAACCCCCGGCAGACTTTGGGCCTCAGCGCAGTAAAGAGCGGCTCCAAAAAGGAGCGATGAGGGGAGGAGTAAAGAAAAAAGGAGGCGGCGTTCACATGGGAGAGAGGCACGCAGGAGACCCACTGGGCAAGATACTGTGACCATACTGCAAAAACATCCATACAATCAATACAGTCCGAACCAGTACCAACACCAAAAACTACATCTCCCAACATGCACCTGGGCTGGCTCAAGTGGCACCAATGGGTCTTTTCTGGATCCCTGATCAGAATCTGGTCCACCTTCGACTGATCACAAAGGGAGAGACCAAGGTCTCCGGAACCTTCTGTCCTTTCAGCTCATGAGTAACACACGCAGCCTTGCCACGGCGTTAGAACCAACCCCAACAGAAGGGGAAGGATTCTATGTTTCAGAAGGGGGGGGGGACAAGGTTCACGCGCTTTTATTTTTGAGCTCAAAACCAAGAGCAGGGGAGAGGCAGGTTAGGCTGCGATTTATTTATGAGGAAGCTCTTCCACAAGTGACTCATTTCAATCTCGGGCAGTTTTACAAACGCCTATGTCCCCTAGGCAAACTGAAGCCTCCCTCTCCACCCCGCTAGCTTTAATGCACACAGGGCTGGAGCCGTTAATCTAATGGACTGAGCAGGGGGGCAGGGGGTAATGTTAGCTTTTAATTTTTAATTTAATTGAAACACCAGCATAATATAAATTTTTCATATACCAGGAATGAACATTTCTTGATTGAACAAAAAAAAAAAACAGCACTGCTCTCCAACATGGCAACCACTTCTGCAGTGGAGAATTTCTCCAGTTTTAAAAAAACGGCAGGAATTGAGATTCACCGTTTTCAGCCTGTTGAGTTTTTTACAGGCAAAAAAAAAAAAAAAAAGAAGTTAATACTTCAAGAGCATCTGGTAACTATTACGAGCGGGCAGAAACGAGTGTAGTTATTCTTTTCTATTTAATTCTGTTCATATGCAGTCCAATGGCAGGGAAATGATCAGCAAAACAAAACAAAGATTACATTCAAACATTGACAGTGTGGGGAACTATTACATAAAATGGTATGAGGTTGAGGAAGGGAAGAGTTAATGGAAACCAGTGTTAAAAAATTCCCAGAAGTTAAGTAAAGGAATCAGTGTAAAACGGTTCATAAAATTCCCGGTCAGGTCGCTCGATGTGAAAACGCACAGATCCGTCAGTTTGTTTCTCTTGGGTGGAAATTCACCGGGATTGGCGTTCTGCTTGCACGCTCAGTCTGTTACTCTTGGAAAAGTCTTCTCCGTTAGCGGGTGCGTCTCGGAGGAATGCTTCCTTTCCACGGGCCCCCCCCCTCCCGAGTTCCCTTCCGTATCAGTGCCGAGCTGAGCCGTGCCAGTGAACCTTAGCTCACCCGCTCCACAGTCCCCAGGAGAGGGCGGAAAGCCAAAAATCACAATAGCTCAAAAAACTAAAAAAATCTCATTATGAATAATTTTCGAATTATCTGAATTATTTTAGGAGGCACCTCACCCGATTCAACCCCCAGCCACCCCCCCCTCCCACATCCACCCGGCCCTCGTCCCACCCACACCTATAAACACACACACCCTCCCTTCTTTCAATCAAAAAACAAAAAAAAACAAAGACCCTTTACATGTTATGTACAGAGGAGAAAATACACTTCTTTAAATCATCCGTTTTCATTTACAGGGGGGAAAAAACAAACCAAAAAAAAAAAAAATCACAGAAACAGACGGAGGTTGGTTCAGATGTGTGAACGTGATTGATGAAGAAAAAAAAAAAGCACAGACAATCAGGCTCTGTGACAGCACAAAACCATTAAATACACTATGAAAATACAGGTTTTTTTTTTTTTTCATGATTAATAGTATATTGTAATAGTTATTTTTTTTTGCTGAAGTCATTATCATTTTAAACTTTATTAAGAGAATCCAATCTGTACTCAACACCCATGCAGTGTCTACACAAAGGGTAATTTGGTTCCTTCTCAGGTAAAGCCTCCAAGAGCGCGAGAGAGCAGCACCCCACAGAACACAGTTAGTACTCCCTCTATGGTCTGTGCACTCTGACCCCATGGGACCGCTAACAACACCACCGCCGCCACCACCACCAGTGACACATCAACGTCATAGTCTCTACCACACCCCTTACCTGCTGGAGCTGTGCCTCACTCATTCAGAATGGACTGGGTTATACAACCAGGGACCTTGTGCCCGCATGCCCCACCAAGTGGAGAAGTGGAGTAACTGTGACGCCATTTTGGCCTTCACGGTCCCTGTCCCTGTCCCTGTCCCTGACAGTCACCCCTACCACTCCCCCCCCCCCGCCAACCTCAGCATCCCAGAAAGTTTATCCCCAGATGGGTCAATGCATAGATTTAATTTAGCGCCTTTTTGCGGGATGCTGAGGACTTTATCCAAAGCTTAGCTCTGCCATCGCCCTCATCCTCATCCATGAAGTCAGAACAAAGCCCCTCTCCCACATTTCAAAAGTAAAAACATAACACAAAGAACAGAGAGCACTATGGAATGGATGGGTGGTAAAAAAAAACTTGGTGGGACGAGAGAGACTTGTACAGAGCGAGCAAGAGAGAGAAAAAGAGTGCTAGAGACCGCTAGAGCAGGATATATAAAAATAAATCTCCGCATGTAAAACCAGGATTTCTTATTCTTTTTAAATACATTTTAGTTTTTAGACTGTTTCACACATCACCCTGGCCAGGTTTGCTTTTCATGTACAAAACTGACTTCCTTGATCTGCTTTTTCACCAATTTCCCCTCTGCCCCCCCAACCCCACCCCCGAGGCAAGAGGCCTTCCAGTGCCAAAGTTTCTGATGGACAGAAAACCTGACCAATCAGAATGGATGTTCCACAGACGCATGCACGCACGCACCCAGGTGGCTCAACTCCCCGTCATCAGAACCACAGCTCCTGGGAAACGAGTCCTGGCCCAGAGGCAACTATGACAGTGCAAACAGTCGCCCACCGAATCATAACACTATTGTCTTCATTCACTTCTTAGGAGAGATACAGGAGGAAAGGAGGTGAAGGACAGGGGGGGTTAAAGGTCATTTCATGTTGTTTATGGTATCAAATAAAAGATGGAGCGAGTCTGTGATTTGAGGGGGTGGCAGAGGTGTGTGTGGGGCTGGGGGGACAGGGGTCGGTATGGGGGAGGGGGAAAACGACCCTCTTCTAACTCAGCAGCTGTCGGATCTCCTTGTGCATGTGACACAGGAAGTCCACGTAGGACGCCCCTCCGCTGTTGCTCTTGTCCTCCACCAGGAAGTGCCTGAAGATCAGCTCCAGCTTGTCTTCCTGTTTCACCACCACCAGCTGGAGGGAGGGGTCAGGAGGGATGGTCAGGGGCGCCTTTAAACTGTACTCACCCATAACCATCACCCTCCCCTATACACACTCCCATACCCATCACCCTCCCCTATACACCCATCTCTCTCTCTCTATACACACAGACCCATACCCATCACTCCCTCGCTTGCTCTCTCTACACACATAGACTCTTCCTCTCTCTCTCACACACACACACACACACACACACACTCTGACACTGACAGTCACACTTGCACTCAAGACTCTCACACACAGAGCCATCCCATCTCAGTGGTCTGAATGGCTGTGGATCAGGGTGCAGTACAGCAGGCCTGCATATCCTCACCTTCATGTATCTCGAGCGTTCGGCTCGGAACGACTCAATCACTTCCCTCAGCCTCTTGGAGAAGGGATTATCGAGCTCCGGCAGGGCCGTCTGCAGGGAGAGAACACCATGCGTGGGAATGACAACATGCCACACCGGCTGATATTCACATAGGATTTTTAAACAGTACGCTGACTGATACGTGTGTAGGAATGTCGAAACGCTACACGACTTGTATGCATGCAGGAAATTTGAACCTCTATGTAGACCGACGTACGTGCAGAAATTTCAGAATACTATACCTACGTATATGTGCTTTTGGAATTTTAAATGCTAAGCCGACTTGTGTGCAGGGAATTTAATAACAACATTTTTTAAATAAAATAAAAAATAAAAAAGCGGTTGGTGGGCCATACCATGCTGGGGTCGACCTGTCCGAAGGAAGGGGTGCCGAAGATGTTCTGAAGGAGCTCCTGCTGCACGTTGGCCCCCACCCAGAGGAAGAGGTTCAGGCCGTTCTCCAGCAGGTACACCCCGCCCTTGGACAGCCGCTCCTCTGAGTCCCGCACCGCCACGGGCAGCGCGTCACTCTCCGTGTCCAGCTTCTGCTGCGGGGACCAATCACAAACGCTGTTACAATCAATAATATAAACCAATCAACCAGTCAAGCATCAAATCAACCAATCAAAAAAAAATCAATCATCTAATTACATGGCATTTAGCAGAAGGCACAGCGGTAATCCACAGGGACTTGAATCATCACAGCAGTGCCAGGCCCACAGCGGTAATAACAGTAAGAGACCCAGGGGATGAGTTAGCCCAGGTGCACAGCGCACACTGGTATGTGCTTCCTCAGACCAGCGTGCAAACTGCCCCCGTTTATTTTTCACCAGGAGGTGAAATTAAACACCCGCCACCAACCAGATGCTGGTAAAATTTTGCTGATTGCGGCTGGTAAGATTTTGTACTCTAGCGGCAATTTTGGCAGGTAAAAAACCTGGTTGTGTTATATTGTATAAGGTAATGTGGATTTTTAGAATCCACAAGCCACTCTGGCTACTGGGTGAAAAAATTTATTTCATGCCCTGATTTTCCCTCTGTACACGACGGGTATCCAATCGAGCAGAGGAGCCCCTACTGGACTAGGAGTTCCACTGAAACCCCTTTCTCCCTTGATGATGGTACAGCCAATTATATGGGCAGTGGCATAAGCTGGTATCAGGATACGACCAGGCCCATAGGGCACAGGAGTGAGAACAGCTCATATCCCTCTGTGTGCCCTGCACACTTAGGAAGTGTCTCACACGGCTGTTGCCGATTGCAAATCACCCGTGTGCACTTCAAAAGACGAGTGTCTGAGCGCTCCGTCCCAGTTTATGTGTGTTCTCCCTCCCTCCCTCCCTATCCCTGTCTGCTCTCTTCCATACAGAACCCGCTTCCAACGGCGTGGCCCTCCACGACGACGCAACCCATCCAACCTCCGCTACCCCTCGCTGACTCCCTGCGAGAACTTCACCGTCGCAGGGGGGCTCTGGAACTGCCAGTCTGCCTCACGGAAAGCAGACTTCATCTCCGGCTATGCCTCATTCCTGTCCCTCCAGTTTCTCGCCCTCACTGAAACATGGATCACACCGGACAATACGGCAACTCCCGCTGCCCTCTCCTCCTCCTTCTCCTTCTCTCACACCCCCCGGCCGTCTGGTCGCGGAGGTGGTACTGGTTTGCTACTCTCCCCCTCATGGTCATTCTCTGTTTTCCCCCTCTCTGATCTATCTATTACTAGCTTTGAATACCACTCTGTGTTTATTAACAACCCTATTAACCTGTACATTATAGTTGTTTATCGCCCTCCAGGTCCCCTGGGGTGCTTCCTCGATGAGCTTGACACCCTGCTCGGCTCCTTCCCTGAGGACGGCATCCCGCTGATCCTCCTGGGAGACTTCAACATCCATCTAGATGCCTCCCAGTCTGCGGCCTTCCTCCCACTTCTCCGCTCCTTTGACCTCTCCCTCCAACCCTCCCCCCCACCCACAAGGCTGGCAACCTCCTAGACCTGGTCTTCCAGAAGAACAGCCCCTGCTCTGATCTCACTGTTACCTCTCTGCATGCCTCCGATCACCACTTCATTTCTTTCTCTCTTCCACTTGTTCCACACCGTCCCCCCCCTCCCCACACCCCCACTGTCTCTGTCCGCCGTAACCTCTGCTCCCTCTCACCCTCCTCTCTTGCTCCCTGTGTCACTGCTCCCCTCCCCCCTCTCAAACCCTTCTCTCAACTCTCTATCGACTCTGCATCTGACACCCTGCTCACAGCTCTCTCCACATCACTTGACTCTCTCTGCCCTCTTGTCTCTAGGCCCACACGCCCATCTCCTCCCTGCCCATGGATGTCCGACGCCCTGCGCACCTCAAGGGCCGGTCTCCGCGCAGCAGAGAGGAAGTGGAGGAAATCCAGAGACGCATCAGACCTCTCCTCCTACCAGTCTCTCCCAGCGACATTCTCTACAGCAATCACTGCTGCCAAGGTAACGTACTATCACACAAAAATTTGCAAACATAGTTCTAACCCCGTCAATTGTTCTCTATCTTCTCCTCCCTCCTCAGCAAACCCCCTCCTGCTCCTCATTCCTTGCAGACGACTTCGCAGATTTCTTCGATGAGAAGATTGCAGATATCCGCAGCTCCTTCAGCCCCACTCCCCCTCCCCTCACAGACACTGCTTTCCACTCTCTTCCTCTCTCTACCCCTTATGTGTCCCCCCCCTGTTTCTCCACCTTTTCTCCCCTTTCTGAGACCGACGTATCCCATCTCCTACTCTCCCATCGTCCCACTACTTGTGCCCTCGACCCTATCCCTTCATCTCTCCTCCAGGCAATCACCCCAGATATCCTCCCGTTTGTGACCTCCCTGGTGAACTCCTCCCTGACCTCTGGCCGCTTCCCCTCATCCTTCAAGAGAGCCCACATCACCCCGATCCCTAAAAAACCTACGCTGGACCCCTCCAACATCCAAAACTACAGACCGGTATCTCTTCTTCCTTTTCTTTCCAAAACAATTGAACGTGCTGTTTCTAACCAACTGTCGTCTTTCCTTACCCAGAACAACCTGCTAGACCCCCTCCAGTCCGGCTTCAAACCTGGCCACTCAACGGAGACCGCACTCCTCTCCGTCAGCGAGATGCTTCATGCAGCTCGTGCAGCCTCCCTCTCCTCTGTGCTAATACTTCTAGACCTCTCTGCTGCCTTTGACACCGTAGATCACTCCATCCTCCTGTCGTCCCTGTCTGCAGCGGGGATCGGCGGCTCGGCCCTGGCCTGGATTAAGTCCTACCTCTCCGAACGCTCCTCCCAGGTTGCCTGGGCTGGTAAAGTATCGGCACCCCGTCCCCTTATCACAGGAGTCCCCCAGGGCTCAGTTCTTGGTCCCCTCCTCTTCTCCACCTACACCAAATCCCTTGGTCCTGTTATCACTGCTCATGGTCTTTCTTACCACTGCTATGCTGACGATACTCAACTCTTTCTCTCCTTCCCACCCTCTGACACTCAGGTGTCAGCCCGCATCTCCGCTTGCCTGAGAGACATCCAGAGCTGGATGGACTACCACCATCTCAAGCTCAATCCAGGCAAGACTGAGCTCATCTACATTCCTGCTCTAACCTCTCCCCCTCTCAATCTTTCTATTTCCCTAGGAGACATTCCACTGACCCCAACGCCCTGTGCCAGGAACCTCGGAGTCGTGATGGACAACAGGCTGTCCCTCTCCGAGAACATCGCAGTGGTAACCCGGGCATGCAGGTTCTTCCTGTACAACATCAGGAGAATCCGCCCCTTCCTCATCACCCACTCAACCCAGCTCCTGGTCCAAGCGATGGTGCTGTCCCGCCTGGACTACTGCAACTCTCTCCTGGCTGGCTTGCCAGCATCGGCCATTAGACCCCTTCAGCTTATCCAGAACGCAGCAGCGCGCCTGGTCTTCAACCTCCCCCGACACTCCCATGTCACCCCCCTGCTCATTGACCTCCACTGGCTACCGGTGATGGCCCGCATCAAATTCAAAACATTGGTGCTCGCCTTCCAGGCAGTCCGAGGATCTGCCCCCCCATACCTCCAAAAGCTCATCAGACCCTACACACCTGCCAGATCTCTGCGTTCCGCCTCCTCAGGACGACTGGTACCCCCCCTCTTCATACTAGCACCCGGTCTCGACGTCTGTCTGTCCTGGCCCCACGGTGGTGGAATGAGCTCCCCGTGGAGGTCAGAACAGCAGAAAGTCTGACCGCTTTCAAGCGCAGATTGAAGACTCACCTCTTCAAGCTGCACCTCTCTCCACCCCTCCCTACCTCCTTGTGACTATTGTTCTTTTTCATAATCTGAGCTCAATGTCTCGCTATGGGATGTGACCCTCCGCAGCCCTGACAGAAGTACCTATCTCAAATAACCAATCCTGATTGGTCAGAGAAGCGTGTCCCTCCGCTGCGTGATGTAGTCCCCCCCACTACAAATACCGCAACAGGAGGACACGCCCGCCATTCTAAAAATTCTTCTCACCTAGAAGCATTATCTCACCCGAGCCTAAGTTAGTTTAACTGTCCACAGACGGAATTAATTATTTATTAGCTTCTGTCGACGGACGCTAACTCAGCTCACGATATTCGCCGAGGTTTTGCACGCCAGCTCCCCTCGACGTTCCCTGCTAACACACCAGTTAGCATCTTGCTTTTAACACGCCAGTTATCAGCCTCTCGCTTCTAACACACCAGTTAGCTAGCTATCTGCTCCTAACACACCAGTTAGCTAGCTACCTGCTCCTAACACACCAGTTAGCTAGCACTTACCGTAAAAAACACCCGCACACCAGCCGGTGTTTTTTGCCCCCATGGCATCCGCTGCTCCTCATGCCAGAGGAGACTCCCGGCCCTGCTCCTGTGGTGCCCGGATTTCGGGGAAGGATACGCACTCCGTGTGTGTGAGGTGTCTCGGGACTGACCACGCCAGGCTGTCCCTATCCGTCCCCGGTTCGTGTGTGCATTGTAAAATGTTCACGACGAAAAGCTTGAGACGCCGCCTGGCTCGCCAAGCCAGCCTGTCCGACCAGGACCCGCTTCTGACGGCCGCTGCCCCGGTAGCCGCTGACGAAGAGGAGCCCATGGTGGAGGAGGAACCGGAGGTGCACACCGACTGGGCCACCCTGTCTGTGATGTCCCCGGTTCCTGCCTTTCCTCCCGACGATGTGTTAGAGCTGGAGTGTGTAGAGGATGACTTCGATTATCCCCCTCTCATTTCAGAGAGCGAGGATGACGATGAGGCCTTAATCACTCCGGTTCCGGCTGCAAAGCCGGGGCTGCTTTCTGAGGGCTCGGAGGACGGCGGGGACGCAAGTCCCTCGTCCCCGGTTCCTGTGGTCCTGCTCGACACGTGCAAACGTGCGGCAGCGAGCATGGGTATTCCCTGGCCCGCTCCGGTGACACAGCCCTTGCGCTCTCGCTACGAGGGCAGGCTATTAGCACCGGGCGGTAACACGGCCAAGCAGCTTCTTCCCGTCTTCCCTGACTTACTGCTCGAGCTCACCAAGATGTGGAGCGACAAGCCGTACAGCGGAAGGAACCAGATTCCGGGTGCCTCCGTTCTCGACACCGAGAACATGGAAGCCCTGGGTCTCCTCGCCATGCCCCCGGTCGAGTCCCCGGTTGCAGCGCATCTGTACCCGGGTGGCGCCATGGCTGGCTCAAGCAGACGTCCGTCCCTCCCCGCTAAATCGGAGCGTCTTCAGTCTGCTTTGACCGAGAGAGCGTACAAGCAAGCCGCGCTCTCGATGAGGGCTTTGAATGTGCTGTCGCTTCTCTCCGCTTACCAAGCCGACATTCTCCACGGCGCACCTAGCGCCGCGGTTTGGCGCGAAGAGGGAGTGATCTCGGACCTGTGCCTTCATGTCCAGCGGGTGGCTGTGCTCGCCACGGGGAAAGCTATGGCTTCTCTCGTGGTCCAGGAACGAGCCAGGTGGCTCAATCTCGCCAGGCTGACTGACAGAGAGCGAGATGACATCCTGGATGCGCCCGTCATACCGGAGGGTATCTTCGGCTCAGCTCTGACCTCCATGCAGGAGAGAGCGGAGACGAGGAAGAAAGATAACGAGGCGTTTGCGCTCTGCCTGCCGCGTAGAGCCCCCTCGCCGTCTCCCCCGCCCCGGGGAAAATCTTTCGCCCAGGCCGCTGCTCAATCTGCGCGATTTAAGGTCCCGAAGAGGCCGCAGCAGCAACCTTCCCCGGCCCGATCCCAGTCGCCTGCCCCTCGGGTTGGTTGGAAGGGTCCCCCCGGCGCTCAGCCCGCAGCCCCGCCGCCTTCACCGGCCGCTTCAGCTGCGCAGGGTAGGAGGAAGAAGGCTACTTGACCGCCTTCGCCTTTTCTCCAGGTGACGCGCCCATCAGTTCCCCGTTCATGGGCTCCACCAAAGAGTGTTTTAAGTGCTCATCTCCAGTCGCTGATCTCCGCCCCAGGGCCAGACGAGACGAGGAGGGACATTGTCACCGGGCTGTTTGCCGTTGCACAGCCGTGTTCACATGTCCACAAGCACGCGCATACACACAATGTTCTGCCTTTATTCAAGGTAATAAAGTTGAAAACAAAATGTGTGAAAAATACCCAAAACAAAGCAAGCACAAACAAAATAAATGCTTTGCACATAAGCAACATGTCCACCGGGCATGTTGTCCCTCTGTTGCCGGCGATGGGCATCCCACTTCCGGCTACGGAGGAATTTACCCAGGCTGCGGCGCGAGTTCGCGCATGCGCAGTACGGCCCGAGGGACATTCTCTCGCTCTGCCACTGGAGGGAGCCATACTACCACTTATGAGCCCTCCCGTGTTGGCAAAGCCTCAGCCGAATTTCTCCCCTTCACTGTGCTTTCACATTCAAAAGTGGAGAGAAATAGGGGCTCATCCGTGGGTATTACGCACGATAGAGCGGGGTTACCGGCTACAGTTCAACACTGTGCCGCCTCGTTTTTCCGGCATAATACAGTCACGAGCACAGGGACGTTTAGCTGGCGTGCTAAAGGAGGAGATAATGTCTCTTTTAGACAAAAAAGCTATTCAGATCGTCTCTCCCGAGCAGAGTCAATCCGGGTATTATTCAAGATATTTTCTCGTCCCCAAACGGGGGGGGAGAGGAATTCGCCCTATCTTGGACCTCAGGGCTCTGAACTGTCACTTAAGGAAATACAAGTTCAGGATGCTGACACAGGCATCACTGTTGCGTCTAATAAAACCAGGCGACTGGTTCACATCAGTGGATCTGAGGGACGCTTATTTCCATATAAAAGTGTACGCTGCCCACAGAAAGTATCTGAGGTTTGCGTTTCAGGGAGTGTGCTATCAGTACCGAGTGCTCCCGTTCGGACTTTCCCTCAGCCCGAGGGTGTTCGTGAAGTGTACGGACGCGGCGGTCGCCCCGCTAAGGCGGGGGGGAATACGCCTGGCCACATATTTGGACGACTGGCTTCTCCTAGCGCGCTCGGAGCAGGAGGCCAGGTCGCACACGGAGTTTGTCACACGTCATCTGTCAGAGTTGGGCTTTGTGATAAACACGGAAAAGAGCAATCTCTCACCGGGTCGAGAAATAATCTTCCTCGGGTTACAGCTGCTATCAATGCCGTTCACTGCGCGCCTCTCGGAGGAGAGGGCGAACAGTTTCAAGGCATGTCTTGCTCTTTTTCAGAGACACTGTTACGTTCCATTCAGGGTGTGTCTGCGCCTGCTGGGCCTGATGGCCTCGGCTATACACGTAATACGCCTCGGTCGCCTCCACATGCGGGAGTTTCAGCGCTGGGTTGCTGCGCTCAGGCTGGACCCCGTGCGTCATGGCGCACGGAGGATTTTGGTGACGTCGGATTGCGTGTTGGCCCTACGCCACTGGCGGGCACCCTCTTTTCTGACTCAGGGTGTGCCCCTGGGCACCGTCCTGTCCAGGAAAGTGGTCACTACGGATGCCAGCCTCCAGGGGTGGGGCGGCATTCACGAGGGCAGATCTGTGAGGGGCCGCTGGAGCCTGGGTCTCCAGCGACATCACATAAATTTTCTGGAGCTCTCGGCAGTGTTTCTCTCTCTGAAACATTTCCTCCCATTTCTCAGGGGTCATCATGTCCTGGTGAGGACGGACAATACGACCACGGTGGCGTACATAAATCACCAGGGGGGTTTGCACTCACGTCAATTACACATATTGGCACGCAAACTGATCCTGTGGAGCAGTGTGCGTCTCCTGTCATTGAGGGCAACGCATGTCCCGGGGACCCTGAACGTGGGGGCGGACCTCTTGTCCAGGGGTGCGCCCGTATACGGAGAATGGACTTTACACCCTCTCGTGGTGACGCAGATTTGGTCCATTTATGGCCGCGCCAAAGTGGACCTGTTTGCGTCGGAGGGGAACACCCAGTGTCAGCTGTTCTTCTCCCTACACAGTCGGGGGGCCCCCTTGGGGCTGGACGCTCTGGCGCACGACTGGCCTCACGAGCTGCTCTATGCGTTTCCCCCTCTGGCGCTGGTTCCTCCCACCCTGGCGAGGGTGAGGGAACACAGACACTCTCTTATCCTGATAGCTCCACACTGGCCGGCGATGCACTGGTTGGCGGAGATTTATCAGTTGCTGTGCGCCCGGCCTTGGCAGTTGCCAATACGCAGGGACCTGTTGTCACAGGGGGGGGGGACGGTGTTCCACCCACACCCGGACAGGTTACAACTGTGGGCGTGGCCCCTGAGTGGCTCTCTATGACCACTGCTGGCCTTCCTCCGAGTGTGATTAACACTATTCAGAATGCTCGGGCCCCCTCTACCAGGTCTTTGTACACTGGTAAGTGGGGGGTGTTTGAGCGGTGGTGCCATGATCGGAATCACGCCCCTTTTCAGTGCTCTGTTCCGGTGGTCTTATCATTCCTTCAGAGCCTCATCGATGATGGCAGAGCCTTCTCGACAGTCAAAGTGTATCTGGCGGCCATTGCCGCCAGTCACGTGGGCTTTGGGGACAAAACAGTGAGTCAGCACCCTCTGGTGTGCCGCTTTATGAAGGGTGCCCGTAGACTGCTCCCAGTCTCCAGGCCACTTATGCCCCCATGGGATCTGACGGTGGTTTTGGAGGGGCTTAAGGGTCCCCCCTTTGAGCCTTTACAGGGTGCTAGTTTGAAGCATGTCGTCTCTTAAGACAATGTTGTTGCTGGCGCTCGCTTCCGCGAAGCGGGTCAGCGATATTCGTGCACTCTCGGTGCATCCATCATGCACTCAGTTTGCCCCAGGGGACGTAAGGGTGTCGCTGAGACCTAACCCAGCCTTTGTGCCTAAGGTGGTGGGTTCATGCTCCCCGATTTCTCTCGCTGCGTTCACAGCTCCAGCTGCGGACCAGCGGGCTCATACATTGTGTCCGGTCCGGGCCATACGTTGTTATGTGGACAGGACTCGGTGCTTCCGACGGAGCGATCAGCTCTTTATTTCCTGGGCTAATCCCAGGAAAGGTCAGCCTGTTTCGAGGCAGCGCCTCTCACACTGGCTGGTGGAAGCTATAACTTTGGCCTACGCTAATGAGGGGTTGCGCCCGCCTGCGGGCCTGCGCGCTCACTCTACGCGGGGCATGGCTGCATCCTGGGCCTTGTTCAGGGGGGTGTCTATTCAGGACATTTGTGCGGCGGCGAGTTGGACTTCGCCTCTGACTTTTGTCCGATTCTACATGCTGGATGTGTCGGGCCCGTGCGTTGCCAGCGCGGTCCTTCAGGCCTAGCATCTGGACATCTGGACCCTCCCATCGGTTGGTTGCTGTTCGATAAAGCTGTCTGGCAATTCGGGAGTAACCACATCCCATAGCGAGACATTGAGCTCAGATTATGAAAAAGAACTTTAGGTTACTGTCGTAACCCCGGTTCTTTGAGTAATATGAGCGAGATGTCTCGCCAGACAACCCTTCTTGCTGGGCGGTGAGAAGGAATTTCGGGCTTTAGAATGGCGGGCGTGTCCTCCTGTTGCGGTATTTGTAGTGGGGGGGACTACATCACGCAGCGGAGGGACACGCTTCTCTGACCAATCAGGATTGGTTATTTGAGATAGGTACTTCTGTCAGGGCTGCGGAGGGTCACATCCCATAGCGAGACATCTCGCTCATATTACTCAAAGAACCGGGGTTACGACAGTAACCTAAAGTTATCAGAATTGTGTATTCCCCCCCCCCAAAAATAAATAAATAAATAAATAAATAAAAATAATCCCCAATCATACTGACTGCGCCTAGTGCTTAGATTCGTGTTTGCCTTTTTAGGATTGTTTTAACGCACTTGTTACTAGTTCGGAAATGCACTATGTACGTCGCTCTGGATAAGAGCGTCTGCTAAATGTCTATAATGTAATGTAATGTAATGTAACAAGGTGGGTTTTACTGTCCAGTAAAACTCTTCGTTTGCAAGGAGAGGCTTCAGACGCAGTTGCTCCTTCCACAGAAATACTTGTCTGGTCTAATCCATTTGGTTAATGCAGTGATTTGCTGGATTATTACAAATGGTCTCCATCTGATTAATCACAGTATAATTGCAACAGGGGGTTTTGGGAGCCCTGGTAACTCACCAGCGGCAGCAGGGGCGGGGGTGGGTGAGATTGGGGGTTTTGTGTGGCCCTGGTAACTCACCAGCGGCAGCAGGGGCGGGGGTGGGGTGGGTGGGATTGGGGGTTTTGGGGTGGCCCTGGTAACTCACCAGCGGCAGCAGGCGGGGGTAGAAGAAGACGTGGCTCTCTGCCACGTCCATGCAGCTGAGCAGCTGACGCAGGTAGGCGCGGTCATCCAGTGAGGCGTCGGCCCCGGGGTGCAGCAGGTCGCTCTTCAGCACACAGTTCAGGTACACAGGCAGCAGCTTCATGCACTCGGGCAGGATCAGCTGCAGAGGAGCAGAAGGGGGGAGAGCAGGCTGCTCAAACGGCGTCTAAAACACAGGCCCGCCTGTGTCCAAAACCAGCGCTTCGGGCTCAAGTTCTACCCGTCTGTCCCGCTCGGGTTCTACCCGTCTGTCCCGCTCGGGTTCTACCCGTCTGTCCCGCTCGGGTTCTACCCGTCTGTCCAGCTCGGGTTCTACCCGTCTGTCCCGCTCGGGTTCTACCCGTCTGTCCAGCTCGGGTTCTACCCGTCTGCCCCGCTCGGGTTCTACCCGTCTGCCCCGCTCGGGTTCTACCCGTCTGCCCCGCTCAAGGCTTACCTGTCCGGCTGAAGAAGGGCTGGCGCAGTTCTTGCGGTAGCAGGACAGGATCTGGGCGCATTGGTTCACCAGGCTGTCCCTCACCGTCTTAGTGGGACTACTCAGAACACTCCGAAACGCTGCGCGCAGGAGGAGGAAAAGGAGGGAGAAGAGGAGGAAGGGGGCAGGGAGACATGTGGAGAGGAGGAGGGTGAAAGGGGAAAATCAGAAGAATGTTCTCCATCAGATTTGTAGCTTAACTACCACAGCAGGTAAATGTGTTGGGGTGTGTTTAGGGTTTAGTGCTCACACATTCTGTGGAAGCGAGAGGAACTCACATGCGAGTGAACACTCCAGTATCAATTACACACAGACAGACAGACAGACAGAAACACCCAGACATACACGCACACGCACACGCACGCACATACAGATCCTGGCAGTGAGGGGATTCATTGTCAGCGAGTCATTCCAGGAATTACACTGAAGTCTTGTCCATTAAAAAAAAGTACATACTTTGCACTTCAAGCAGCTTGACTTACTTTAAAAACATTTGCAGAAGCTGGTGTGATTGAAAGCGAAACCAGCATAAGAACCTTAGAGTAAATGACGCAGAGCTGTGGGGATGAGAGGGCCCTGTGACCAGAAGAGAAGGGGGCGTTGTGGTGCTCACCGTATTTGGCGAAGAAGTTGATGAGGGTGTCGGTCTCGCAGTTGCGGTACAGGTCAGCCAGCTGGGTGCAGCAGTTTACAGCCAAGTTGTGAACCCGCAACCGCCTCTCACCGCTGCAGCTGGTGTACAGCACTGCACACTGAGGAGAAATGAGAAACGGGAGTTTAGATGCACACACACTCGCACACACAAACACGCACGCACACACGCACGTGCACACATGCACACGCACACGCACACAACTACGCCTCACCTGCATAAGGGCGCCGGTCTCCTCGCTGAGCTTGTCGTCGTGGCGGAACTCCACGGTTACCGTCTTATCGCAGTCCAGCCCTGCCAGCTCCACGTCCGTGGTGTTACTCATGTAGAAGGAGCCAAAGAAGTCTGTTGCTCGGATACCTGTGAGGGAGGAGGGAGGGCAGGGTTTGGATTAATGATGGACTGCTGACAACAACACCCTGAATTACATCACAAACACCTGATGGATTCGATGCACGTTTTACAGGGCTGTGTGCAAACTGCCCCTGCGCCGTTTGAGAAGGATAAAAAGTGGCGAATTTGTGCGAATGGTCCACAGCGCCACCGTGTGGCCACTATGCTTACCTGTGCTGGTCCGGACCCTCATCACGGCGTCGAAGCCCATGTTTTTCTGCACATCTCTGCGCAGGTCGTTCAGGAAGCGATCGCTGTCTGTGGCCGCCTACAGGAGGAAACAAAAACCCAAACGTGATCGGCCGCAAACGGGGCACGCAAACGCCGTGGTGTAGAGAAATGTCCACACACTCTTTTCACTCTCAAGCTTCTTAATCACATACAGGTGCCACTGGGACATTTATTCAATAAGAGACTGAGAAACGGACTCTCATTCCCAGTTAAAAATCCACCAAAACCCTCAGCCTACTCTCCGCTTCCTGTCTGGAAAGTCTCATATAAGCAAAAAGTATAATAAGGTATAATACTACAGCACATAGTACAATACCGAGTGTGCACCAAAGTATAGGAGAGGAGTTGTAATTAAAATGCTCTTCTCAGTTAATTGTAAACATCTGCTGAGTTGCATCATATCAGGTAGGGTTGAGCTAATGTACATTACCATCGTCTATCCACTAATATTTATGTGCATTGGCGATGGTTGACACATCGGAGCAAGTTCTTTACCTCTAGCTTCCCTAGGCTAGTCTGACATTGTGTGCGTGACGTAACCCTGCATAGCGGGGACTCTTCCCTAGGCTAGTCTGACATTGTGTGCGTGACGTAACCCTGCATAGCGGGGACTCTTCCCAAGGCTAGTCTGACGTTGTGTGCGTGACGTAACCCTGCCTAGCGGGGACGCTTCCCAAGGCTAGTCTGACATTGTGTGCGTGACGTAACCCTGCATAGCGGGGACTCTTCCCTAGGCTAGTCTGACATTGTGTGCGTGACGTAACCCTGCCTAGCGGGGACTCTTCCCAAGGCTAGTCTGACATTGTGTGCGTGACGTAACCCTGCATAGCGGGGACTCTTCCCTAGGCTAGTCTGACATTGTGTGCGTGACGTAACCCTGCATAGCGGGGACTCTTCCCTAGGCTAGTCTGACATTGTGTGCGTGACGTAACCCTGCATAGCGGGGACTCTTCCCTAGGCTAGTCTGACATTGTGTGCGTGACGTAACCCTGCATAGCGGGGACTCTTCCCTAGGCTAGTCTGACATTGTGTGCGTGACGTAACCCTGCATAGCGGGGACTCTTCCCTAGGCTAGTCTGACATTGTGTGCGTGACATAACCCTGCATAGCGGGGACTCTTCCCAAGGCTAGTCTGACATTGTGTGCGTGACGTAACCCTGCCTAGCGGGGACTCTTCCCTAGGCTAGTCTGACATTGTGTGCGTGACGTAACCCTGCCTAGCGGGGACTCTTCCCTAGGCTAGTCTGACATTGTGTGCGTGACGTAACCCTGCATAGCGGGGACTCTTCCCAAGGCTAGTCTGACATTGTGTGCGTGACGTAACCCTGCCTAGCGGGGACTCTTCCCTAGGCTAGTCTGACATTGTGTGCGTGACGTAACCCTGCATAGCGGGGACTCTTCCCTAGGCTAGTCTGACATTGTGTGCGTGACGTAACCCTGCCTAGCGGGGACTCTTCCCTAGGCTAGTCTGACATTGTGTGCGTGACGTAACCCTGCATAGCAGGGACTATCCCTCACCTGGAAGTAAGTGTACTTGTAGACAGAGCCGCCGGTGGAGACGGGCACGACGCCCAGCGTGGCCACGTCCACGTACTGGTTGGGGAAGAGGAAGAGGTCGACGCAGCAGCCCTGCGCCACGCAGTCCTTGGCCAGGTTGCCGTAGAAACTGGTCTGGGGCTGGAACAGAGACTGAGGGCATAGAGAGAGAGAGAGGCCCGCTCAGAACCCCGGCCTGCTTTTTACATTTCACCACATTGATTTCCGCTACCCTCTGGAATGATTCAACATAAATTTTGGGTAAAAACTGGTGTGTATATGTGTGCGTGTGTGCGTGCGTGCGTCCGTCTTTGCAAGCACGCGTGCGTGCGTGCGTGCGTGCATGCGTCCGTCTTTGCATGCAAGTTTGTCTGTGTGTGTGTGTTTGAAAAACATCCCCCCTTCCTGTTCAGATGAAGCAGACAGGAAACGTTCCAGCAGAAAGTGCATATGTTTTTCTCATACCAAAAAAAAAAAAAAACATCTGGCCAACTGTGTTCCCCCTAACACAGAACACATGGACACAGCAGGCTGGGCGCAGGTTACCCCTTCCCCAGCGCAAAAAAAGAACGAGCGGCAGGATGCCGGGACTTCTTTAACGGACATAAATCTCTATCGCAGGCCGAAGCTGGGGAATCGGACCCGCGTGAAGCGCCGCATACCTTCTCTTTGTCCGTGCCGACGAGCTTCTTGTCCTCGCGGTTCTTCAGTTTCCCAGGGGCCTCGGCGATGGGCAGCGAGGAGTGGAAGATGAACAGCTTCCCGGAGCGGTCTGCCGCCTGGGGGGGGGGGGCATAGCAGGGCCCGCCTCCTCATTAGTCACAGGTCAGTGCATTTGAGTAAAATACAGAATTTCTAACAGCGTTCAAACAATGGAGATAATTTAATTTCGAGATGGAAATGGAAAGTGGTGGGGCACACCTTGAGGGCCTCGAGCCCTGCCTGGATGACCGGGCCGAACACGGTCTCAGTCTCGCGCGTGTCAGCAAACATCTCTGGGATCTGGTCCAGCAAGCTGCCACGACAAACCAGGGCACAGGTTTCAACTCCCTAAACATCTTTGAACTGGCAGAACTAAAAATGATTCAAGATGAGGGACAGACTGCTTGACGGGTTCACACTTTTCCATCTGAGCTTCACTGTAATTTGAGGCATAGGCTGCTCAACAAACGCCACTGAGCCTGTAAACCTTTCACCACTTGTATGTGAGAGAACTGCTATCTCTCTGTTATATGGTGTTGGGCATGACAGGCACAAGTAACACTCCAACCAGATAGACAACAAACAGCCATGGCTACTCACACTCAAAAAAAACACTAAATTGATTAACAAAAAATATATGTGTATAATTAGCAAAACATTTATGTGGCAACGGACAGCCACGTTCCGCAGCACCAGGGGGGTCTCGTCCGGGAGGTCTCGTCCGGGATGCCTCACCTGTTTATGACCGCCCGAGACTCGGAAACGTTGACCAGGAAGCCGTCGAGCAGCGGGACAAACATATCGGCCACGTCTGAAACCACCATCATCTGCGGCTGGGCCAAGGAGCCCTTGACGTTGTAGAAGTGCAGCACCTTGTTGTAGGTGACGAAGCCCACTCTGATGCTGGAGTCCCCCTCCGGGCTCTCCCTGCGGGCACACGGATAACGTCAGCCCTGACTAATGGAGGCTCGCCTGCGGGTCGGCTGCTGCTCTCTGTGACGGATAACCGTGCCTTACCAAGCTCTGAAGAATACAGCACCGAGACCATTTATCACGGAGCAAGACCAAAGCAATCCAGCGTGATTCGGCCACCGTGCTGGTAATTGAGTTCCTATTTGTTAACAAGCCATTACTGAGGGCCTGTAAGAGGTAATTATCATTTGCCAGGGCTTTACAGAGATGTCCCCCTCAAGACTTTTGCAAAACATGCATTAATTCCCCTAACCTGTAGTTACAGTAAATCAATATCTAACTACGTAGATGAAAGCCGGTGGTCAATGGATACATTTCCTCTTTGCGTGGGTCAGACCCACTCAAATGTTTTCTCAGAGCACTAAAATAAACGCCCTACTGCAATAAGGTAACCACCAAATTGTAATCGGCACCAGATATTTCCACAGAAAACCCCCAGGTGCCCCTTAAGACAAAGCTAACAATCCTTTCAGAGTGCAAGTCAGCAATCTGACATTTTTTGAGCAAGATAAGAAAATATGCATTTCACACAGTGTAAAATAGAGGAGTTTATGCACTTGCAGGAATGGCAGGAAGTGAATAATTGAATGGTTTTCAAAATTCTCAAGGATTCTCAAATATATTTCAGAAATATGAAAACCCTGACCTTTCAGGTCCAACACTGGTGGAGTTTTTGTACCTAATCTGTAAACTCCACAGAATCCTTGTATATCAGCCTGACCTCTGAACCTTGCGGTTTCTGTAGGTCTGACCTCTGAACTTTGTGGTTTCTGTAGGTCTGACCTTTGAACTCTGCGGTTTCTGTATGAGGTTGGTGTAGGGTTGACCTCTGAACTTTGTGGTTTCTGTATGAGGTTGGTGTAGGTCTGACCTTTGAACTCTGCGGTTTCTGTATGAGGTTGGTGTAGGGTTGACCTCTGAACCTTGTGGTTTCTGTATGAGGTTTTTTTTTAAATTTTTTTTTTTTTACAAGGCTGACCTCTGACACATGCAGTTCTTTGTACCTTGGCAGGTAGTCCAACAGCGTCTTCAGCTCTTCACAGATGATGTGGACAAGGTTGCTCCTCACAGCGTTATATGACACGTCGATAAAGAATATGTACGCTGGGGGCTGGGGCAGCTTGTTGTTCTGTAACAGAAGAGGAGAAACGCCCATTATATGCATGAAAAAGAACAAGGCTCACTTCTCAGCAAAGTCAATACCGAAAGGCTAATAAACCTTATAAATTTCGTAAATTTCTGTACAAATGGTACACAATCTGGCATTGCGTGCACACCCCCGTAGGCACGCACCTTGCAGTAGTCGACAGTGGCACGGAACTCGTAGCTGCCCATGGAGAGCTCGGGCCGGTCGTAGCAGTCCACACGCTTCCCTGTGTGGTCCAAGTGCTGGAAGTACTGCGGAGGGACTGGGAGGAAGGACAGAGAAAAGGGAGAGGAAGTTAGCGCCAAGTGCGTGGCTCGCACGCACACACACACAGCTACAAGTAACTCAAACATGTGCGTCATGCTTCACACACACACAGAACTGCAAGTAACTGAAAGAAGTGTGTTGCGCACACACACACACACACGCGCACACACGCGCGCGCACACACACGCGCGCACACACACGCGCGCACACACACGCGCACACAAGTAACTGAAACAAGTGAGTCACGCTTCACGCACACACGCACACACACGCACACACGCGTCAGGGGGTTAATCACCTTCTGTCACACAGCTGCAGAAGCCGCACTGAAAGCGACGCCCTCCCTCGATAAACTGCATGTAGGGACACATGTAGGCTTTACAGCGGTTGCAGCGGATCGGGCCGCTCTCCCCGTGGTCCACCAGGTACGGTGGTGTCTGGGAAAGAGGAGGGAGACGAGGAGAGCGTTGGCGTTGTTGGGGGGGGAAACAAATCGGACTGGGCGCGACCACCTACAACAACACCTACAATTACAGCTGAAAGAAAAACCACCTGAGGAGAACAACCAATCACAAACGGCCGACAGCTCTGGGGGACGGACCAATTAAGCTGGGGTACAGGAAGGATTTGACCGTTCCTTATTCTGGGTCCCAGTGGAGAAACACCACTCTTCCACATTGGGACGCTCACACGGAAGAGACTTAATGACACGGCGCTTTATTCTTCCAATTAACAACTTTCAATGGAAACAAACCTTGTACAAGCACAGACACAGAAATGTGAATCTCTTCATCCTGCGTGAACTAAGATTCAGTCCTTACGTTGTACGGCACCCGATATCGATCCTATACATTTAACGACTCAAAATTGTGAGTCTTGGCGATTCCGTGCTGAACAGCGATTGGGACGTTCAGTACTGTAGCAGAACCAGAATCTCCCTCAGTCATCCCCTTCTCCGACCTCCAGGGGGCGCTGTAGGCCCAGCAGGCTGATGCCACTTACTGACACGGCCTGGGTAACTTTCCTCTGCTGATTTATGCAGACAGCTGCAGAACAGGCAACTAACCAAGCACCTAACATTAGTAACACAAACACGGTGGAGAGAGAGAGAGAGGGAGTGTGTGTGTGTGTGTGTGTGTGTGTGTGTCTGTAGTCTGTAACAACATTAAAATATGGTTTAGAAAGTGTCAGAGTAAAATTGCTTGACCAAGTGTCAGAATTAAGCGCTGTGACTTTGCTTGTTCTTTGAACTAATTGTATTACACATGCACTCCGAATGTGATTGCATGACTTCCATCTAATTGGGACGTGAGGGGCCAAAGAGAGGCACAGTATCTTGGCAGCCGTGAATATTCAGCGCTGGTAGGGACGGTAAATTGCGACAGCGGGACTGGGGCAAGTGATGTAAAAAGCTACCAGTAGATGGCGCCCCCTCATCCCCGCATCACTGATCCAAGAACAACCATTTCAATTCCCAACACATCCCCCCACTGTTTAGAGCAACAAATAGAATCTGATCCAGGGTCAGAGCGCAGATGGGCATTTTATACACACGGTAAATTAAGAAAGTGAGAAAATGCGAATAACTGGGACAAAAGCAGAAAGACTAAGGGGGTGACCCAAAGAACCCAAATCCCCCCCCAGCTGCAATCAGGAGAGGAATTAAGCCTCTAAAATTAGCTGCCGGACAGTCCCAAAACGGTTCCTGTGGAAAAGGCTGATGCCGCTCGTGGGGTAGAAACATGAGCGCTTCTAAAAACCAGAGATGGCGATGAGGGTGAGATTCACATCCGGACAACGTACAGACGAGATACAGTACATGTGATTACTCAATCAAATGAAATCACAATGTATTTACATAGCGCACTTTACAAATAATTGTCACAATACGAGTCACAGAAAACCTTGGCCTAAATCCGCACAAGAGCAAGCCTAGGGCGACAGAGGCAAGGAAAAACCTCCTGGGTGGGACAGATGGGAAGAAACCTTGGGGAAGAACCAGACTCAAGTGGGGAACCCATCCTCCTCTGGCCGGCTCAGGGTGTGGGTTTTAATGACCAACACTGGTAGTGTTACACCGGGTGCATCGTGATGCTTATAGTCAATGGTTTGGTCTTAAGCTGGGAGAGAGTGCGGTAGCACGAGCGGCCGTTTGCCTGGCATATGTAATCGGCATTCATGAGTGTATCACTAAAAAGGTTTTACGTATGAGGAAATGTCCAAACGTGGTATCTGACCGCCGGGAATGGCCACTGTATGACTGTCTCCCTGAAATAAAACCGAAGGCTATCCTTCTACACTTGACTTATAAATACATGAATATAAATATCTGGTCAGTGGAGAGTATGATCGCTCATGAAATGGAGCTGCACACACTCATAAAACATAGAAGCCTTATCCTTTTTCATCCACCATAGGGCTGTGGGTGTGTGTGTGTGTGTGTGTGTGTGATGGTGTGTGTGTGTGTGAAAATCGGAGTGTTTCTAGGTTTGTGCGAGTATATATGTATGTATACACGTGTGCGCATACATTTGTGTGTATGAAAGAAGATGAGTGTTTGTATGGATGAATTTATGTATGCGTCCATCTATGATTGCCGATATGAGAGTTTCTACATGTGTATGCATGTGTGTGTGTTTCTGTGTTTGTATGTGTATTTATGCGTGTGGATGAGTGTTTGTATGTGTATTTATGCGTATGGGTGAGTGTGTGTGCGCGCGTGTGTATGAGTGTGTGTGTGTGTGTGTGTGCACGTGTGAGAACGAGAAAAGTGCTCCAGCGCTCACCTCGTCGGGCGGTAAGGTGGCCAGCGGTTTGATGACGGCAGCCAGAGGCACCTGGGACTGCTTGGCCATGTCCGATGTGCAGGGGATGTTGTAGGCAGTGCAGCGGACGAAGCTGGGGCTGGCATTCCCTGGAGCCGGACACGAGAAAAACCGCATTACAAAATCCCGACCAATGAGAGAACACCATAAACTCTAATTTCTCTTTGCTATGTTCATTATTGACCAATGTTTCGGCAAAAGCTGCTTTTGTGACAAAGGTGTGCGACTGATTTTTTTTTATTTTTTAATGAGAACACCATAAAACCACATCATAACCACACTAAGGCGGTTCTCTTTACAAAAAAACGGTAAAAAAAACAAAACATGACCCCTCCCACCTCTCAGAGGCGAATGTGGACATCCCTTTACCTTGATCTTTGACCCGGAAGTTGGTCGTGACGAGGGGCGGAGCCTGGCCTCTGGGCCCGGTGGTGAACGGCTCGCTGCTCTTGTTTGCTCTGTCATCTTCAATCACCTGAATCTGAAACGGGAGGGATCGCAAACGTTTGCACCTTGTTTCACCGCTGCTCTAAGACACAAACCCATGCCATAGATGACAGCCATTGCAAAAAAAAAAAATCACTAAATTCTATGTGCCAACGGAACAAATTGCCTGATCTCACGCCAAAATTTGGAAAATAGCTTTTGGCGACTGAAAAACGGTATAATCCGTACCATTCATCACTTTTAAAACAGGTATTTCATTTGTACGGTAAACCAAACTGAGAGACTACATTTGACCTCCGTCGCGCAATACGTTATTGCATTAAAGACGACAGCGTTTAAAGCGGATGGCATCTGCATTATTGCGCTAGTGTCAAAACAACTTTGTGCGACGATCTGATCTGCAGGAAGATGACAGCCAACGGCAAAGCATGACAAAAAAATGGTTGTTCCTTCATTTCTGTTTTATCAGTGGAAAAATGAAAGAAAAAAACTGAAAACAGACCGTGGTGGTGAAGGGAAGCTAAACGCCTCCAGATTATGCGACACCAGAGTATTGCCAAAACAAATATTAACAAATCGCTTAAACTGACAGCTGTCAAACGGGTCAATTCCCAAAGCGCTTCTTAGGAGAGAAAGCCATAGTCAGCTTGAGAATTAATGGTCCATTTTAATATACTGATGTCAACTAAGGTCAAAGGCAAGCAATTAAGTCATATGTTCATGTTAAATACATTTTATGAACAGGAACAATGATATGAATCACTTTGCTAAGTCTGTTTCTTCAGCTGGCTTTATGATTTGCCGGGCCTGTATTTCACTGGCGGCCAATCAATCTCTCTCACAGCTGACATTGTGAGCGCGTACGTCTGCCGGAGTCATTGTGAAGGCTTTTATTTGTGCCGTCATGAATCATGGATGACCCAGAGAAATGGGAGTAACCCCAGTAGATCATCCCGTCCGTTAAGCCGAGGTGACAGGGCGCCGTGTGACAACCTGCGGGGGTAGCCTCGTAGGATTATGCCCAACGCATCAAACTAAAGACCATTCTTATTCGGAGAAGTTAAATCAGTAGAGAAATATTTACTAGCCTTACGGTTAGCGCTAGGCAACCTGATCCTGGCTTCAGCATAGCGGACTTCATCGGACTCGACGTTGGAGCCACAGCCGCCGCTTCGAAGCAGAATTTGCATAAAGCCTCCCGAACGCTGGAACGTTAACGCATTCCCCCCCCTACCCACACACCCCGCCCCCATTGCTTTCCATGGGAACAATGATCAGGTCACGCGATACTCTGCGCTCCGATAAGGTCACTGCATACAAAGCATTTCGCAAAGCTGAAAAATGCTTACACGTATACCAAGGTTCTGACCGCACGTGTACCAGGACGCGGCAATGCGAATGCGCATGTCTGTAATAACCGCATGGTGGTGGGCTCTGGTTGACCTCCGGTTCCACCAGCTTCATTGTCTTTAGCTAGCCTGGGTACCAGTCTACCGGCTAACACTAGACTTTCAGGCGAAATGCATGTGAAGCCCCCAGTTTCAATTCAAGGGTACAGGCTGCCAACATTGCTGTGAGAATTTCCACCGAGCTCCCACAGTCCTGCTGACTTCAGGTTTATTTTTGATGATTTTATACTTTAACACAGTCGCACACGTCCTCAAAAATGCTCCTTATACCCTCAGAAAACCAAATGCTGGCAAGCGCACACCGCCACTCAGACTATCGATGAGCTCCCCAAATACAACATAATGTAGTTTAGCTGCAAATATTACTGTTTCTCGCCAACTCCCCAAGTCACCCCTCGAGCTGTTGGTCTCATTTCCCTTTTTCTTTTTTTATATAAACCTGATACCATGTTAATAAAAGAGTACCACACGCTGCCAAAAGAGCCACTCCCAAATGCTACCTTTAGATCTGGGCCAAACGATCCACAGCCCCAACTGTATCCTTAAGGGACAAGAAAACGCATCTGGCTGGACCTGCTGAGCATATCGACAGTGCTGTCAGAGTCTGTGTGTGGTATAGTACATCCAACTAAACACAGCCCCCGTGGAGATCAGATACCTGTTAAATGTTAAACAAATGACATTTGAGAAGAGCGCTAGATATTTCCCAATACTTGTGACTCATCTAGAGTTCTCAAGGCTGACGCTGACCCGCGCGCATCAGATTACAGCTACCTCTAGGAATCTCAAACATAAAGCACTGTGTGACATAACCGTCATAACTCATTATTCTGCTTTGTTCCCCCCTCGAAGCAGACACGAGCCACTGTTATTAAAAGCTATTTCACAACGTCTGTGGCGTGGATCATCGTCTGGCACGGACGAAAGGGGCGGCGTTTTTTTAAAACCAGAGAGTAACAAAAGTGCTACTCTTAAAACTTGTACGTGTACACGCACAATGCCGACACTGCATTGTCTTCCGGACTTGTACTTTGCTAAAACACGCTTTTGCACACGGTAAGGAAAGGAAGGAAAACCGGAGCCCTTTTCTGAAAGGCGTTTCAGCGGAATGCTGCAAGGTGTGTGTGTGTGTGTGTGTGTGTGTGTGTGTGTGTGTGTGTGTGGGGGGGGGGGGGGTTAGGGTCAGCATGCATGGGGACGGGCAGGAGCTGAGGGGCGGGGCTTAGGGGGGCATGCATTCCAACAGGTTGAGAGGGAAGGGGCGGGGTTAGGTAGCCTTCAGTGCAGCACAGGCAGACACAAAGACAGACAGACAGAAACACAACACAGCAGACAGACACACTGCACTTACTGGGCTGGGTATAGCGTCTGGGTCTATTCTATGTCTTGTTTTCTGCACAGGTTGCATTTCTGTGGCTTGCTTTTAATGTTAAAGAGGTATAAAATGTCCCGCAATTTAAAAAAAAGCAAAAATAACAGAAGAGGGGGGATAAAAAACAGGAGAGAAAAATAAAAATGAACAGAGGAGTAGCAGTTACTTCTCTCCTCCCAGACTGCAGTTAATTAGTTATTAGTCAAATTGTCAGACATTTTTGAATGCATGGTTTGAGCATGCAGAACTCAAGCAAGAAGCACAGAGCAGTACATGAAGAAGAAATCGTAATTCGACAGAGCCGAGACAATATGGGACGTCGGCTTGTCCGACCGGTCGCCGTGGTGTCACACCATGAGGAACGTGTCGTAACGTTCCCTTCCGACTAGATTGAGAAACCTTCCGAATACTTCTCTGGGTCGTCAAGTTATATTCCCTGAAGTTATTTCCAGAACAGGAATGCATATCCGCTTTTACAGTTTACATAATTACTTTTAAAATTCAGCCCACTTAAATAACTTGGAAGAGGATTTGTGAGGCTATTGATTCAACATTCTAGCCCCCCCTGACAAATCTTCAATTATCCCGGATGTAATTACCAACAGCGCATTCCGAACAGCTAAAAATGGGGATGGAGTCAACAGAAACAAAAAAAAGAGCTAAGCTGCCGTTTAAACACAACATTAGAATCATCAGCATTCAAAGCCAAATTAACCAAATGGCGCTATAGCCCTGGCAATGTCTGGCACGGCTCAATTGGTCAGATGCCGAGCGCTTCTATCCGTGTGGATTCAATGCTTAAATATCATAATCTCAGACTTAAGTATGGGATTAAGAGCGATGGAGATGAGTATGAGGACATTAAGCCTGAAGTATATGATAGGCCGACATTAAACTGGTCAAGCTCCTGTGGTGGGATGGGGGTATCTGTGGGCTGCAGGGATATTTGGGATTATTGTAGCTATATCATACACCGGTAGAGACAGATCAGACATGCAGAGAAATTGGAGTTGTTGGACACACTTTTACTTTTATGCATATTAAAGACTCTGTACCATCAAAATCATCACTGTTCAGTAATCATAGTGGGCTGTCAATCAGAAATTAACGTTAACACACATACGGAACGGCCATGTCGTGTCAGACCTCCAACTTGGTGCTGGAAATGACACTACATCGAAAGGGAATGTAATAATTTTCCTGTTTATTATAAGGTTTGTATACAAGTTGATCTGGAGGTGTGATGAACACTGAATGCAGGAGAATAAAGTGACTGTACAGGGTCTTTAATACCATACATCTTCATATTTTAAGAGAATTTACATTTCCGGACCGTGGATTAATCCCAAATAGCCCTTCCGTTTAAAGGATCATACACTGTAAACCGTATTCAAGTCCGGCTGGCTGGGTCCATTTTGGTTGGACATTTTGCCTTTCCATACACCCGTTATGGTGATAATCGTGAAAAATGCATTATAGCGGCAGCAATTCATTCAACATTTTATAATAAGAAAATCCCGAAAAATAAATTTTGTACCATAGATTATGGTCAGACCACAAAAAACAACCACTCCTTCAAAGTGATGATGCCAATGCCGACTTAACTTGAATAGGATTACAGTAACACAATCCCGTCCTTTCAAAAATAAAAAATAAAAATAAAAACCTGGTTGTGTAAATGACAGTCCTGTTTATTTTCACACACACACAGAGGCGACAGTGAGAGACGCCACCGGACGAGACCGAAGTCGTGGGAAACGGCGGACGGCCAGGAGCGTGTGTGGTCGCGCGGCTCTTACCGGACTGGGGATGGAGTCTGGGTCCAGTCGCTTCTGGGGGGCCGGAGCTGGGGCGGGGGCGGGGGCCGGCGCCGGGGCGGGAGGCTGACCTCCAAAGCTCTGCTGGCCAGGGTACGTGCCCGGATAGCCAGGCTGGGGCCCCCTTACCTGCCCAAACGCACCTGAGGGGGGAACAAGGTCATATTTACACCTGGCAGCGCGTCGAGCAGAGATAAAGGCCAACACATCATTTCCAAATTCAAGCACAAGATCGCTGAGATTCCGTGGCTCTGCACTTCATTCCTGTTAATGAACCAAAAAAAAGGCGAATCCATTTTCTCATTATTCATGAAGGACAGAATGAAGAGCCCTGCATAAAGCAAGAGGAAAAGCAGGGATATTACGCCTGCAAGTGTCATCATTTACAAATAATTGCAGTTTCACACAGTGCCTCAGAATGCTTGGTTGGGTCATGTGAACGTTCAATTTCAGGAGATTCCAGAATCGAAGCACAAATCCCTAATCACGGGTCACGGCGCACTTCTAAATCCTCAGCCTCGTACACAAAACTATTTAAGAATATAAGCTCACAGTACAGTATGAACGCGAGATGCTGGAATGTGTTGTTCAGTCCACCCTGGCTTGTTGTTTCACCGATATCCAACACCACAGACAAAGAAAACCTGCTTTAATCGATAGCAAAGGCCAGCAAGGCTAAAATCCAGGGAAAGCCAAATGCAGTGGCACACTTACTTGACCTGAGGCATGACAGGGCTGTCCAACACACGCTGCTTTCCAAATTAGTACTGCAGTGTGCTGTACGTGGCTTTGTTTCCAATAAAACGTGCTCATCGCCAAGTAGAGCAGTGGGCCGGTTCTGAGAGTTCCTCCAACAGTCTCAAACAGCATAAGAGTGCGGTACATACTGTACGTGTCACCTGTATTTACTTGTGAAGTGTATTCTTTCACCGAGTGATCTAGGCTTAAATTATAATACTGTATGATTCCACAGTTCTTTCATACTATGGACCCAAATACAGACGGTATATGATTGACCTCAAGTCATGCAAGGGAATGCATTCACCACCCTTGAAGTCCCTGATAACCCTGTAAACACGACTGCAAGAATTGCATTACAGAGGCGTGGAGACAATAGTCTGTGATGGAATGTTCCGTGCTGTGTTCTGGGGACAGTTGAAGGAACTTAAACTCAGACCTTACAGAGGCCGGCGGCGGTAAGACTATCTCCCGCCGGAGCCCATTCCGTAACCCGAGACGGTTACCCGACCCGCCCTCCAGTGGGCGACGTTTCAACCGGAGCAGAAACCCACACGGTCCGGGGCTCGGTTACCGAGGGGACCACGCGTCACTCCGCGCAACGGCAGCCGCTCGGATCGCAGCTGCCGTGCGCCATCAATTAATGATGAGCTTTACGTGAACGCCGTGCGGGCGGAACCGCTACCGAAAACACGTTTACAGAGCCGCTAAAGCGCCAAACGTGGAAAGTGCGGTTTTCCCGTCTGCTCGAGATGCATTGAAGAAACTTGTATGGTGCAGGACTGGTACAGCTCACAAGAAAATAATGCCATTAATGAATAACAAACTGGGTCTATACCATGCAGTTAACTACCATGAATAAGTCATGCCGAGTACAATTTCCATGTACAGTGAGGTTATACCACGTGTAAATGTTTCCACTCATATCATTTCCCCTTGGTCCTCACAAGACCAGTTGGGAGTCATTTACATGTGGGAGGGATCTGGTGGTGCAGAGTGAAGTGTGACTCACCATTCTGCTGGGGCTGGTAGCCCTGCAGCCCCGACTGTGGGGGGGGTCCAGGCATGCCTCCTGTGGGGGGGCCAGGGGGCATCCCGGGCTGCCCAGGCCCTCCAGCCATGTGATTGGGCTGCGGCAGCAGGGCTGGACCTGACAGAGACTGGTGCGAGAGCGGGGGTCCCTGCATGCCAGGGTGTCTGGGGTCGGCGCCCCCCATTGGTGGGGGAGGGAAGCCGGCAGCTGGGGGCGGGGCCGAGTGAAAAGGGGCAGGCTGGGAGACGGGGGGCTGCTGCTGGGGAGGGGCGCCGGGGAACTGCAGCTGGGAGGAGGGAGGGGGGGCAGCGCTGAAGGGGGGCTGGGACGTCGGGGGGGCGGGGCATATCTGCGGCCGGGAGTTGGGAGGCGGGCCCCCGGAGAAGGGGGGCTGTTGCGAGGGGGGAGGCGGCCCGCCGAACGAGGGCTGAGAGGGGGCAGAGGAGAAGGACTGCTGCGCGGGAGGAGGGGCGGCCCCCGAAAACGGCGGCAGGGAGGGAGGGGCGGATCCAGGGAAAGACGGCTGTGAGGAAGGGGCGGCCTTGTACTGAGCAGGAGGGGGCCCCTGGGGGAGCATCCCCACGTTTTGGGAGGGCTGGGAAGCAAGGGCCGAGTGAGGGGCGAAAGAGGGCGGGGCAGACGTCGCAAAAGTGGTGGGAGAAGCCTGAGAGGAGGGCGGTGGTCCTGAAACAGAGAAGAGTAGGTTCAGTGATCCGTCAGCAGTGTTGAGTTACAACGGTCAGGTCAGCCGTGACAATAAACCTCACTGCAACAAAGCAGACAGAAAATGTCTAACACAGGACTTGATTAACTGCACTAACTGCGCTCAATTTCTCAAAATAGGCTAGCAAATCTTTCCGTCAATATCGATAAGTTGCACCGCTTCAAAGCCTAACACATTTTACCCAGCAGTTCACAAAAGACAATGGCTCGGTTTGATATGATATTGGTCAGGGCAAGAAATTTACTTTTTCATCCACAGGCCTGAGTGGCAAACAAATTCATCAGCCACATTTCCTCATACAATATAAAACAACATGGTTGGTTAACTGCAAAAGTGGCTACTCGAGCAGTAAATCTTCACAGCCACAATCAAAATTTTACCAGCAATTGGCTGGTGGCGGGTGTTAATTTAATACACTGATATTGGTTTTATATCAATATGCTTGTGATATTGGTCTTGGCTCAAAATGGCCACCGTGGCATTTGAAGAGGATATTTTCTGTCCACTGCTGTGATGGCAAGAAAGAAAACCGCCATGTTAATTACCGTAGTCAGCGCCTGCCATGGCTGGTGCAGTAGAGCTGATCTGCATGCCAGCCATTTGATTGGTCATCTGCTGTGTGCTTGCAGGTGGGGCCCCGTACGGCTGCTGGTGATAGGCTGGCTGGGTGCCGGGGGGTTGTGCCTGGGGTGGGACGTAGGTCTGAGAAACGGGTGGCCTGGACCAAAAAAAAACAGAAAATGAGGGGTGGCACCAAGAGAATCAAAGCAGGAAAATCAAAACGCAGGTAAACATTTTAGAGTAGGGGTCTCAAACGCCAATCCTGGAGGGCCACATTCTCTTTTGGGTTTTGTGATTTCACTTCAATCAGCAGTATCTTCAGGTCTTGGAAACAAGGTGTGAAGACACAGCCAATCACTGACCTAAATTAAGCACTTAAGTGCAGAAACACATCAAAAACCAGCAGGATTTGAGCTTCAGATCCCTGTTTTAGAATGTATTTACATATTTATTTCCTCAAAATGTGTATTTACTGTAGAATCTCCATTGGACTGAGTTGCTACCACATGTAGCATATGCTAGCAACCCTCAGCCCATTATGTTTTTTTCAGTTCCATGGGGAACAGAACATTAGTCACTAACGTAACAGATTAGTGTGCAATGTTTTAATATTTCAACAGTGCACATTTAATACTTATTTACTTTTTTTAAACGCCTTGCTCCGACAACCTCACAACATGTCAAAATCATCCATCTTTAAAAAGAAAAGCTGGAAAACGTGACAACAGGTGATATGTAAAGGTTTCTCGTGCCTCCAAATTACTTGATTTCATATCATTAGGTTCTCTTTTGGCCTGACAGAAAAGACAACGCAAAAGCACCTGCAACCACAACATTACAGCTCTATTAATCATAAAGCTCCTATAGTGTCAGATAGAAAAATGGCCTTGCAGAAAAAAAAAAAGTGTTTCACACATTTCCCACGTTATAATCCGCTGGCCTTGAACGCTATCGAGAATTTACCAAGGTAATAAAAAGAGCCGATGTGTGGACTAGAGCTCAGAGAAGGGGGAGGGGCTCTGAGTCACACCTGTGTTCTGGAAACTCACCTCTGTGGCTGACTGTTCACGGAGGGGGGCGGGCCGTTCAGTGCCCCGCCCTGGGGGTAATTACTGTAGGCCTGTGGGGCTGAGACAGGGGGAGCCCCAGAGCTTGGGGGCTGTCGTACTGGACCTAAACGGACGAGGATACAATTATTTTATTAATTTGTTTTAATAAGTTTATGTGCATTCCTGCAGTTCACATGTAGGAACCCTCACGGATTGTGAATGCTACTACATTTTCAATCAGTTTTTGAGATCTCATTAAGCTTATCAGCCAAGTCACATAAAACCAGGTAAAACATGCGAGGCTCAGACGGCATTCAACTCGAACAACTGCCACTCCGTCACAGACACCACGCAAAACCAGTTCACATATGCTTTCACATCCCTTTTAACCGTAAGTCAGTAAGAAAAACAAAAGCCGACGTCCATTAGGGTTGGTGTCACAATCCCCAACGTCACAAAACAAAAGGGAAGGGGCGGGGCTCGCACACAGATTCGCCAAGCGCAGTGAAACAAGTTACCTAAGTCAAGAGGAGAGGGAGAGGACAGGTCGGAAACTACATTCGCTTCAAGAGCCTTAGAGGGAAAGCTTGAATAAGGAGAATATCCTGAAATACAAGGAGCAGAAAGGCAGAGTAAACAGTAAGTCAAGGTAGACATCAAAGCAAGGAGGTCAAGTTTCAAGCAGACCAATTCATTAGTATATTGACCAGGGGAAGGGCAGTTCTCCAAGGCACCAGGAAGGGATAAAAAAAGTCTGGTCTTTATCCATTGGGAAGTTCAAGAGGGAAGTTAAATTATCGGTGGCTGTGTTCACATACACACGAACAATTTGGTTTTAACCTGATTAAGGTAATACTCTGACTATACAAGTTTTCAAACACCTTATATTAATCAGGGTAAGGTCAAAATCGGAGTAAACATAACTATTAAAACGGGTAGATTTTTTACTCAGAAATTAAAGCATTTATTGGTGCATGTAAACATCTTAGTCAGATTTCTTGTAAGTTTTTATTAACTGTGCGTGTGAAAGGTGACCAGACAAAGTGAACCGGATGTTGTCTTTGTACAATTGAAAGTGAAACCAACATGGCGAACAGCAATGTGCAGAGCGGTGTGAGGAGCCGCAGTGCAGTTATTAACAAAATAATCATTTTTGGACAGATGAAACTATTCATGCTGAAATAAATTGCAAGAGTGGGCGGTTACACCAGATCCACAGACCTTAGACCGATTATTAAAATAATCCATGCAAAACTGGGTATTAGAGAAATCACGTTATTCAGAAATATGTAAATGCTGAATATTGCCTTAAACTGATTACTTCTGAAAAGTGGGTATTGGTGTGAATGCAAATGCAGCCACTGATTTGAAGCAGACATTCCAGCCATGGAGAACAGCCTTAGCCAACAAAATGCAAAAGCCTAAACTTTTCCCTCTATGACAGGGGAATACAAGCCTTGGGTCAAAGTACTAGCACACTTCATACACACAAATTTAGGAACAATAGCATTACCTGGAGGTGGGGCTCCTTGCTGGTATCCAGGCGCGGGGCCATTGTAGGCCGTGTACTGGGCGGGGTAGCCCCCGGCCGTGTGCTGCCCCCCGTAGCCGGGCTGGGGATACCCCTGGTAACCGGGCGGTGGCGGTCCATACGGAGAGGCCGTGTGCGCTTGCTGGTTAACATTCATTCTAAGTTCATCCCTAAATCTGACACAAAAACAACATCTACTGTCAATAACCACACAGAAGAGACACAGAATGCTTCCTAAAGTTTGTTTCCCCATAAAACAAGCTCCATGTATTTACTATATTCAAATGGCACTAAAACCATAGAAATTGATTCATATCAGATTCAAACACTTGCACATTGTGGAATCAGAATATACATTATGTTCATGCAATGCCAAGGGATCCGAGTTATGGATAGGTATTTTAGGTACACAGAGCATACTTTTTCTTGTGGTTAACTGATGCCTAATAATCCTACAGTGCAATTCCTTTTTTGCAAAAGTGTGGAGCACTAGTGCGGTATTTGAAGTGTGATCCAAGGTCCATGATGTACATTCAAAAGGGTAGTGATTCAAACACGGTGAGCCAATCTCACTACGCCCTAGAATAAGTTTCAATGTTTGTGCAATTGGACTGACAAGACAAGCAGCTCATCCAGACAAGATGATAACAAACATCTTGTCTATTTAATAGACAAGATGACAGTCAGTAACCAAGGAATGACTACTCTGGTCACACTGATCTGCTAAATAAGCAAGTCCTCCTGAGTTTACTTGAGTTCACAAGAGTCCATTACCTTGTCCACTACCAATGGCCAAAACAGAAGAGGCCAATTCAATAATTATCATCATAAGAAAATAGAGCTGTGCCATGTTAGTTTTTTTTATTTTTTTATAGAGACAAGTCGACTTCAAGTTTAAATGCTAAGTGTGCTCGCTCGCTATCTGGGAAACTGTCCACTAATTTAGAATAAAACACATTAAAACTACTTACGATAGCATGTGTAGTTATACTAGACTGTGTTCGCCATTCAATTGGACATGTCAACATGGATATGATATGTGAACATCATCTACTTGATGATGTTCATATTGATTATTGTGTCAGTCATGTCGACGTTGTTCCCACCACCAAGCTAACGTTAGCGAGCTACGAATACGTACAACTAAATGTAACGTTACCCAGCTAACTATAGCTAACTTAGCCAGTTAAATGGACGCTAGGTTTGCTGTTGGATAAGCCTGTCGAATTCATCCTTCCTAGTTTTTTTAAAGAGATCTTCGGTAACATGCGTGAGCTTTCAAAAGGAAAAGACCGAGCTCTCATGTTAATCAGCTATTTAGGTAACTTAACGTTAAAGTTGTAGCCATGTAGATTGGCCATGTACCTCACGTCAGCTAAACATTAGCCTGCTGGCTAGCCCAATAAACAGCTGCGCTGAGCAATAGCCTACCTGAGCCAGCTGTTAATAGCTAGCTCGCTAAGTTAGCTAGCTAGAACATGACAAACTCGTTTTCAAACACCGGCTAGCTAGCTAGCTAACACACTGTGTTTGAGAGGACAAGGGCAGGTAACGTCAGCTAACTTAAAAACAAACATGACACTGCGCTGATCGAAACGGTGTTTTTGGTTCGTCATTTGTTCACATTTAAATTAAGGGTGATATCATAGCTAAACTAAACATTGTAATTCGGCGGAAATCCACTAATTCCTCCCCTTGTTCTGACTGGGGCCTACACGCCGGGTTGAACCGTGACACACGGGGGAAACTGGAACAGGCGAAACAGTGGGCTTCGGCTCTTCCAAGCTAGCTATGCTATGCTATGCTAGCTATTATTCTCTGGGAATTTGGCCAGAAGCTCTTCCGCACCCACCTCCAACAGGGTTAAATGGCGTGTTGAGCGAGTCCAGCGGACAGCTGTCCCCAGTCGTCGCCCTCGGTTAAATTCGCCCGTGGCCCGTTCGTCTGGCTTTCTCGCCGTACTTTCGGACCTTTGGTTCCAGAGTGAAATTTCCACTAATCCCTTCTCCTTCTCCGTCTCCACCTCGGATGTCGGGAATACATACGCCGGAAGTTTAGCCTGTGTGTGCCACGTCTGCACCCGGATGCTGCGCCGGCGCACCCGCGCATTGATCTGAGCTAGAAAGCTCGCAAGCGAATCAAAGACCCACA
Organism: Ilyophis sp. 1 JC-2022; assembly: GCA_022702515.1. Lineage (NCBI taxonomy): Eukaryota > Metazoa > Chordata > Actinopteri > Anguilliformes > Synaphobranchidae > Ilyophis > Ilyophis sp. 1 JC-2022. The sequence goes on along the minus strand of CM040396.1, from coordinate 98,273,072 downwards.
AGTGTGGTGGCAAAGAAGTGTGGAGGTTGTAATCTAGTCAGCAATTTGTTGAGACTGCAGAGTGTTTTATTCTGGTACATAATGTGTTTTTTGGTTAACTACTGTACAGAAAGGTAGGTATATATTTTGAGTTACTACAGGCGTTGCTTATTAGTGCTGATCTATTCACTGACCCGGCACAGTCTGGTGAACAGCAAGGCTTGCTTTACTTTAATGCATTATTTCTACTTCCTCACATGAAATAAGAAAAATACTGTATTACAAGCTCCCAATAATTTTCATTTGAAACCAAAATCTCCAAAGCAGAACACAGACAAGGGTCTAGTAATGTAGTTACCACATGCGCAGATGGTGCCCAAGGTGGACATGATAACTGACTTCACAGAAATTAATGTCAAGGCCATTCTTGCAGTGAGTTTTTCCTGGCAGATATGAAAATGACCTATGAAGTATGAAGATACTATTACTGAAACATACAACATATAACAAAAATTTTTGTTCGTTTGTGGTTTCCATGCCAATGAAAGTAGATGGTAAGTTGTAGATCAAAGACATGCTTGTTCCAGTCAAAAAGTACAATTGAAATGAACACATTACATGAGTGAGTTGTTGTCAGTATCCTATTTGACAGTAACTTTGGGTTAAGTAAATATCTCTTGAATTTTGTCCTGGTTTTTTGAGCGAGTTCATGTGTCTGAACATCGATATCTAAGGGGGGCTATTCAGCAGATGGGTTTGGTGCCAGGGTGCCCTGGTTTACTCTCCAATTATTGGAGCTGGGAGAGAGGTAACATAAGAAGAAATTCCAAGGGGTTCCAATGTTTCATTCCACAACCAGAACACCAGAGCAAGGGATTGTGGGTAAAATCAGGCCAGTTGTTAGTTAGCCAGTGGGATCTTGTGATCCATCACTGCTTGGTAAGAAACAAGTGTGTTGTAAACATATTTAAAGTCATGAAATTGCTTCTTCCACAGAATATTGTGGTTTACACTGTTCATTCACATTACACGTGATAGCATTTTGTGACAATTTCAAGTAGATTAGTTTTACCCCATTTATTCACTCCCAGAGTAAATTATAAATGATGATCAGCCATGTTCTTCCTGTTGATCTGCAGTCTTTCTTGTTTGCTACCTGTACCTCATACTTTGTATGCATGTGGCACAGTCCACTTAAATCATAATCCTAAAATAGTGCCCCCGATGTTGCACAGCCCCCCCGGTTTTTGGATAGACTATCAGCATCTCTTGGCAGAGCAGAGGCCAGATTGACAGGGCAAGTGTGTGGCGAGACCAGGGTGGGGAGGGCTTGGATCCTCCCCCCGAAAGCACAGAATTCCACAGTGTAAGCAACCGCAGCGGTCTGCAACCCTCACTATTTTAAGTCTCAGTGTCTGCTCCTCAGCAGTGCCCCAGTCCGGCCAGGTGTGTGTGCCCGCGTGCGCGCGTGTGTGTGTGTGTGCTTGTGTGTGTGTACACCCAGGCGCTGGGCTGGACATTTTTGCTGGGAAAAAAAAGCTAGCGAGCCTTCGCCGAGGGTGCCCGCATCAAACATGGCGCTAAACTACTGAAGGCCCGACTAAAGACAGACCGGACGGACAGACGGACAGACAGACACAGCGAGAGCCATGGTTGTGGAGGAGGTTTTGATCACACTGTCCGGAGGAGCGCCGTGGGGTTTTCGGCTACAGGGGGGAGCCGACCACAAGAAGCCGCTACAGGTTGCCAAGGTAAGGGTACTAGACCGCCGTGGGAGCGAGCGGAGGCCGTGGGCTGTGGGCTCGTGGTGTCAAATACCCAAAGTTCAGACTTGTTTTGATTTAACGATGGGCTTGTCGTCTGTATTTTCCCCACATGTTCTAGATCCATTCTGGGTTTTATTCTCTTTTATCAGTATTAGAAAGATCTCATAGTGTTTCTCAAGTGTTTTCAATGGATGTTCATTTTCTGGGGGAATAGAAGTGGGCCATAATATACTGATGAGTCATCTGCCCTTGGTGTGATCCTCAAATGAAGTCCATGGAGAGATACATGAAGCCGTGAACTATAGACGTCCAGCTGTGACTGTAGGGAAGGACAAAGCTTATTAAAATCATGTGTGACATGGTACACAGTCTCTGCATTCGCTGCGTAAGATATCCATGTGTAAAACCCCAAGCTGCCAATGACGAGTATCTGAGGTATGACAGCTGTGACATAACCGAGAATCTTCTGAAGTGTTCAATTTGAAATGAGTTCAGAAGTTATAATATGTAGATATTATTCAGTGTGGATAACTCCCATGATCAGGTCTCTTTGCTTCCCGAGTCAGGGCAGAATGGCTGCAGGAATTGTAGAGTCCAGATCTGGAATGATATGGATCATGTTCTCATGAGTGTGACTTCTAATTCAGCCCTGTTCTGTTCTTTCGCAAATTCTTTGGTGCTGGGATCATTTCACCTCATTTACCTGCTGATTTGAGACGTGGGATGAGACGTTTCACAAACCATATTTTGGTATTATTTGTTTATTTCTAGATTGACATTCCTAATTGTTTTTTAAATGAAATTTAGGGCTGTTGATCACTGTCAGTTTAGTTTATGAATGCAGCAGATTATTGCAGAATGAAAGCAAACAAAAAACATTTTTCATGTTAAAGGGAGTGACACATTAATGAACTTTTAAAGGTTTTCATCTGAAACACTTTTTAAACAGTGGAGTATAACTGAATAACTGTCAGCTATAACCACGTACAGCTGAGTACGTCCTTGCAGAGAAAAAAATCCCAAGATAACACACAGTATTTTACAGTATATAAATAGTTAATTAATCCAAATATCATTTTTCTGTGATGAGTCACATATTTGCTTTGTTTTGTTCATAATATTGGCTCAGCTGGGAATTAAAACAACAAACAGATGAGGTCCAATTCAAGAGATTCCAATGTTGACTTCTCTATAGAGTGTTTTATCAGGTGTCATAGCAGAAATAATGTACAGCTTTTCCCATTGCCAAAATATTTTACAAATTCTACTCTCTATGTCTCTGCAAGAAGGTTAGCCAGTCAGAGGTCAATTAGTATTGTGTGTGCAGTACACATACACACAGAGAAATCGCATTTATAGAGTGTTGACAATGCAAAATGTATTTTCTGTGCTTTGATCCAGGGACTATTCTGGTTGTCTGAGACTCACGTTGCCTTGCTGGATGGGGTTTCAATAAGGTCAAGAAAAGGTTTTGTTTCAGTCCAGTGTTAAAAAATTGTCCCCTGGGAATATTTGTTTTTACCATCTAGCTGTTACACAGAGCAACCACTGTTTTTGTTTATTTTTTAAACTCTAGCCAACCTTAAAAAAGAAGAGACCGCCTCTTGGTTTATGGGTCATTCCATAATGGGGGAGGGGGGGGTGAGTGGGGTTCTCTATCAAGCTCGGCTCTTAAATGAGATATTCTGAAATTGCAGACCCCTCTTACAGACTGTCAAATAGGACACTTAATAATCACGACTCCACAGATCCTGCTTGATCCTGAACCACCTCCCTCTCTGCCTCAGCACATTCCCAACTGATCTAGACTCAGAGAATCCCAGCATTCCGGAATGGTCTTTTGTAATCAATCCCCTAGAGCCGAGCTGAATAATATTAAAGGCAGGCGTGGTTGATATGTGCAAAAATGATAGGTCCAGATATTATATTTCCAGGTTGTTATGACAACAGGTGTATCTAGAAACATTGTTGTTTACTTACTTTGTATCTTTATATGTGCAGATAATAAAGTTGGGTGACTGAGTTCTATAGAAAAATTAGTCAGGAGAAATATCTCTTGCAGTGATCCATCCACATCTACTCCATATCTGGCAACAGAGTGATGGTTTGGGGCTCGTTCGATAGCTCAGACCCTTGATAACTTACAGCCATTTAGCCAGCCATGTGTTCCATGTGAATCTAGTCTCACCCCCAAATTCCCATAGAGATCCATTCAAATGCAGAGAGGTTATAGTATCGCTTGTAACAGTACCTGAAAATAAGATATCGAGAGTCTTTTGATGTTTATGGGTCACAGACTTCAGGAAGTAACAGCATGCAAAGGATATGCGACCAAATATGAAATATGATACTTTAAAAATACATTAAGGCAAAGGGTATTAATACTTATGTACATGAGAGATTTCAGTTTTTGATTTTTAAAAACATGTTTTCACTTTGTCATTATGGATCATTGAGTGTAGATTGATGGGCAAAAATGGCAATTTTATCCATTTAAAATGAAATCTACAACACAATAAAGTGTGCAAAAAGTGAAGGGGTATGAATACTTTCGAGCACCACTGTATCTGCAAGAAGAGCAAAAGATATCTAAATAAAAATTTAAAAAAGCAGATTAGCAGGCAATGAAGAAGAGTGAGTTACATGCAAACTAACGCTGCCAGGACTTGAGATACTTGACCTGAGCATTGTCTCAATATGCACATCATTCCTAAACATGTTTGGTGCATATAATTAAAGTGAACATGGTATAAACAATACACTACTTGCTTCCTTTATGGAATAGAATGTATGATGTCCAATTAAACCAGATTGTCTCCATCACTCCCAGTGGTATGACTATGAGTTCATCTATTGGGGCGAACCGTTTGTCTTGCTGTAGGTATGTAGTGGGAAGGGTATGTGATTCAAAGAACCTTGTCAGTGTGACAGTTATGGGCGTAGCTTAGCAGGCCCACAGTGTTCCTGCAGTTGGAATTTCCTCTGTATTGAAATAGCTGGAGGGGTGCAAGGTGACTGGCTATTAAATGTCCCTTCTCAATCAGGGTGCATACGGCCAGTAATCGTAACGGGATTAGTTTTACTGCAGGCCAGTGACTTAATTGACACCATAAATGCCAGTGCCTCAGATTTGATTGCATTGATGACACTGGGTAAAAGATTGAGTAAAATTCAAACTAAGTATAAACACACCTATACTGTATGCCTGTGTCACTTGAGAAATAGGAATCTGGCGTGTCATACTGTGAATCCCTGGTTTTAGCACAGGAATACCCCATCCTATTTTCATGGGGGTGACAGGGAGACTATGGCAGGGTCACCTCAGAGACGAAAAGGGGGGGGGGGGGGGGGGGGGTGGAGGAAAAGGTGGCGCTGACCTGACTGGTATTTGCCGTAGAAGTGGGGACGGACGAGGGCGGCGGTCACGCAGGAGCTTACGGAGAGTGTCCGCGGCACCTCCACTCTATCAGCCGGGAGGCACGCGCTTAGGCCTGTAACCCCGACGGCGAGCGGAGGGCGGCTGCGATTGTGCCCATGGCAACCGCAAGCAAAGACAACGTTCAGCCATGTCCTTCCCCGTGTCCCTTTGATACCTGAGCCCGGTTGAGTACAGGTTTTCATATCCTTCCGTTGGATTACCTCCTTGTAAGGTACGAGCGTTTTCTCACCTCCCGGATCTGCCCCTCCTTCAACCCACTTTCATTGTCTCACTGCTCACGATATCCGACCTCCATCGTGTTTGGGCCTACGGCCTGTTTGACGTTTCTACAGCAATACTGTATTCAGTTACACTGCCACCGGGGAGGTCTCTGAAGTGGCGGCAAATTGCTTTCGCGATCACACACGGTATTAGGCGCTGCGTCCCCTCATTGCCTGCAACGCTCACATTCACAGTAATGTATGCAGATGCACGGGAAAAGGCACTCAGAAGGTAGAGTTTTAAGTGAGAGTACAATCAGAGACGTGACAAAACGGGAATGAGCAAGGAAGCAGTGAAACATGGATATACAGGCAGAATACACAGATGGATGAAGCCAGATACCTCTCCTATTGTTACGATGATATACAGGATAGGCCCCAAATGCAGAACTCAGACAGCTGGATGAACTCTATGCAGGAGACTTTATTACAAGAACCCCACACAGGGTAGCAGACATGAGGTCAGGGACGGGCAGGCTGGAGCAGGGTTGAGCAAGATAACACAGGGGTGGAGTCGGGACAGAACCGGGATGAGGCAGGTGGGCAGGAGGGCTGGAGCAGGGCTGGACGGGAACAGGCAGGACAGGGGCAGGCTGGACAGGGGTAGGCTGGACAGGCAGGAGAACACAAACTGGACGGGTACACAGGCAGGCAACAGAAATTTTTTAAAATTTAATTTCCACAAATCAGTCCATAATACAACATATCCAACAATAATATACAATACATTGAAACTAACACGAACACAGGTACAAACCAAACAATCCAATCAAACCATATTACCAAGCACTTATTTAACCATCAAGATATTGCCAATGCCCAAAACTCACATTTCTCATGCAATACTTGACAGAACACTCACATTACATCTACTAATCCCAATACAGAAAACTCATTCCCACAGTATTTAAACACAGCCCCATTCAAAAAGCCCAACAAATTCCCCATTCAATACAAATAATTATCACACAACAGCAGCAAACAATCCCACACTATGAACATCCTTCCCATACCCTCCCACTTACGCAATTAATCCCAAATCAATCACTGTCCAAATTACTAAACCGAGCATATTGTCCAGGAATGCAACCTCGTTTGCCACTTGTTCAAGTGGAAACACCGGGTCGTCATTGTCCTCTGGAGACAACGGAAACAACATGTCAACATGTCAAAGTCCGGGCTGGCCTATTCCAGCCTTCTCTCGAACTGGCTCCGTCCCTGGGCCCCTCCCCTTTTTACAGGTAAGGCCCTCAGCTGAGACCAGCTCTGGAGTGCTCTCACCCAAAGCCTGGCCTCCATCTCCCTGCCTGGGAGGCAAAGAGACCCCAGATCCGCTCCCTCTGGAGTTGTGCTGGAAAGCAATATGCCAAGCACAGGGCACAAGACAATCTGGCATAGAACAAAAAAAACTGGGGAGACTATATGCCAGATTACTGACGAGACAACGAGAAACAGGTGAGACGAGAACATATGAGGGAACAGGGAAGTGGAGACACAAAATGGAGGGAGAGAGGAAAAACACGGAACGGTATACACATAGAAACGGAAAACCAGGAAATGGGGACAGAGTCACGAGACGTGAGACCTATGGAGTACCTTTTACATATAAAGCTGGACATTTTGAACATTAGCTTCAAAGGACACAAAACATTAGATATAAAAAATTACATATAAACCCATTAAAATAAAAATTAAAAAAACAATCCCAAACTGAGTCCTGGGGGAACCCTTTGAACGTAAGTTCTTTCAGAATAATTAAAAGTTTTTCTTAAACTTGCAGGTTTGGCTTCATTGATTTAGTTTAAACAACAAGGTGTACTGTAGACACGTTCAATAATTCAGACCCAACTTATTTTACTTGTGTCTCTATAATGTAATCAATTAAAAAAGTAACCTCTTTCTAACTGAAGCACTTGTCAAATACTTCATTTCAGAAAATGATTAAAACTCCCAGGATGTAAATATGGGACATTTATTTTTCAAGGCATGTGTAGCAATTCTTGACAAAATGTGGTTTAGGAGGATAAATCATCCCTCAAGACAATAATAGTGTTATGAAGAATAAATAACAGCCCATTAGAATTGGGAGGTTGCAATGAGTCAACGGTGCGTCACCCAGGACAGAGTTAGTAAACCCCTGATATAAGAAACCTTATTGAGTAAGTGACTGTTCTTGGGTTTGGGCTAACAGGTCATGTTCCTGTCTTTCCTGATGAGCTAAGAGGTGTTCGTCATCCTTTCTGTTTTCATCTCATTCGTGGACCTGAGGAATTCACACAAAATAGTGGCACCAGCTGCCTGTCGCCTCCTGAGATTCTTCCAGTTAGCACCCATGCCACCTCATCCAGTCTGGCTGGCTGAGAGCATGAAATCCCGGTGGGGAATGATTTTATTCCGAGACTGAGGAGCAGATGTTGTTTACTGTCAATGATTAGTGTGACAGGGACTGTGATTTGCTACGTGGCCAATTTTCACAGCGTTGGAGGCCAATGTCTTTGCTGTGTCACTTGGGGAGATGGGAAAAATCTCCAAACTACAATCAGCTCTGTGGCCATTGGCGCTCTGTTCCTGGCAGCTACAGGTGCCTGTAGAGAGTAATGATACAAGTTTGAACAAGAGCGCCCCGTGACAGCAGAGGGGTGCTGAAAACGACTTCCCCACCTCCCTTTCACCACTCAGTCAAAAAACCGAACAGCGTTCTGGAGCTATTTGACCTTTGCTTTTGGTAATTGAATTCTGCCTGTAATCTCTTTGTCATGATGATGTGCATTGAAGGCGGTCTAAATGAGAGTCTTAATTTAGCTCTGCTCGAGCTCTGTATCTAAACTTGAAAATAAAAAACAGAAATTTTGCTGTTTTTTAAACAAATTTACTGTAGTTTACTGTGTTTTTTTAAAAAAAATTACACTTTATAGTTTAAAACAAAATATAGAAGAAAATTCTCTACATCGTTCATAATTTATTCATAAATTTACATTGTTCTTAAATATTTTTAGATTAGCAACTCAATACTTGAAATAATAATCACTTATTTTTCCAATTAAAATATAGAACAAGCTCCATTATGCTTGAAATACATGTTGAGTAACTGGAGTTACTGCACAGGCTCCCCAGAGGAACATATGTACTGTACGCACCTGGTTCTAGCTTTTCCGTTTCAAAGGGAACATATGTAACCCCACCCTATAATGTTCTACATGCTATGCTACATACACTGCATGATGTAGTCACATGTATATCTATTACTCTGTCTTGTGCGTGGTCTTGGTAGGCCTCGCTCAGGCTGTTATGTAAAGTTGCAGGGAATGAGCTCTGCGCAAGTGTGATGACAGCAGGCCGTGTCACAGTCTGTTTTAGCTGGTTAGCGCGTTAGCCAGGCATCTGCATTACAGCGGCCAATGTTTGTGGAACCTTCCATCATTCCCGTTGTCTTCAGACTGCACAGCTAGTGGAATATTTCATTTAGACCGGGATGCCATATCTAAAGGGCTGTAGCTGGTCACAGGTAACTGGGTGTAGCACTGCATCCACTGGGCCATGTCTGGGTTCTCAAGTGTTCTGGATAGCCTCTTTGGTGTACACGCACAACCCAAAGGTTTCTAAAGAAAAAATGGATCCCTCACTGTCTCATCAATGTGCTCATTAATGGTTTGCCAAGATAAGTGAATTCTAAAATATACATAATGTTGTAGTAGTAGCAGTAGTAGTAGTAGTAGCAGCAGTAGTAGTATTAGCAGCAGCAGCAGCAGTAGTAGTAGTAGTAGTAGTAGTAGACGTAACAGTAGTAGTAGTAGTAGCAGCAGCAGTAGTAGTAGTAGTAACAGTAGTAGTAGTAGTAGCAGCAGCAGTAGTAGTAGTAGTAGCAGTAGCAGCAGTAGTAGTAGTAGTAGTAGCAGGAGCAGTAGTAGCAGTAGTAGTAGTAGTAGCAGCAGTAGTAGCAGCAGTAGCAGCAGCAGTAGTAGCAGCAGCAGCAGTAGTACTAGTAGTAGTAGCAGCAGCAGTAGTAGCAGCAGCAGTAGTAGTAGTAGTAGTAGTAGTAGCAGCAGCGGTAGTAGTAGCAGCAGTAGTAGTAGTAGTAGTAGTAGCAGCAGTAGCAGCAGCAGTAGTAGCAGCAGCAGCAGCAGTAGTAGTAGTAGCAGCAGCAGTAGTAGTAGCAGCAGCAGTAATAGTAGTAGTAGCAGCAGTAGTAGCAGCAGCAGCAGTAGTAGTAGTAGTAGTAGCAGCAGCAGTAGTAGCAGCAGCAGCAGCAGTAGTAGTAGTAGTAGTAGCAGCAGCGGTAGTAGTAGCAGCAGTAGTAGTAGCAGCAGTAGTAGTAGTAGTAGCAGCAGCAGTAGTAGTAGCAGCAGCAGTAATAGTAGTAGTAGTAGTAGTAGTAGTAGTAGCAGCAGCAGTAGTAGTAATAGTATTAGCAGCAGCAGCAGCAGTAGTGGTAGTACTAGTACTAGTCGTAGTCATAGTAGTAACAACTATTTTTCTTGTGCCTTCCTCTGGCGGCTCAGGTGCGGAAACGCAGCAAGGCGTGTCGGGCTGGACTCCGCGAGGCGGATGAGTTGGTGTCCATCAATGAGAGCTTGTGTGGCGGGCTGTCCCACGCCCAGGCCATGAACCTGATTGACAGCAGTCCGGGAACCCTACACATACGTGTCAAAAGGTTAGAGCTGAATGGCCAAATATGATCGCATATCAGTCTGATGAGGGCATATCCTCCTTCGGTGTATGCGCCCAAGAGCGTCTGTGGGCTGGACCTTCCCAGAATTCATAAATTTGGCTCGTGAAGCCCATAGCCTCGGTGTTCTTTGTACATCCAGTTATATTTTCCCAGGGTCCCATTTTCTGGCACTTATTGAATTGCTGCAACGGCTCATTCCTATTAAGGGTAGGCACATTACCTGGGTGACATCATAATGTAGATTACCGAGCACTACGGGAGCTCTGGAGTGTCATAATCAGAAATTTGGCCGTATTGAGATTTTTTTAACAACCACCCTTCCCTGTTTCATTCATTTTTTATGATGTCATGGTTTTCTGCATTAGTACTTCCTATGTTGTGTCCTGTGATGGGTTTTGTGTGTTGTCATAGAGACGGTTATTCCTGTTCCTCCCCAGGTCTCCAGCGGGATTCCAGTCCGTGGTGCTCCTGACCCGGGCGCCCTCCCCACGGATCGACAAGGAATACAGAGCCGCCATGCGCGCCATGTCTTCCTCCAACCCCAAACCCACTCAATCGGTGGTGAGAGAGGGGATCCTGATCAGCAGCCCGGACCGGGTGGCGGAGGACCACAGGGGCAGGGAGGAGGTGATGTCCCCGCAGGGCAGCGAGGCCTACTACGGCGAGACGGACAGCGACGCCGACGTGTCGCATGAGAAGCACCGGCGGCAGAGGCACCGTAGCCCCAGCAGCTCGCCCGGCAAGGCCCCAGACAGGGCGTCGCCCGAGGAGGCATCGGAGATGAGCGGCTACGACAGTGCGCCCGGCGTGGCGCGCCGGGAGGTGGTGTACCAGCCCCTGCAGGGCGAATGGTCGTCCCAGACGGAGACGTCCACAGAAAACTCCTCCGTCAGCGCCGACGACCAGGGGCCCCGAGATGGGGTCACCGAGGAGGACAGCGACTACCAGGAGCCCCAGACCCTGCCCCCTCTTGTGTCCCCCGAACGGGCCAGAGGGGCCCTCCAACTGGCGTCCCGGAAACAGCTGGTTCCCATGGTGGGGCCTGTTGACAACCCGGTGGATGAGGAGCTGATCGTCACATACATGGAGAAAGCCAAACAAGCCAGTAAGTCATGTTAGCGCCACGCTAGTACGCAGCTGCTGTGCACACACATGCTCTCCGCATGCTTTTAATATAACAACAACACTCCCACACCGTGAGCTCATGGGAGAGTGGATTAGCCTTTCCCTGTGTGTGTGTGTGTGTGTGTATGCAGAGTTCGAATTATGGGGGGGTTAGAGGAGGTTTGACCCCCCATAACATAACAGAACCCCCACCCACAATCCTTAAATCAGCAATCTCGGGGGTCTCTGATAATAGGCTACTTTTTTATTTTGACATTTTTAAATATAAACATAACATTCACAGGCAGCCCTGCTCCAGTAGCCTATAGATCTGACGGATACAGTTAGCATTAGATAGCTAATGGCAGCTTTTGTCTGCAAACTGTTTTTCCTGAGGGTGTAGAGTTTCTCTTTAATGGTGATTATCTGTGGTAATATCATAAAATCTATTTGGGTGCGTTGATATGGTAACGTGTGCTTATGTAGCCTTATGTAGGCCTACAGCTCTCTCATACTTATGTTGTCGAGGCAAATGTTAGGCTATATTGTGGTTGGCTATCGCAATTGTCGTCAAAATTATTGTTCACCGTAACATTAGCACCTTTAGAAGGAGACAACGTTTATTGATTTATTGTTCACTCATTGCTTGTTTGTTCCATGTCGAACAGTGTATCGGCATTTTTCTGCTTTGCACTGTTAAAGCACTGAATATTTAATTGGTATTTAGCCGTAAATGAGGCCCGCAATGTGTAGCCTATGAAACACTTTATAGCACAGCGTTTCGATTATTTCTGTAAAACATTTGTCAGTGTTTTAACATGCACTTATTAATATAAGCGATTGAAAGCAAATCTTGGTTTGTGTTTTGTCTTCTGTGTGGTAGGGGCGACGAACATATGAACATAGGCTACATTCAATCAAGCGCATGCACAGTCATGAACATAGCATGGAGACTATGCTCGCCACAAAAAGTTATTTTTAATCGATATGTAGTTGTACTGAAAAAAACAAAACAACAAAAAAAAACATTTTCGGTCCAGAAAGCCCCACTAATAGCTCCACAAGAGTTAAGGTATATTTCGAACCCTGTGTATGTGTGTGTGTGTGTCTGTGTGTTTCTTAGGAACAGGAAGGTATTCAGGCTAATGGTTGCTACACGGCCCTCTTACTTACCAGTGTCTCTTTGCCAGAAGTGAGGGAGAATTGGGCTGTACTGGCTTCATCATCACACATGAGATTCCACTTATAGCTGAAGCCCCAGTGCACCAGCCCTATCACCCTATTCCCCAGTCCCAATATGATGCAGTTAAGGCACATATTTTACTGCTACTTGACAACCAAGTCATTAGGGAGAGTAACATTAGTAGTACAGAGAGTAGTGTAGCCTTTGAAAGTAAGCCTAAAAAATAACATTACCAGGGTTGACCAGAAAGCACAGAGGGCAATGTATTGAAGATTACTGACACTATGGAACGGTATTCAATCCATTCAAAATGCATTTGAGTCAAATGACTGTGATTGTGAGATCAAGGACTGTGATTGATAGTCAAAGGACTGTGACTGTGTTGATCAAGGACTGTGATTGTGAGATCAAGGACTGTGATTGATAATCAAAGGACTGTGACTGTGTTGATCAAGGTCTGTGATTGTGAGACAAATGACTGTGATTGATAGTCAAAGGACTGTGTTGATCAAGGACTGTGACTGTGAGATTAAGGACTGTGACTGTGAGTCAAGGGACAAATGTTGATCACCATATTGACCCCCCTTATTCATTCACTCGGCTAATATCAGTTAATCAGATCCCCAAGTGCGAAAGGCAAGAATGTACCAACTGAAGCAGAATGAGGGTTAACATTAAGAGAATGAGGGTGACTCTCATAGTTCTGAATGCAGTGAAATAGAAAAGAAAAGAACAGAGGAGCGTGCCGTTACCGAGGGCTGAATAACAGGAAATATGGAGGAACAGGTTCATCAGGTCTCCTGGATGATGGCACCTGAGATTTTCTCTCCTATGCTGTGTGATTTGAGGACCCACACAGAGCTCGGGGACCACAGACAGGCGCTGAGATTTTCTCTCCTATGCTGTGTGATTTGAGGACCCACACAGAGCTCGGGGACCACAGACAGGCGCTGTGATTTTTTCTCCTATGCTGTGTGATTTGAGGACCCACACAGAGCTCGGGGAACACAGACAGGCGCTGTGATTTTTTCTCCTATGCTGTGTGATTTGAGGACCCACACAGAGCTCGGAGACCACAAACATGCTGTGATTTTCTCTCCTATGCTGTGTGATTTGAGGACCCACACAGAGCTCGGAGACCACAAACATGCTGTGATTTTCTCTCCTATGCTGTGTGATTTGAGGACCCACACAGAGCTCGGAGACCACAGACATGCTGTGATTTTCTAATGGGACTCTTTTAAGAGCGTGCCACCTCAGCCTCCCCACACGATCAGCGCAGACCCCAGAGCTAAATTTGTCCCGCATCCCACGTCCCGGTCCGATAACGCCAAGTGCTGCACCTGCGCACTGGTGATAACATTTCCAGCTGCTGTCTGGTATCAAGTGGCCAGATGGCTCCTCTTCTCTTTGAAAACACACACACACACAAAACCATGTGCGTGTGCACACACACACACACATACACAAACACACACACAAGCACACACATGCACGCGCACACACACACACACACACAAGCACACACATGCAGGCGCACACGCACACACACACACACACTACGCGGACATACCAAACAGGTTCCTCTTTTTAGAGAGGCAAGCACTTGTGCCACACCACTGCTATTTATAGTATCTGATACTGCATTCTATTCACTGTGACACACATAACAACTGATTTATTATGCTAACCCATTACAGATTGTACAGATTGCACATCAAAAACAAGGAGGGAATTTGTATTGAGGAGGCCAATGGTCCTGTACACATTACACAGCATTTTCCTGTGCTATTGTGAACAAAAAAATACATATTACTTCGCTGTAAAAAATACATAAAGTTTTTGAAACCAAACCATTGGGTTTTCTTATGTAAGACATCGACCCTGACAGTGGTTCCCACAGACAGGATTAAAAGACTACAGTAGCCATTTTTCAATTGGGTCTACCTGTAAGTTTGTTAACTAAGTGTGAAATATTAATTCTGTAGGAGGATATTGACTCATTAGAACTTGAAGTAAAAGGAGCAGGACACTTTCAGAAAATGGCAGAAGTCATTTTCCAAAGTAAAACTTTAAAAATGTGTTCACTCTTCGCTCCAAAGAGAACAGGTTATACAATACAACAGAAGCTGAGGTAAAGCTGAATGAACTGGGAGATTTGCAGGAGATTCATCAGCCTTGTCAGTTTGAAGGACTGAAGTGCTTCAGGGTCCTGTTTTTCTAACTAGGATTTAGCTGCATATGTGGCTGATATCTTTGCTGTGTGCGCACTACAATACATTGGGGCCAGTCCCACTCAGCTTGCTTTCCAATTTCATATGGCCAATTAGGCTAAAATAACCGGTCTGTCTGTGTTACCCACTCGTATCAAACTCAATTGCATAAAATAAACTATGGTATGAGCTTGGACATTTCTGGTAAAGAGCTGAGGACTAGGACGTGCTAGGAACTAGGACTGTATACTAGACAACATTTTGTTTATTTCACTTAAATTACAATTGCTCATGGTTAATTTTTTTTTGCCGTTTTTAAAAGTGTATAATACAGGCATTTGTTATTCATGGAATTGCGCTTAGTTAAGTTGATAAATATTCAGATTCCATCTAAAGATTGACTGCCTGCATTAATGTTGTATTTCACAAAAATTAGGTTGTACAGTTTGATAGGATTTTTAAGGTTGGTGTGCAATACCAGCAGCCATACCACCATGCACTCTGCTTCTGCTGAATGGCTGAAGCTAAGCAGGTGTGGGCTTGGTTAGTACTTGGATGGGAGACCTCCTGGGAAAACCAAGTTGCTGCTGGAAGTGGTGTTGGTGGGCCAGTAGGGGGCAGTCTTCCCTCTGGTCAAATAAAAAAAAAACACTAATGCCCCAGTGCAGTGATGGGGACACTGTGCTGTAGGAGATGCCGTCTTTCGGATGAGACGTTAAACTGAGGTCTTGACTCACTGTGGTCATTAAAGAGCCCATGACACTTATCGCAAAGAGTAGGGGTTTCCCCGGTGTCCTGGCTAAACTCCCAACCCAGGCTCTTTCAATCTGCCACCTAATCATCAGCAAAAAAATTATTCTCTCCCTCTCCACCTTAGCTGATGTGTGGTGAGCATTCTGGCGCAAAATGGCTGCCGCTGCATCACCCAGGTGGGTGCTGCACATTAGTGGTGGTTGAGGCGAGTTTCCCCCTCATCATTGTAAGCGCTTTGAGTCACCGCTTGGTGAGCAAGGCGCTATATAAATGCAAGGCATTAATACTAAATGATGGGCGGAGCGTGCGTACGCACAAGTAACCAGGGTTAGAGTGTGATGACCAGCCACCGTGGATGTAGATCCTTGCCCTCGGCCTGGCGGCTGCTCCGGTTCGTCAGGACAGCGATGAAATAGCGGTACAGGTGAATAGTACGGTTAACCAATAGGGTGAGTTTGCAGCGGCCTTCGGAATGGGAATGCGTGGGGTGGTCACACAGATGCAGAGACAACATTATTTCTTTGCCTGGCGGGCATTCCTTACCCCTAGCGGGCATTCCTTCCCCCGGGTGTTTCACATAGTTTACATTTGACTTATTACAGCGTGATATTTATCGAGGCAGTTGGGGGTTAAGCGCTTCTGACAAGGGTAAAGCAGCCATGTGCCATATAGGATTCTGCCCCTGCCACCAGGGTGTAACAAGTTTATTTCATCCAATTCACAAAATTACATTATACTCAATATTTTTTCGAATGGATTGTTAATTGGTAAGACTGTTGCACTGCCTGGGGAGACCTTGTCATGCAGTAGGGATCCGTAAGAAGTTGTAGGTGGCTCATCTGATTTCAGCCTTAATGGTCATCCAGCCATTTCAGCTGGAGGTCAGTGGAGTGTTTCAAAGGATCTTTTGAGTGTACTTTTTTTTTGATACAATAAGGCACAATGGAGCCAGCGTCTGAGCACGACAGAGCGTGGGCCTCGTAGCCGCGACCTTTTTGTGTTCGCCAGCGCATTGTGTTAGTCTCGGCTCTGCTTCCGTTTAGCGGGCACAGTCAATGTTTAAATTTGACCTTTATGAGGTGGCAGGGGTTGGATAATTCTTAAACGGGTAAGCATTATCATTGGAGCTGAAGCAGACGTTATCGCTGAAACTGGAGCAGCCTATTGACTCTGTCAGTTCTCAGCCAGAAGTCTGTGTGCAGGTGAAGCAATAGTACAGGTGAATCTGACCGTTCTTCTGCAGAAGTGTGTAGATGTGCATGGATGGTACAGGTGGAATCACGATACAACTCAGAGTTCAATACCACCTTTTGTAAACTTTTTTCACATAGCTTATCAAGAGTATACTTTACACAGGACTAAAGATTACACAGATTCATAATATACTCAGTTTTCAACAAATTTCTTGAATAATGTATGCTCTCTGTATGCTATAATAAGATGCCAATTCAAGATGTGAATACATCAACCAAAGTCTGCTTTGACAGACCATCAAAGGGTTTTAAACAACAGGGAAACTAATTATACAGCAACATTTTATTTTGCAATATGACATCATATATTTTGCAATTTGACATATCTTATATCCTATAGTTGTTCAAATTTCAGTAAAGATTAAGAAAGCTACATTACATTACGTAAATGGATGTGTAATTTCTCTCATAAAGCTTTGAAAGCTTATTTATGGATCACTGTCCTTCTGACTATATATATAGCCTAGTCCTGACAGAGCACATTTAAATAAACACCTCCTTGGTCTACACCAGGGGTGGCCAATTCCAGGCCTCGCGGGCCGGTGTGTATGCAGGTTTTTGCTGCCGCCAGTTAACAATTATTGAATTAACCCAATCGTTTTACACGACGATATATTTTTTAATCATATCATGATATGAAAAAAAAGCAGCTGATGAATGTGTTGTGCGTGCGGGTATGCGTCAATGTTTTGTATTTTTTCATTTGTACATTTTTACAAGTGAATCGGTGATTGTGTGTATGACTAATTAGCTGATTGAAAATTGGTAAACTAAAAAAGTAAAAAAAAAAACCTGCACACACCGCCGCGAGGCCACTGGCTGGGGTGCACAGTCAAATGTCCAGTTTTAATTCATCTCTAATAGAGTACATATGAGTGCAATAGGGACGATATGCACTCTGTAAGAGTTGATTTAACACTGAACATTTTACTGTGTGCCTGATCTCTTGATTCACAAGGATAAATGTAGAAACAGGGGAAGTTGACAGGAGGCTATTTGCAATCATTCTGTTTTAAGAGGTAGTATAAATGCACACACCATCTATAAATATTCAATCAAAAGATATCAATAAATGTCGACGTGTACTCTTGAGGGTCACATTGTCACTCGTTGCGTATCATTGTCACACATTTATTTTTAGGACATGAGATTTATCGTGGTCTGTTGTCAGCAGACACGTGACAGCAGCTGTTTGATTACAGTTGTGCAGTTACCTCTTTCTGGTTAAATAAATACATGAATAACATAAAATAAAATAGAAGCCCTGTCGTATGCTAATAACCTAACAATTTGATTGGCTACATATCCCTTGAACTATCTACTCTCATTGATTCCTCAGTTCATCTAACTGGTTAAATAAAGGTAAAAATAAAAATGAAAATGCTGCATGCTTGCATTTTATCCAAAGACCACTGTGTAGTGTGACCACCTTTGAGTAGCCTCTATATTGCCTTTTGCACAGGTTGACATTTGTTGGCATGATCACCCTATCCTGGAATATTAATAACTTTATAATATTCATATATTATAGAATATTATAACTTCATAATAATATGGATGGTGCTCTTCAGGCTACGCCATTTTCGACATTCCAGAAACTAGCCGAACCTTCAGGAGCTCTTATGCAGGCTTACATAACAGCCTACTTTACTTATACATGCAGTTCCAGGGCATGACTGTCATAAGGCATTTCACACTCTATGGCCACTTAAAGGGATAGTTCACCCATTTTGAAGAATTTGATGTTGTTTTACTTACCCCCGAAACGGTATGTAGGGCTGTAGTGATGCTGTCCTGGTCTCACCGTTGTAAATTGTAGTAAATCCTGAATTTGAGCTATGCTAACAATTAGCATCTTGCCATTGGATAATGTTCCCCCCACTAACTTTGTTTAAATGACCGCCTAAATTCACTCAAATAAGGTTTATCAACAGCTTGTGTCTTTGTTGGAAAAAAAAATGCACATATGATTATCGAGTGCACAAGGATGTTATTTTCACTTAATTCATAATTATCATGAATATTCTCCGAATTTGAGTGCGGGGAACAAAGAGCACATGTATCCACAATTATACGTAATGTTGATTAAAATGTGCATAATTTCATTACTTGCCTAATAGTCTAATTGAGAAGAACTGGCTACATTTGATGGCAATGAGTAATTTATTAATTAAACACTGTAGTCTATTGTTAATCAAGGAAAATTATTGAAAAATGATTGAGACCAATAATTAGTTTAAGGGGAAGTTTTCTGCCTCCACAATTTTCAGCTCAGCAGCCGCAACTGATGATTATGTCATTAGTATCACTCCGCGCGAGAACAGTGGTCAGCGTGTAAACAAAGCAGAAGCAGCTAGCGTTTGTTTTCTTAGTAAAATGTCTGATTATGAAGAAGATGATGGGGTGGAATTTGTAGTTGAACCATACTTGTTAGAGCCGGAATATACTGATTTAGAATTAGAATTAGAATTAGAATTCCTGTTCTCGTGCAGAGTGATACTAAAAGTCACCGGCTCTCTTACCGAATGTTCATAATGTAAAAAGACAGAGGCTGAAACGACATAACAACAACGACACTTGTAAAGCTGTTGCTAAATCTTATTTGAATGGATTTAGGTGGTTATTTAAACAAAGTTAGCCGGGGGGACATTATATTCAATGGCAAGATGCTAATTGTTAGCATTGCTCCAATACAGTATTTACTACAATGTAGCTACAACGGTGTGACCAGGACAGCATCAGTAGAGCCCGACATTATACATACCATTTCGGGGATAAGTAAAACATCCAATTCTTCAAAATGGGTGAACTATCCCTTTAAGTCAATGGAATAAGTGGGTATGAATGTTTATGAATGTTACTGGCTGGTTGTGAGTGCTGTTACGTAGTGTTTACTCTCGTACACCATATCTTTTTACACAAGACCCCGAAAGTGTCGCCAAGACTTGTTGACTTAACTTTCCCGTGTTCTTGCCATCAGCAGCCGTAGGCTTTGGAAACTGTTTGCTGACGGCAGTTATACTGGCCTGACAAAGATGAATGCTCGCTGAATACACTTCCACTGCTTTTAGAGTCTGGGTTCACAGGGGCTCTCGTTTTAAAGGTCAGATATGGTTACTTGTCAATGATAAAACTTCCCCTGTCTTTCCGTGATCACCCAGACTAATGTGTCCGGCTTCATGCCGTAAAGGTCATGTAAAGTAATTGCTTGGAGCGCCATCCCCGTGATCTTTCAAATTCTGGCTCCAGCACATCAAGGGACATTTGTTGAAAAACATCATTAGCATTAAATCCACAAGTGGATGTATACCCTTTCGTGTTCTCCTCTCATCCAATATACAATGTGGTGGTGGAAAAACAAATTAACATTGGTAAACTTTTGAGATGACTGATGGTCACACACTACAAACTTGGAAATTAATATTGGACAGACTGGACAGTATATACTCCAAAATTTTGTATGAGTGCCAGATAGGACATTTGTTGGAAGACCAACACATTTGAATGAATCCGACAGCTTTAGAGGGATAATCTTAAGTATTTGATATCATATTGGATATTGTAATGTCACACTGAGGCATGTCGCAACAGCAGGCCAAAATGAATGCTGTCGAAGGGCACCGAATGTGACTTTGGCAGGTTATTATTGTATTGCTGTATCCTTTGTTTACAGGAAATCACACTGAGATTTTAAAGCTGTTTTGCAAGTGAGGCCGAGTCAGGTTGAGGTGTAAATTGCATTGAGTCCTCATAGGAGGTGATTTGGAACAGCAGCCGATGAAAGAATGCTCAGTCTGGTGTTCCTCTTCTCCCTCCCCCCCCCACCCCCCCTCCCTCCCCCAGAGCTTCACCGCGGTGACACTGTGCAGGACAAGCAGGTGAAGGAGGCCCGCACCAAGTGCCGCACCATCGCCTGCCTGCTGACGGACTCCCCCAACCCCCACTCCAAGGGCGTGCTGATGTTCAAGAAACGCCGGCAACGGTCGAAGAAGTACACCCTGACCAGCTTCGGGTGCGTGGAGGAAGACGCGCAGCAGAACTCCCACGAAGAGGAGGAGGAGGAGGAGGAGGACGGCGTCTTGCCCGGCAGTGAGTCCGAGTTGGACGAAGACGGCTTCGCCGCCGCCCCCGATCCCACCTGGGACAGTGACTACCTGGACATGCTGGAGAAGAAGGGGCAGACAGCGGAGGAGGGGGGCGCGGAGGACCCCGGGCTGACCGCCACCTCTGGGAAAGGGGCGAAGTTGTTCGAGCAGCAGAGGAGGAGGTCGGCCGAGCACGCCAAGCGGGTGGCCGCCAGAAAGCCACAGGCCCCACCCCCGCCACAGCCCGCGGAAGTGCCGGCGCCAATCCCAGGACAGCCTCACGCTCTGGTTCCACCCCCTGCCTTCGGCATGATGAACGGGGATGTCTTCATTGAGAGGCGTGCGATGATGGCGGTGGCGCAACCCCTGGCTGTGGCACCCAGGCCGGCCGCCCCACAGGCTCTGCTCACCTCGCCCCCTCCGGCGGAGCTGCCGGAACTGCCCTCCAGCAACGTGCTGAACAGGACGGCCCGGCCCTTCGCCCCCGGCTTCATCAGTCACCGCGCCGCCACTGCGCCCGTCGTCTTCCGGCCCAACGTGGCCAAGAAGACCCGGCCCGCCACGGCGCCAATAGCCGTCACGCCCCCTTACTCCTCCCCCGTCCCACCTTCTTACTCTTACCCTATCCCGCCCGCTTACTCTTACCCTCCCTTGGAGATGCAGCCGGAAGCCACACCCCTCTCGCCTGTCTTCTCGGCCAGACCAGCACCTGGCAGCGCACCCACAGCAGTCTCCGCCCCTGCCACGCCTGTGGCACCCCTCCACCCCATCATGCCTCCTCCTGTCTTTATGGCACAGCCAGTCTCGTTAGTGCCTCCCGCCACAGAAATTTTCATCTCCCCCGCTGCAGTTGCAACAGTCGCCTTTACCCCCGCGCCTGCAGGACTTCACCAGCAGAGGGCGCCGGCAACACCCGGCGGTCGCACTGGCATCCTGCAGGAGTCGCTGCGGAGCAGGTCCAGTAAGCCCTTGTTCGTCCGCCAGGAAGAGAAGAAGAACTCGCCCAACCCCCAGCTGCTGTCCATGGTGCAGAGCCTGGACGAGAGGCCACGGGGCGGCGGGCCTGAAGCGGGGTTCGAGTCCGGCCCCGAGGAGGACTCCTTCTACCTGGGGGCCGAGGCCTCCAACTTCTACAGGAGTAAACTGGCCCCGGTGGTGGCGCCCAAACCACGCGTGATTCCGGTGGCCCCGGCAATCCCCCAGGGGGAGGGGAAAGGGGCGGAGCTGTTTGCCCGCAGGCAGAGCCGAATGGACTTCTACGTGGTGGACAAGGCCCCCCAGCACCCCCCGCACCCGACACCTCCCACCCGATCCCGTGACCCCTCTCCCACGCCCTCTCTCCCCTCCCACTGGAAATACTCGCCGAACATCCGTGCCCCTCCGCCAATCGGCTACAACCCTTTGCTATCCCCCTCCTGTCCACTGGGGGCACAACGCGGCCGCAAGGCGTCCGATCCCAAGGCCCCAAAGAGGGGCGGCATGCACAAAGAGGGGATCAAAGCCATCGACGCCATGCGGAGGCAGCCGTACCAGCTCAATTCGGCCATGTTTACTTCCGGGCCGAGCCCACACCAGGCCCCCTCTCAGCAGGACGGGCCCCACATGGTGGGCAGCTCTCTCAGCTCCCCCAGGCAGATCCCGGTGAAGGCTGCTCGCGTGTACGAGATCAAGCGCTTCTCCACGCCCACGCCCATGTCGGCGCCCACCACCCTGACGCCCACCATCATCGCCCCGCGCTCCGCCACCACCCTTGCCGAGCCCCTGTGCCGCTTCGACCTGGCCTCGCCCCCGCCTTTCTCACCCCCTCCTCGCCCCGCCCCAACGGGAGCCCTGCCCCAGCTGCCAAGGTTATCCTCCGGCCCCACTCCGAGCTACGCTCCCGTCCCGCCCCCTTTCATGGCCCAGTCGAGCCTGGCCTACGGCGGCCTCCAGGCGGCCAAGCAGTTTAAGAGCGCCCCAGACCTCTGCCCTCCTCGGTCACCTGCGATAAAGGTGCCCAAACCCCACTTTGTCGCCTCCAGGATGGGCATCCAGGCCAACGTGTGGAGGCCCGGCTTCATGCACTACTGATGGGGATACTGCACCATCGGAGGCCCCTCACCACCTTGGTACTCCCCTATGTGACAGTTTCCCACATATGTATGGCATTTACAAAGACCCAGGTCAATCACTAAACACCAATATACAGGTGCAGCTCAAAAAATTAGAATATCGTGAAAAAAAAAAATATTTTTTTTTGTCTCATTTTCAGAAGTGAAAACTCATATATACGTATATATATTTCATTTACATATAGAGTGAAATTTTCAAGCCTTTTTTTCTTGTATTTTTGATGATTATGGCTTTACAGCTATGAAAACCAAAAATTCAGTGTCTCAGAAAAAAAAAAAAATTTTTTTTTTTTTTTTTTTTTTTTTATTTATATTTATATTTGGTTCATTCCTTTTTTGCATGCTGTTACTTCCTTGAGTCTGTGACCAATCAAACATCAAAAGACATCTCAATATCTTTTTTTCCTACACTGTTAACAATAACCTACCTGCAACCTCTCTGATCTTGATGACTCTGGGGGGGGGGGGGGGGGGGAGAACTTATTTTCAGCTTGTAAACTGGTACATATACAGACACATGAATGGCGAAATGGCTGTCATCATCAACTTTTTTCTTTTTATTTTAATTTTTTGAGCCTACATGTGGCCCTAGATTTCAATTGGAGTACACAAAAGACACAGGAGAATAAATTATTTAGGATTGCCTGTTCAGAGTAATACAGAGGTTATGATGTGTATGATATAACGTTGTTCAAGTAATGATTTGAATCACTCCCAAAATAAAAAGATTATCCAAGCCAGATTGACTTGTTTTCCAGTTTAGAGACAATTTATTCTATTCTAGTGATGTCATTGAAGTTCCAGTATCCAACACCAACATCCCTTGCCCTTTGTAGGGGTAAAATGGATCAACGATTATTACTGTAGCCATGCAATATATCAGAGTATTTAATAAGGTGTATAATATTGGCATTACCCTATAGTAAAGTGGCAGATTATATGAGATATTCTGGTGGAAAGATTTACTATTCTTTTTGTGTCTTCAAGAATTTAATATCATTTGAGAGTCATCTGTTATTGCCTGAGATGTCCCCATATAGCAGGTGAGTTGTGTAACCTGGTGAAGTTTTGGAGAATGCTGATAAAATATGAGGCAAATCCATTTAGCAACAACAATGGAGTTTAAATGTCAGCAGTTCAGCTAAATTAAAGATGACTTCAATCAAAACAATGACAGAAAGGCTAAAAATCATCTCACTCAACTGAGAAGAACAAACTCAAATTAGAACCCAACAACTGGGGTAAACGCATTCAAGTTAATTACAGTTCAACAGTTTAACTGAAAGTTTGATTTTCCTGGATGAGATTTTTGTAAACTGTCTTCCGTTTAGTCCATTTAGACTGACATCTGTGGTGTTTTTTTGTTTTTTTTTGTTTGTTTTTTTGGCGGGAGGCAAACTTGCGTTAAAAGCGAAATGCCAACCAATTCTCACGAAGGCTCTACTGCAAGTGAACACTGGAGGGCTTGTGGAGCGCCACCTGGTGCCATGTCTCTTTCAGGACGTGTGTACGGCGGTCTTGTGGGGCGGGTGATTGTGTGAATGCTGGGCGGAACCTGATGCAAACTCTCGAAATGAGTACGATCACCATGGTAACACTGAGAGGAAACAGGAACTTTACAAATTACAAATCTGGACGAGAACACGAGTGCT
Source organism: Ilyophis sp. 1 JC-2022 (assembly GCA_022702515.1). Classification (NCBI taxonomy): domain Eukaryota; kingdom Metazoa; phylum Chordata; class Actinopteri; order Anguilliformes; family Synaphobranchidae; genus Ilyophis; species Ilyophis sp. 1 JC-2022. The sequence goes on along the minus strand of CM040396.1, from coordinate 98,248,605 downwards.
ATTTCCTGTGATCTTGCTCCTCACTGGATCGCAGTCTGCTGCCCCTATGCTACCAGCATGACGATGGCCTATCGGAGGCAGAGATGTGATTGGCACACCTCACCTCTGTGATTGACAGATTATTTTAGGGTTGGCAGTGTGTCATAGTGGTGATGGAATGTGACTTGTACCCAGAGGGTCGTTGCTGGTTTTACTCTCATAAGTGTTTGGCATAAACTATAGATCTCTGTAAAACTGTATCTCTGTAAATTGTTATCTCATTTACCAACACAGCATTCTAGTTTAGTCACTTTGGGTCTTCAATCATCCTTTGGATTTATATAGTAGATGAGTTGTAAGATTTTTACAATACACATCAATTGGGTGAGAAATTTCAATATATGTAAAATAATTTATTTATAAAACCCCACAAAACCCAAAAAGCGTCCAAAAAATGGACATACAAAGTTTTTTTCATGACACTGACACACTGTTATTTTACCCTGGGTATCTGGGACTGTACTTAATCTGTAGTGAAAAAGTTTTAGGTTAATACTGCTATTATTGTGTTCTGGTGGCTTAAAATATTGCTGAAATATTGCTGGAGGTAACCAGCTGTGGAAAAGGAAAAGGGTCTATTGTAAGTTAAATTGGCTTCTCTTGATAAGGGTGTCATGCTTCAGTCAAATATGACCAACAAAGAACCCTTAATAAAGAACTGGAACTATTGGATTGGACAACATGCAACTGCTAGTCCTGTCGTGGTCAGTCAAACACCAAGACAAACTAGAATTTAATGACAGTTTGTGAATCCTCTCCAGTCCACTGCTGTTTATAGAGTAATATGTTTAACAAGCTTCACCACTGCTGTTTTAATGGTGATAAGATTGCAAAGTTTTTAGTTTGAGCTATAGTCTGACTCACGTGAGTCGATAAGAAGTAATACGTTGCAAAGACCTGGTGTGAACAGGTGTCTGGCTGTAGCCGAGTTGGCCGTAATGTACCGGCCGAGTGCGTAGCTTAAATCACTCGACTCGGCGTTTTCCATTCACGTCGCTGCCTGTGTTGTGTGGACTGTTTGATAAATGTGCAGGAAAAGTGTGGCCCACGTGTTTGTTTATATATTTCAAAGGACTCAAATTGCCATAACGTGATGACCGCATTGCAGCAAGACACTGCAGCAGTGCGGTGTGACAGTGTGGAAGAGTGAAAGAGACGTGAATGATGTTCAGGTTGTGGCCGGCAGCGGAACAGACAAGATAAGTGTCTTCATTGGTGGAGATGGTACAAACCGCACGCAAAAGTAGGCTCCAACCATTCGGGTCTGCTTTGGTCCTGTTTGCAAGAGAAATAAACAGGCAAAGTTAAGCCAGGGTCCTGTGATCTAGCACTCAACACTTCTTCCTGGTACCAATTCGGTACTGTTGCTATCCAAATTACTGAATGATGAAGTCTTGGCCATAACAACTCATGGACAAAACTCTTTTAGTCCACCATCTTGGGTTTAAAAAAAAAATTAGGTGGGCTTAGAACACCTCTTGTTGTGGAATGTACCATTTCTCTAGGGGAAGGGAAAGGGAGGTCTTGTAAAAGGAACAGATTGAAGATATTGTAAGAAACTCCCACCGCCTTGAGACAGGAGAGGAGTATGAGGCGTTGGGGAGATGGAAGGGCAGATGTTCCATGATGCCGACGCCATTTGCTGTATGAAGAGAATACAAGAAAGAACATGAAGGAAACCTTTGAAAGAATCAATTTAACTTTTATTTAATTTTAATTTCAAAAGCGAGCTTTTATATTTTAGACCTTGTCTTGTAAATTGTCTTAATTCCTCCTGTTGCATATAATGTGGGAAACGATCTTAATTTCATCAGAAAAGGAAAAGTTTATGATAACCTTCATCGGGGACTGAACTCATGGGTTACATAAACTGCTGATGTTTAAAAAAAAGTGACCTTTCAAAAGACAGGAGCGCTTTTACTGGCTGAAAGACACGGTTTTTAGTGAAATAAAATTATACTTGAAACATTCCAGCGGTCTGCCTGTTCTAACTTCACTCTGTCTTCTTCCCTGTTTGCATTTTTCTCTTGTCACACCAGTGCAGGTTTTTCCATTTGTGTCTATTACATATGTTATCCAGGGCAAATTTGCTGTCTGTCTGTCTGTCTGTCTGTTCGTCTATCTATCTACCACACAGTGTCTGTTTTTATCTGTGAAACCTATGCATAAAAAAAGATTTTTAAATGATCCAGTCAAATAAATTACCTTTATTGTGGTCCGTCCAGAACCATGACGTTCTACTTCTATAATTGTCCAGCGACAAATGAGATATAAATGTGGACCCTGTGACACACTCACCCACAAGAGCACCTCTATTAGTCAACAGGGGAAAAACCCCAAAAGCACTCTTGTGTCACTGCCACCTGTCTACTTACTTATGACCAGACCTGGGTTCAAATAGTATTTGTTTAGGATTCAAATACTTTTCAGAATTTCACTAAGCTTGTGTATTGTATATGTGTACCTGGTATATTTAGAACAATTTAAATACTCCCAAAAGTTTAAACCCCACCCACATGCTCCTCCTAGCAGGCTCCAATGCTCCAGGCAAGATCAATAGAGCACAGAAAATAATTTGAATCCAAAACAAATGCTATTTGAACCCAGGTCTGCTTATAACCAGCATGCTCAGCCAGGGCGCAAGACATGACACTTATTAATAAGGAATGGGTAAGCCAAGCAGAAGAGTTCCCAAAACCTGCACTTCCTCACATAAGAACGGGAAACCTGATTGGCCTGCAGAACATTCAAGTGATGATACATGAGTTGTGCTGTGTTTTGTCCACTGCCATTTCCCCCCAGGTCTCAAGAGAAATGGATCTACAAGAGATGTGTCATCCACCAACACCGCGACGCATACACACATCACCACCAGGTCCCTTCCGATTGGCACATGCCATAGAAAGTCTAAAAAAATAGATAATGTTTAATTTCATACCAACTTCATATCACACTGGAGGACAATTAAATTCACTTTTAGCCGACAGGCGCATGCTAATAGTTCACGCTCAGGAGTGTGATAAAAATAGACTATCGCACACACACACACACACACACACACATGGCCGATGCCTGATTGACATTTCTTAAGACAGAGTTTGAGGAAAGCTTATGGTTTCTATTTTCTTATGGTTTTTTTCATTAATCAAAGCTGGTGTCAAGTGCAATTCATTCAAAGTTTGACTGAAAACAAGTCTTAATTCAGTCAAAGTAATTGCTACAAACTGCACCCAAAAGAAATTGGGCGAGAGGCAGGAATACACCCTGGACAGGGCGATGTAGAGTCTCCAATTCACCTTACCCACATGGCTTTGGACTGTGGGAGGAAACCCACGTGGACATGAGGAGAACATGCAAACACAGAAAGGCCCTCGGCCGGGATTCAAACTCGGTACCTTCCTGCTGGGAAGCAACAATGCTTCCCACTGCGCCACCATGCCGCCAGTGGTCATCTACAGACTACAATAATGTGCAGCTAAAGAATTACATTACATACATTACAGGGATTACATTACAGTCATTTAGCAGAGGCTTTTATCCAAAGCGACATACAGTAAGTGCGTACAGAAACGTCATCGAAGTAACTACAGAACAGATAAGACAAAGCACATCCTTCCCATAACGTAGCAGCTATCCCTAGTAATGAACATTGAATGTAGTTCACAGTAAGCTGTGGGTAAATCAGCTATCCTACAATTCTATTCTAAATACTATTATAAACTATAACAAACAGTTAGACAAGAAACAAGTACCATGAGAGGTCTTAGATTAGTATATCAGTCAAGGTGGAGGTGTGTCTTCAGGCCACGACAGAATGCAGGCAGGGTTGGAGTAGAACGTAGGGGAATAGGGAGTTCGTTCCACCACTGAGGAGCTAGGGTGAAAAAGCTCCGCAGTCGGGACGAGCGAGCGCCATTGGCACGGAGGGGGGGAGTGCTGTAGAAGAGCGAAGTGGTTGAGCAGGAACATAGTTCTGGATTAAGTCCTGTAGGTAGGCAGGGCCTGTCCTATTGGCTGCAGTGTTGGCCAGGGTCAGAACTTTGAACCTGATCCTGACTGCAACTGGCAGCCGGTGGAGAGACCTCAACAGGGGGGTGACATGTGAAAATTTCGGGAGGTTGAACACAAGCCGGGCAGCTGCGTTCTGGATCAGTTGAAGAGGCAGAATGGCGCAGGCTGGTAGGCTTGCGAGTAGGGGGTTACAGTAGTCCAGGCGTGAGGTGATTATGGTCTGGACAAGAAGCTGGGTGGAGTAAGTGGTCAGGTACGGATGAATCCTCCTGTTGTAAAGGAGGAACCTGCAGGACTGTGCCGTCACCCTGATGTGCTCTTTGAAGTCCAGCTGGTCGTCCAGGACCAACCCCAGGTTCTTTGCAGAGCGGGAGGCAGCCACCATGGTCCCGTCAACTGTGATATAGAGGTCATGTAGTGGGGAGTTCTTGTATGGCATGAAAAGGGGCTCTGTCTTGTCAAGGTTGAGCTTCAGGTGATGGGTAGCCATCCACTTAGAGATGTCAGCCAGACAAGCAGATATCCTCTCCTTAACCTGTCGGGTAGAAAGAGGGAAAAAGAAGAAACGTTGAGTATCATCAGCATAACTATGGTATGAGAAGCCATGTGAATTAATGACTGAACCAAGAGACTTAGTATAAATGGAGAACAGCAGAGGACCCAGTACAGATCCCTGCGGGCCTCCTGTAGACAGGAAATGGGGTGCAAGATGGAACCCTTCCAAGAGACTTGGTAGGATCTATCAGTGAGATATGATACAAACCAAGAGAGGGCAGTCCCAGAAACGCTCATCTCAGTGAGTTTGGAGATCAGGAGTTCATGGTTGACCGTGTCGAACGCTGCAGAGAGGTCAAGTAGAATCAGGACAGTGGAGAGGGATGAGGCTCTAGTAGTGGAGAGTGCCTCAGTCACGGCCAAGAGAGCAGTTTCCGTGGAATGTCTGGTTCTGAAGCCGGACTGATGCGAGCCAAGCAGGTTGTTCTAGTGGAGAAAAACAGACAGTTGGTTAAAGACCGCTTGTTCAAGAGTTTTGGACAGGAAGGGCAAGAGCAATACAGGACAGTAGTTCCTGACATCAAAGGGGTCCAAGCTAGGTTTTTTAAAGAGTGGGGTTACACAGGAAGTTTTAAAAATAGCAGGAACATGGCCACAGGTTAGGGAGGTGTTGATAATGGAGGACAGATATGGAAGGAGCTCACTGGAGGACTGCTGACAGGATGGGGTCCAGTGGACAGGTGGTTGCGTGATTGCGCGTCTCGAGTTGGAGCACATCTGCGTCCTCCAGAGTCTTGAAGGACGACAGTGTAGCAATGGGTTTGGTTTGGTGGTTATTGGGGATCACTGGATGCGTGAAGGAGTTCTGGATCATGGCCACCTTCCCCTCAAAGTGGGTCAGAAAGTGATCTGCAGAGAGGGATGAGGGTGAAGGGGGTGGAGGGGGGATAAGCAGGCAGAAGGTGGAAAAGAGTTTACGTGGATTGGATACACATGCATTCATTTTAGACTGAAAAAATGAAGTCTTAGCCGATGTAGTTGCAGCTGTGAAGGCTGCCAGCAGAGTGTGATAGGAGGCCAGGTCATCTGGGGATCTGGATTTCCTCCACTTTCTCTCAGCACCCTACACAGCGTTTTACATAGTATTCAGTTTTACAACTGGATACATACTGAAGCAATTCAGGGTAGGTACCTTGCTCAAGGGTACAGTGTCAGCATCTTGCACTGGGAATTGAACAGGCAACCTCTACATGCTGAATGTACAGGTCAGTGGTGTATGTAGTCAGGGGTCCCTCACACATTGCACTTGGTGCTGGTTTTTCTTAAAGACAATCTGTGGGTCATTTAAGGTTGTTGAAAACAAATGTTTATGTTCTTCCATAAGATTTTCCTTAAATGTATCTTTAACACAGTGCTCATTCAGCTCCTTGCAATTTGCCCGGTCTTGGAACACGCTCAGTCATTTTCCACAGGGGCTTTTCTTTCAGTTACCTGGGGCCACATGTATAAAACTCTGTGAAAGAACGCTCAGGGAGAAAGTGGGAAATCTGCTTTCGCAACATTTAGCATTTTCACCCTCTGCCTTTCTATCACGGTGTTGCTACATCACACTGTCTCCAAAAATTGCGTACACATGGTGTCCAGCGTGTGCAGAGGTACGCAGGTTCTCTTATGTTACACATCTGAAGTTTTGTGTGGAAACTCTCTTACGCAGCTTTCCGAGGGCAATTTTCTGCTCAGCACTGTTTATTCATGTGGCCCCTGGTGTCTACATAATGCACCGGTTTCAGTCTATGAATTAATCATATCATCCATTGAAATGTAAGCTTTTGCTAAATGGATTGTTTGTCATTTTTTATACGGTCCATGGAGTAGTTTACATAATATGAAAGTTTAATTGTCTGAGAACTGGTCTTACTTATTAAAAGTATTTGGATATGAATTTGGAGTATTTGGATGTGAATTTGGAGTATTTGGATGTGAATAAAGGAAATTCTTGGATTGGACAACTTTTTTTTAATAAACCTTTAAGTTTTATGAACTTTTTGTAGAAATGTATTTTATAATACAGGTTCACTTTTAATAAGAGCGAGTTTGTGTTCTGTGTATTTGCAGTACAGCGGTTGGCTCGAAGGTACAACAGCAATTGCAAGCCTGATATACAAACTCACGCTGCAGTTTGTGTTTTGACATTTTACCACTAAAGTTAAATTCCATTATTATGCACATCTCAAGGTAAAACAATACCATTATAATTCACATCTCAAGGTTAAGAAAATGCCATTATAATGCAAATCACAAGGTCAAATGAATACAGTTCTACTCAGAGAAAAACAGTTCTCATAATTCATCAGAAGATGGCACTGTGACTCTATTTTTGCACCTTAAAACTTGGAAACATTTTCATCATTGACAATGAAAAGGTAGATTGCCAGAGTGTGCTCCAGAATGTACGTGCATGCAACATCAAAACTTGGACCTCACAATTTGTCTGTCTACTGTAACTAACTTTGGATACAGAAATACACGTTTATTTGTATTCGTAAAATAATGAATCACATGACTGTAATCTATTTCAGACTTTAAGATAAGAATACGGGAGGACTTAGAAATGTTGTTTGTTGTAGGATTTGAGTGTAGCCTACAGGTTAACTTCAAATATTTAAATTTTTTTCTGAATGCTTAACCACTAACAGTGATTCTTGAAGAATTATCTCTGAAACCATTAACACTTGTAGCCAATGCATTTACCAAGTGTGCCAAACTGAATGCACGTTCTCTGCTTTACACCAAGTTTGTCATTTTATAACACACTTTTTGCAAAACTGTAAACACAACTCACTGCTTTACACTCAGTTTGCAATTTAGTAACACACTTCTAGCAAAACTGTAAACATTGGTCTCTACATTGCTACACTATTTTGCCAATTGCCTTTCCACAGTGACATGTGAAAACACTTTTAGACAATGAGTTCACTTACAAATCAGAGCTTGAGCACTATAAATAGGCCACAGGTAAACATTTGGTTTGGACAACAATGGAGGCCAATATTGGACAGAGTGTAAGAGGGGTGAGAACTAGAGGAGGAGGAGGAGGAAGAAGACAAGGAGGTGAAGAAGTAAGATAAAGAGGAGGACGAGGAGGTGAAGTAAGAGGATGAGGAGGAGGAGAAGGAAGAGGTGAATTAGGACGGGGGAGAAGGAGGACGGGGAAAAGGAAGAGGAAGAGGAGTCAGGAACACAATAACGGATTAAATCAGAGCGACTGTGGTTGACCATGTTTTTAACCATGGGATGAGCATGGGGGAGGCTGGGCAACGGGTTCAACCAAATCTGAGCCGCTATACTGCTGCAGGTATCAACCGGATATTTCAAAATGAGTATCGGTAAGTGCTGTAGTCTTACTGGTACAGTAATATGTACTGTACTTTCATAACGAGAAGGATCTATCACTAAAACCATTCAAATGTTTTTACAGGAAAACCAGTATCTGGTGGAAGACTTGCAAATATAGTTTCTCAATTGTTTAAACGCATTTCCTAAAACTATAGTTCCCTTTCTCAAAACTCTACACACAAAACAGAAAACAGTTAACCATTAAGGCAAAACTACACAAATCCCTTGCAAAATGAAACATTGCATTCAAAACCATGTTTTTGTGTATAATACAATGCACATTTATTGTCCTGCCAATCACTGTCAATGATCTGTTATTATACAAAATCAATGCACAAATACAAAAAGGTAACAAAGCAAATCCTTATTTGTTACTGTAAAATAAAGCTTTGGTCAGCAGACTGCAAAAAAATTCTGTAGTTTTTTTGCGTAGGTCTTGAAAAACAAAAAAATAATCTCAAAATCAGTCCGCATCCCGGCTCTGATCCCGATCAGGCCAGAGGACTTCATCAACATCGCCAGCGATGTTTTCCCTGGCCAAGCAGCGGGGGAAAAAAGATCCATCTCTGACAGGAGTCTGCACCTATGTCACCACACACCTCGTCCATTGCCTGGAGTAGGGTCATACTTTCCAATGCCATGCTGAAAATAATTATTCTATTGGATTGAGAAAGGGGGAATATGGCGAGAGACAGGACTGAAAGACGTGGGTGCCTATTGAACCAGTTGTGGAACGCAGCAGGGCAGTGGAAACTTACATTGTCCCAAATGACTACAGAGCTGGGCTGCTCTGGGCTCTCTTCTTCTGGGGTGATGAGGATATAGTGTGGTGCATCCAGACAAACAAGCAAACGGGCTGTGTTGTAAGGACCAAGCTGTGCATGATGGTGGATGACACCACGGCGACCTATGGCTGCGCACATGGTCAGATTCCCACCACGCAGGCTAGGGACATCAACGGTGCCCAATGATGTTTCTTCCCCTCCGCCTGGTCCTGGTGAGATTGAATCCCGCCTCATCGATGAAGATGTACTCGTGCGGGGTAGCATTTGAATCAAGCTCAAGCACTCTGAAAAAAAAACATGACCATATCAGACAATAGGCCTACATACAGAAACACTGAAGTGCATAGGGAACAGCACTAGCTCTATATAGAGTACTGAAATAATGTGGTCAGTCACAGTAACCAACTGTACTCACTTGCACATATTGGTAGCGTAGCTCATTTACTCGGTCAGAGTTTCTCTCAAATGGCACATGATAGACCTGCTTCATCCGTAAATGATTTTGGTGTAGGACACAATCAATGGTGGAGAGGCTGACCTTATGAAGATGATGTTGTCTTGGATTACACTTCTTTGAATTTCCCGTAGTTTGCTCACATTGTTAGCCAACACCATGTTTACTATAGCCATCTCTTGCTCATCTGTGAATATTAGTTTTCTGCCACCACTTGCTGGCTGTCTTTCAATTCTGTGAAAAGAAAGTATATATAGGCTACACAGATTTCAGAAATGTAATACAAAATAATATATACTATGCATCTCAGTATATTTACTCTAATCACTGAGCACTGTATTGATATGATACCACAGTTACGTTACTGTCATTACTGTAGAGTTACATTACTGTCATTAGTGTAGAGAGTTACATAACTGTCATTACTGTAGAGAGTTACATTACTGTCATTACTGTAGAGTTACATTACTGTAATTACTGTAGAGAGTTACATTACTGTCATTACTGTAGAGAGTTACATTACTGTAATTACTGTAGTTACATTACTGTCATTACTGTAGAGTTACATAACTGTCATTACTGTAGAGAGTTACATTACTGTCATTACTGTAGAGTTACATTACTGTCATTAGTGTAGAGAGTTACATTACTGTAGTTACATTACTGTCATTACTGTAGAGTTACATTACTGTCATTAGTGTAGAGAGTTACATTACTGTCATTACTGTAGAGAGTTACATTACTGTCATTACTGTATAGTTACATTACTGTCATTACTGTAGAGAGTTACATTACTGTCATTAGTGTAGAGAGTTACATTACTGTCATTACTGTATAGTTACATTACTGTCATTACTGTAGAGAGTTACATTACTGTAATTACTGTAGTTACATTACTGTCATTACTGTAGAGTTACATAACTGTCATTACTGTAGAGAGTTACATTACTGTCATTACTGTAGAGTTACATTACTGTCATTAGTGTAGAGAGTTACATTACTGTAATTACTGTAGTTACATTACTGTCATTACTGTAGAGTTACATTACTGTCATTAGTGTAGAGAGTTACATTACTGTAATTACTGTAGTTACATTACTGTCATTACTGTAGAGTTACATTACTGTCATTAGTGTAGAGAGTTACATTACTGTCATTACTGTAGAGTTACATTACTGTCATTACTGTAGAGAGTTACATTACTGTCATTACTGTATAGTTACATTACTGTCATTACTGTAGAGAGTTACATTACTGTAATTACTGTAGTTACATTACTGTCATTACTGTAGAGTTACATAACTGTCATTACTGTAGAGAGTTACATTACTGTCATTACTGTAGAGTTACATTACTGTCATTAGTGTAGAGAGTTACATTACTGTAATTACTGTAGTTACATTACTGTCATTACTGTAGAGTTACATAACTGTCATTACTGTAGAGAGTTACATTACTGTCATTACTGTAGAGTTACATTACTGTCATTAGTGTAGAGAGTTACATTACTGTAATTACTGTAGTTACATTACTGTCATTACTGTAGAGTTACATTACTGTCATTAGTGTAGAGAGTTACATTACTGTAATTACTGTAGTTACATTACTGTCATGACTGTAGAGTTACATTACTGTCATTACTGTAGAGAGTTACATTACTGTCATTACTGTAGAGTTACATTACTGTCATTACTGTAGAGAGTTACATTACTGTCATTACTGTATAGTTACATTACTGTCATTACTGTAGAGAGTTACATTACTGTAATTACTGTAGAGTTACATTACTGTCATTACTGTAGAGTTACATTACTGTCATTACTGTAGAGAGTTACATTACTGTCATTACTGTAGAGTTACATTACTGTCATTAGTGTAGAGAGTTACATTACTGTCATTACTGTAGAGAGTTACATTACTGTCATTACTGTATAGTTACATTACTGTCATTACTGTAGAGAGTTACATTACTGTAATTACTGTAGAGTTACATTACTGTAATTACTGTAGTTACATTACTGTCATTACTGTAGAGTTACATTACTGTCATTACTGTAGAGAGTTACATTACTGTCATTACTGTAGAGTTACATTACTGTCATTACTGTAGAGTTACATTACTGTCATTACTGTAGAGAGTTACATTACTGTCATTACTGTAGAGAGTTACATTACTGTCATTACTGTAGAGTTACATTACTGTCATTACTGTAGAGAGTTACATTACTGTCATTACTGTAGAGAGTTACATTACTGTAATTACTGTAGAGTTACATTACTGTCATTAGTGTAGAGAGTTACATTACTGTAATTACTGTAGTTACATTACTGTCATTACTGTAGAGTTACATTACTGTCATTACTGTAGAGAGTTACATTACTGTCATGACTGTAGAGAGTTACATTACTGTCATGACTGTTGAGTTGCATTACTGTAATTACTGTAGTTACATTACTGTCATTACTGTAGAGTTACATTACTGTCATTAGTGTAGAGAGTTACATGACTGTCATGACTGTAGAGAGTTACATTACTGTCATTACTGTAGAGTTACATTACTGTCATTACTGTAGAGAGTTACATTACTGTCATTACTGTAGAGAGTTACATTACTGTCATTACTGTAGAGAGTTACATTACTGTCATTACTGTAGAGTTACATTACTGTCATTACTGTAGAGTTACATTACTGTCATTACTGTAGAGAGTTACATTACTGTCATTACTGTAGAGAGTTACATTACTGTCATTACTGTAGAGAGTTACATTACTGTCATTACTGTAGAGAGTTACATTACTGTCATTACTGTAGAGTTACATTACTGTCATTACTGTAGAGAGTTACATTACTGTAATTACTGTAGTTACATTACTGTCATTACTGTAGAGTTACATTACTGTCATTACTGTAGAGAGTTACATTACTGTCATGACTGTAGAGAGTTACATTACTGTCATGACTGTTGAGTTGCATTACTGTCATTACTGTAGAGTTACATTACTGTCATTACTGTAGAGAGTTACATTACTGTAATTACTGTAGTTACATTACTGTCATTACTGTAGAGTTACATTACTGTCATTAGTGTAGAGAGTTACATTACTGTCATTACTGTAGAGTTACATTACTGTCATTACTGTAGAGTTACATTACTGTCATTACTGTAGAGTTACATTACTGGCATTACTGTAGAGAGTTACATTACTGTCATTACTGTAGAGAGTTACATTACTGTCATTAGTGTAGAGAGTTACATTACTGTCATGACTGTATAGTTACATTACTGTCATTACTGTAGAGTTACATAACTGTCATTACTGTAGAGTTACATTACTGTCATTAGTGTAGAGAGTTACATTACTGTCATTACTGTAGAGTTACATTACTGTCATTACTGTAGAGTTACATTACTGGCATTACTGTAGAGAGTTACATTACTGTCATTACTGTAGAGAGTTACATTACTGTCATTACTGTAGAGAGTTACATTACTGTCATTAGTGTAGAGAGTTACATTACTGTAATTACTGTAGATAGTTACATTACTGTCATTAGTGTAGAGAGTTACATTACTGTCATTAGTGTAGAGAGTTACATTACTGTAATTACTGTAGATAGTTACATTACTGTCATTACTGTAGAGAGTTACATTACTGTCATTACTGTTGAGTTACATTACTGTAATTACTGTAGATAGTTACATTACTGTCATTAGTGTAGAGAGTTACATTACTGTCATTACTGTAGAGAGTTACATTACTGTCATTACTGTAGAGTTACATTACTGTCATTACTGTAGAGTTACATTACTGTCATTACTGTAGAGTTACATTACTGAAGTGGTTACATACCTATTCTCATCTCTAAATGCATGGATAACAGAGGCTAGAGTGAAGCGGCTCAAATTGGGCAGTACTCAACGCCCAGCTTCGGTCATGATCAACCAAAGTTCTCCGGTCACCCACTTTTCATCGCACTCAATCTCCCCCCATACTCTCCGTTCTTGAATCCTATTGAAGAATTCTTCTCTGCATGGCGTTAGAAGGTGTATGATCGCCAGCCCCACCAACGCATACCCCTTCTACAGGCAATGGAGGAGGCTTGTGGAGACATCGATCAGGGGTCATGCCAGGCCTGGATACAGCACACCAGGCGATACTTTCCACACTGCCTATCTCAAGACAACATCGCATGTGATGTGGATGAAGTCTTACGGCCAGACCCACAAAGAAGGATTTAGCCAAATTCTTTTCTGTTCTTTTTTTCTAGCACAAATGATTTTGTTTTCTTCTACTGCGCTTTTGTTGTTTGAGAAGTGTTAGAACATTTCGAGAAAAAACTAAACAAAACCTTTTCTCCTTATTTCTACTGATAGTGTGTAATGTTTGGAATACACATCCATACTTTACACATTTGGATACCTATGTGTATGTGTGTTTACTACATGTATGACAAAACTTAATTGCAAACTGCTATGCCTTGCACACAAAAAAGCAAAGGCTACATGTGTTTTGTCATTTATACTATCAGTGCCTAGTTGGTGCTTTGTGTGCTTATTCAAATGATGGTTTGTGTGTACTGTATTGACGCAAAAACACAATTTTGCAGTTTTGCAAGAATTGTTTGCATTTGCAAAAAATGTATAATGTTTTTCTGGTTTGGTGTAAGGTTTTGTGGTTATGTGTAGAGTTTTGCAAAAATAGCCAATATTTTCAAAGATAGTGCCTAAGCAATCAGAAAAAACTGTACTTGCTGGGTAACTCGCGTAAACCCTCTACTACGCGCCCTAGTGGTGAAAAGAAGTATTGCAGTGGTACTTGGCAGTCAGTTTGGTTCTCTGTGGTGTCGGCACCTTTTCCATCGGCATGTCTACCTCTTATATTTGACATATATTTAGCATCCAGATATTTTTGTGGCTCAACAGTTGGTTTTTACGAGTGTGGTTAGGATACAGTTAAGCTATATGCAATATGTTTTTTTTACTCATGCAAGTCTTCTGCACTGCTAAGTTTACGAGAAACCAGTAGAACAGCTGGTCTGTTGAAAGGTGGGGAATGGCAAGCCTATTGGAGCTGGGGGTAAGCACAAGGTTTTGACTGTTGCTTAGCGACACAGAAGTCTCAGGGTGATGAGTTAAACTCACAAGCACGCACACCTGCACTATTGCACACACACATGGTATCAGTGGTCAAAAGCCCTTTTGTTTGGTTTCACTTGCGATTTTCTGCTTGACTACAGAAAAAGAGATGGAAAACACTCAGATACACTCCAGGGGCATTCTTGCTCTCACACCCATCTACCTCAGCTTTATAGGCATATAGTATTTGAGGGGGTGGGGGATGGGAGTATCCGGGCCCCCTCAATGTCGAGAGAGCATCGAGGTTTTTTTTTTGCAGGAATTGTCAAAGTATCCAGAGTGATTTTATGTATAGAGGAGTTACACTCTCCCTCTCCACATATAAATTAAATCCATGGCCCAGTTCAACTTGTTCACCGCAAAACAATTCTTCTCGAGCGAATCACAGAGGGGGAACTCTCTGAGGTGCGAGGGAGGCAGAAAGAACAGGAAAAACACAAAGTTCCTGGCAGCAGCCACTGTTTCCCCTGGTGATGTCCCCAACACCACCCGTCTGCATTCCGTATCTAGCATCTCGCTCAGGGAAAAAGTGGAGGCTTCCCAAAAGTGTGTCTTATTGCACTCACAGTAAAAAATTGACCCAGAGTTCATGTTGTGTGCCGATTGGTCGGTTGCACCAGCCACACAGATTCATAGATTTTGGGCTCAGACAATGCCCTGTTCACCATACATGTGGGAAGGAAGACGAATGGGACAGAGAGACATGGTGACAGGGGCCCCTCGGATGGGGTCCCGCAGATGGGGCCCCGTGAGGGCCTCTTCATAATTGAAAGGGTGAGAAACTGGTCCAAAGTTGACAAAATAATGAAGGGTAAACGGGGTAAATATATTTGCTTTTATTCGCCCTACTGGGCCGGGGGGGCCATTTGATAACCTCACTCAAACTCCTGGCTCTGCACAGTTTCTATATATAGGGCAGTGATGCATTTGTAAGAAAGTATTCGTCTCCTGATATCTCAGCTCTTTGCATCAGCACTTTGGGCTGTGTAGGACAGTATCCCCCACGACGATCTGCCATCCGAACTCTGCCGGGATTTCGCACTCCCTGGGATGTAGTGGCGAGCCACGGGTCAAAAACCGGGATTTGTAAAACTCTGATTTCGATAAATCCAAAAGCTGCCCTTTTTTCCGGGTATTTTTCTTCCGCTAACAAGGATCCTAGGTAAGCTGCGGTGCTGGCGTTTACTGACTGCATGCGTCGACTAACCAGCCGCGGTTACTGCAAAGTTACTGCGATTATGGCAGGTCTTCCCCTAAAGGCTTACGCCTGACAAACAAACTAAAAACAAAGCAAAGGAATCATGGCTCCACAGGCTTGTGTCATAGGGCGCTGTCACTCACACTCCTCTCTCTATCGCCTGGCTTGTTTGTGTTTTTGCTGGGGGGTGGGCTGTACATTTCAGTGAAATGCTATAGATTCAGGGCAGAGTGGATTTCCCTTTTTAACTTTGCCTGGTCAAGAGGCGCAGACTGGCTTGGAGAATTTGCTGACCGCTTCACTCTGCTCCCCTGCTGCTGATTTATATAGCCTGCTAAGCCACGAAATACCCATCAGAGAAACGAGAGCTGAGGACCTGGCCCACAATGCAAGAGCAGGCGGCTCGTTGACACCAGCTACCCTGCGTTCCCCACGCTGCTTTCGTAGAAACGTTATAGAATTCTCACTCAAACTGTCCCCAGAGTACGGGGTTGTGCATGTGACACATGTAGCCGAGCATGTGCGCATGTATGTCTGTGTATGTGCGTCCATTGTGCGTGTCTGCCCGTTTGCTGACAGCGCCCAGTGGCCAAGAAAGGTCTTACTTCAAAATGGCGCTTATAAATAGCCGGAGAAGATAGAATTACCGTACAGTCGATGCGATGCAATGGCCTCGATAAAGGTGAAAAAAAATTTGGGAGCTTATAGTTTGTTGAAAGCTGCCACACACACACTCTAAAGCACAAACTTCGGACAGCCATAGTTCTCAACAGATGGGAATCACATAACATGGTGCCAATCCAGATTTACTTAACCACCTGTACGAATCGGAGGGTTTTAATGTCCAAACACTGTCATGTAATCTTTGATTAAGAAATGATACACATGCCCAACAAATCGGTACTTTCAACAAACAGGGAAATGACACACATCAGGGCCATCCTAGTAAAACAACACAACGACTTCCAGCTACAGTACTTCATCTGTCATGTAATCCTTGTTATCGTGATTAATGTGCGTCTGTTCCTATCAGATTGCATTAGTAAATTGAGCCATGTGAAAACATGAAGCTGTCACTGCAGCCTTATATGGAAGCAGCTCCATATGATTTAAAGGGTGAGAATATAGTAACAAAAATATCTATGGAATTTGCATAGTGTATGCGGAGTATTGGAAACAGAATACCCCCATTACAGCAGGCATCAAAAGACAGAATTTATATTTGTCTAAACAAATGCCTTGGTCTTGAACTACTTTCACTATGCCGCTATACTGTTACCCTGGGCGGTACTTTAACCCAAGATGACTTGTGTAGCACATGCAAAAGGCAGCTTTTTGAAGATATGAGCTTGTGAGCCTCACTTCATACAAGCACTGCTGTACTTTGCTGTATGCATATTTAATACCTTAAGTGGGCTCGTCTGCCTAGAATAAAGGATCCTGCAGCCGATATGCCTTTCGCAGATACGTGATTGGTAAGGGAATCTCGGGTCACTGATTTATGCTCCTGAACTTGATGAGGGAGGAATTCTTCAGCCCTCAGCATGGCCTGAGCACGGGTCAGCGTCCAAGGTTTCAGTGGCCATTTTAAGAGCGTGTTGACACTCAGAAGGGTGCAGTAACCCAAGTAGGCCACCGGGGCTGCCCTAGACCTGTTGTTCTACAGTTCAGGCTCTTGTGCTGTCGAAGCAGGATGTGAACACCTCCTCTCTGTGTTGTGTGTGTGTGTGTGTGTGTGTGTATGTGCCCACAGACCGCCACCATGCCACTGTCTGGGACACCTGCTCCCAATAAGAGGAAAAAGTCATCCCGGGTCATCACTGACCTCTCCCACATCGCACAGGATGGTGAGAGACTCCCCTCGCGTGCACACAGACACACACACATACGCACACACACACAAGCGCACACTGCATTACAGGCATTTAGCAGGTACTCTTATCCAGAGCGACTTACACAGCTTTTTGCATTTCCAATACAGCTGGATATACTATATACTGAAGCAATGAAGTGCCTTGCTCAAAGGATACTACACTGCCACACACGCACACACACACACGCACACACACAGAATAGTACAGTAGGGTAAGTAAATATAACTATTAATCCCATTTTTTGACATGAACTGAGAAAAAAATAAAAGTATGCAGTTTAATGTCTCAACCAATTCATCAACTTGCTATATCCGTGGACCACGCCAGATTCTATTCTAAGCCGATCAGATTTGTCGTTATTTAATTACAGGCGGTCATGTGCACATACCGCCTGGCAGCCATTTTGAAAGTTGAGCAAAGTCTTTTGCTCTGAAGGGAATCTTCAGAAAATGGAATTTTTAAGCCATATTCTTTGTGTAAACTGGTTTTAAATGTGAAATGAAGATCCAAAAAACGAAAAACTCAGTTGTTGACACTATGCCCATTAAGCCCAGTTGACAAGAATGTCTCAAAATACATGGCAGGATAGGTATGTTTGATTTCCCTAGCATACAGTTGACTTATAATAAACACAATAAGCAATAAACAGAAGTGTTCCTTTTAGATATGAGATGCTTAAAACACATAAACATTTCACTTCATGGCCATACATGATAGAGGTAAGTCATCTGAATTAAGAGAGCACAACTAGAACCCTCTCTGCACTACCTTACCACCAAGTGGACAGTCATGAATAGCCTGAGAAAATGTAAGATATAAGTGCTATTATACGATTATGAGTGGTAGTTACAGTACGTTATATCGCAAGTGTTTTTACTGTACAATGAGGTATGATTGCTAGCTGAGAAAGTCCATATTCTTTCTATCTGACAAATGACAATGTTTGCTTTGTGAGTAATTTGCTGTCATGTACATGAATCTTTTAATTTCACATACAAACCTGGAAACTGTAATACGTAGGCCCTGGAGGATTTTGTCACAGTTTAGGGTGTGGCAGCTCTAAATCTCGCTCTGTCTATTATTAATTATCTCCTCTTAATGGGTTACCCCTATAAAAAACAACCCACACCTCTACAAACGTAATACTCTCCACTTGCAGTCATGGCCTTCCATCAACCTCATTGGCCGGTGTTTGTTTTAGATGTAAATTATGTCATCGCTTCCAAACCCAGCTCTATTGGTTCAGTCTTCGATGACTCATTCAAGTCCAGTAGGTACCCTGGGTCACACACCTGCATTCCTAAAGTGTAGTTTGTGGATTTGGAGCCGATAATCGACATTTCTGGGACACACACGAACTAGCCGTCAAATGCAATTCAATACCCAGCACGCACTTCCTTGGTGGTAGATGCCACAGGCTTGCAATATAACAGCGCCAGCTCAATAAAGCTTATCTGCATGTGAACTTGCGTCTCAGTTCCCAGAGAACTGGAGCACTTCAGCATTTGCCACATAGTGGGCAATAATATAGCACAATGATTAGAAGACTGGGCTTGCAACTCCAAGGTTGTAAGTTTGATTTCCAGGTGGGACACTGTTGCTCTGTCCTTGAGCTCAGGCACTTAACCTGAATTGATTCAGTAAATATTAAGCTGTAGCTATAAATAGGTTGTATATAAATGTTAACTAAAAAATTTAAACTATGCACATTGATCTGGATTAGAGTGTCAGCTAAATGTAAACGTAATGTGTTTTGCAGATTCTATAATACATCTTTTATATCGCGCAAGAAAAGTGTGTTGCGCTAGGTTTGGTAGCCGATGAACTGTATTACCTGTGCAGAGCTAATAGAGTTGGTATGTGATGATACAAGAATAATATTGGAAAGGCATTGCTATAAGATAGGTGTGGTATGTCGCTAGTTAATAGAATAGGAAAGGTGTGATATGTGTTAGTGCTTTCAATCTATTAAGTGTGATATGATTCAAAAGCTATATTACAACATATGCTTATATTTTGAAATCAATATAATATAATATAATTAATTGCTACTTGGAATGTTTACAAATTTTAGGCCTTTTTTGTCAGCTACATACCTAAAATTTATATTTATTTATTGTTAGCATTCTGTTAACATCTAAAAAAGCTTGAACTTTGATTTATGCTGCAAAATACAGCTTTGTTTGAACTTGACAATTCAAGGTTTAGTAGGACAGACGTCATCAAGCAGTGTGACAGAAATGAAACAGAGGCAAACGATCAAGTAGCAGGCAGACAGTCACTCGGCAACAGCAGAGGCGGTGTGGAAGACGTCATTTACTGTAATGGGATGCAAATTGGTTTTTATAAAATCCCAGGACAATAACCGGTTGCCGTGGAAGTAGAGTAGCTAAGGAGAAGGACCAACTCCCATGGGCCAGCAGCAGGTCAAAGGTCATTTACCCTTTGTGGGGATCTCTGGTAACGGACTCCGAACTGTAACCAATTGTTTTCAGCTGTATTCTGTTTTGCTTACTGGATAAATTGTGATTCACTGTGATTCTAGGGCTTTTTCAATCAAAAGGAGTGTGATGCTGCTGTCCATAATATATGCTAGCAGGTGCTGTATAGTAATGCAAATCTGTCATAAGGCATGATATTCCACATATTTTGAGATATTACTGTCTAGTATTCCTGCATATAAATTAATAAAAATGTGATTGCCGTCCCTCAGAAATAGCAAAATTCCACATCTTTGTCTCCCAGTTTTCCTCTGAATTCAGCTTGGGAATTTTTCAAAATCTCCTATGTCTGGGGGACAGGGAGCCTGCTCTGGCAACCCAGTGAATGTCCTGTCTTTTGTTGTTGTCAAAATCAATTTATTCCCTTCTTCTTTTGCAGTTGGCCATGATTATACAACATATCCATTCATCATTGAGTCATTACGTGCATTATAGATCATCAAGAGCAACTAATAATTCATAACTTTTTATGTCCAAAAGCAGCCTGTCATTTAGGGGCTTATCATTTTAGCGATTGGTACTGACCCCTAGAAAAAAGGGAACGAGAAAAAACATGGCTAACCTTTGAAGTGTGAATTTTGCGAATGTAGCGCGAAACCCAAGTGCCTCATTGCGACAGTCCTCCTCACACTTGAGAGTTGTTTTGGACTGAGAGCCACAGACCACAGGAGCAGACAGAAGGATCGCATTGACACAATGTGGCAGCGCTCGCTGCTCCAAGCTTGCCCGCATTCACGCCAGGACTCAGCCCGGGAAGCCAAGTGGATTATCGTACGTGGGAACAGACGCGCTCTTGGGATCGAACCCCTTTTGGCCGACACTCCGACGATGTCCGAATTAAAACGGCCCCCATCAGATAAAATTAAATCAAAGAAGGACCCTCCATTCAAAGCATTCTTGTGGTCGAACCGCGGTTTGTCAGCTGAAAACGTGTTACCTTGGTCGGCGCGAGAGATATGAGTCATCATTCCGAATGGCATGCTGACCCAAGACGGTTTCATTCTGATTGACACCCAGCTATTGTGTGTGGGTGGATGTGCACATCACAAAGCCTGTTGTTACAGTAGGAAGCTGTGGTTTGAAAAAGAAGTGCATATTTGGGCAATTCATGCTATTATTTTGCAACAGTATTACACGGCATTCTGGGTGGCATGCAATGCTAAAGTGCTAATGCTAACGTGCTACCTGTCGTATAGTGATGCACTAGAGCAAGTGCTCGACAGCTGCGCAGCTCAGCCCATGGACTGCAGACAAAGAAAGAGAAGCGGTCCCTTCAGAGGACACACGGGACATGGGGCAGAAATTGGACAATTCTGCAAATATGACGGGAGATTTCAGTTTATGAGACAAAAGTAAAAATATGTGAGAATCTGCTAAATTTATGAGCTGCGCAGCGACAAACAACTGGTCATTCAGTCTGCCAGGATGAACAGGAGTCTGCCACCTCTCACCAGCGACCCCTACTGGCCAGTCAAACAACCTACAGTTTGTTTGCTCTACTTGAAGGGAGATTCATTTCGACTGTATGTGAAAAGAAGTTGTGCCTTGACATCACGTTTCAGAGGATTAGCACACGCTTGTCCTGAGGTCACTGCAATGAGCGAATATGACTAGAATATAATTTTTTAAAGTTTTTTCTCATTGGCAAAATTGTCATGCAAAACTAATTTTACATGAAAACCATTTCTGTTTTGATGCGTGCATATGTTTTGGAAGTTTTGGCCAGTGTTTGGAGGGAAAACCGGAACTTTAAATGTGGGCTTTAGATGTGACTACTTTCGCTACATTATTAATGTAGTTGCTGTCCTTTTAAAGGAAGTATGAATATCTAACAAGGGGAAACTGTAAAATGATGTCACTTGAGCCAAGATGAAGTCACCCCTGACTAATAATCCCATGAGGAAGTGCTATGCAAATCAGCTTCGTGTCTAAGCTCTGTGAAAGCCTGTGCTATGTAGTCCGCCCCCAGCAGGGAACAATAGGTTATTCACGCCGGTTCTTGGTCAGATCGACGGAATTGGGACGGGAAAGCCGTCGCTCTTCCAGGAAGGTGGGGAAAAGGCGCACACGCGGAATTCAGAGCAGCATCAGCGCTCATACGTGTGCGAGAAAAGCGATGGCCCCCTCAGAGAACTGTGGGTAATCCATTGTTCTTCTGCTTTTGACACCATCATCACTGCACCGGTTCACATGGAAATAAAGCAAGATATGAAAATGCTTCTGCTCTCGCGCACTGGAGATATCACTCGCCCGTGCGCCCGCGCGGCTCTGCAGGGCTGAAGCCAAGTTCGTTTCTGCGCTGGGCTTGATGAATTGTGGGACTCTCCTGCAGGATGGGACCAGAACTCACCCAGCCTACTTTCCTCGGTCAACAATGTGGGTGGGATGCACTTTCATTCGAACTGAGGCAGACAGCGCTCTCTCATAAAATGGATCAGATGATTTTATAGTTAAAGATAATGAACCTCAAATATACAACCTAATTGTGCCTGACCGCCGTAAATTACACTAAGAGCTATCAGCTTGAAAGGGTTTACAGATGCTGGGAGATGTATTTTCACCTAACAGATTATTCTGACTCACAAATAAACGCAAGAGTTACACATTCAGCAAGTTCACCCAAAGATCACCAAAAATGCATTGTGTTTGTACAGACAAAACATAACACCTACCTTGATTTATGAGAAGGAATAATATACAGTGGATGGACAGACTCTTAGGTTCTTGGCTGTTTCGATTGTGTCCCCATTGCTTGATTTGTATGTTACAACCACAAGCGTCTTTACTTAGAGTGCGACTTAACACTTAAAAAAAGTGTTACTGAATACTGAAAACTACAGATTGCACTGAAATTGTCTCTACCAATTAAATTGATGCTTTTGGGCAGTTGTGAAGTCACACGTACCAATTGTCCAATTGTGCAAGTGAGGGCCAATCACTAATCAGCAATGCAATTACGTTTGTTTGGCTCGTGGATGGGGGGGAAAAAAACTGATTTCCCGTGGGGTTTAGTCATGCTTTAAAAAGCACTTTGAAATAAAGTTTGCCAACGTTGCTCTTCTGTCTCCCAGAGTATCTGGCGGAGCCAGAGGCGTCTGAGTTTGACCTGGGGAAGAAGATCAGGACCCCCAAGGACATTATGCTGGAAGAGCTCTCCCTGATGAAGAACAAGGGCTCCTTGATGTTCAAGATGAGGCAGAAACGGGTGGAGAAGTTCATTTACGAGAACAACCCCGACGTCTTCACCCAGGATTCCATGGTGAGGCCGTGCTGCGGTGTGGAAGGGGCGTGTGTGTGTGTGTGTGTGTCAGAGATGGAGAAAGTACTGAGTAAGTCCTAACAGGCACGTCTTTCCAACCCAGTAATAGTTGTTTAAAGCGATCAGGCTAAAAAAATCACAAAGCAGAAAATCCTGACGACCTGATTTTTTTCTTTCCTTTTGTAGTCCAACCTTGCCTTTGATGTGCATGCTTAAAATGGCTGCCGTGCATGAACTGAGGAGTGCACATGATCCGACAAAGTGGGACTTCACAATCAGTAACCTTCACTTTAATAGAAAGCGATGGGCTTTCTAATCATCCCGCAGATAGGATTTGCCCCCCCCCCCTCATCCCCCACCCCCAATAATAAAAAAATAACATGTTGCCTGTTCAGCAATAAGTGGAACATTTTACCTCGGGTATTTTGTTTGAGAATTTCTCAGTCATTCTGCACCAGAGCTACTCAAAAATGTATTGTGACTTCCTAAAGAGCTGCAGACAGTGGGGCTCATCAGTTTGAATAGAGAGAGCTATGAAATGGGAACACCTTTTTTTCATGGCGTGTCTGTTTTCCTCCCCAGGATAACTTGCAGAAGCTAGTGCCCAGCCTAGGAGGAAAGATGGATGTGGGGGGTCAGCTGGTTAACGGACACATGGTGGGCTACGCTGGAAGCGGGAGCAAGGCGCCCGTCCCCCCTCCCAAACCTGGAAGCCTGAAGATGGGGGTCGGTATCGGGGTCGCAGGGGGGCACGCCTCGGGGCAGGGCGGTGTCGCAGGGGGCAAAGGTCAGGGTCAACAGCACGGCGCGAGCAACCTCGCAGACGGCGAACACCACGGTGAGTGGGGGGGGGGTTGTTGTACACAGAATGAAATCCTGTCTACACCAGTGCTGACTGTGGCCTGTTAGCCCCTCAGCTCAGGCTGGTGCATAATTAGGCATGATGTCACTCAGGAAGGGAGGGTTTTCATTGGCCTCCTCAAGCCAGTTGCCTGCACCATCTGAGCAAGTTGCATAGGCCCGTGTTGCAAGGCCCAATAGATGGACTACAGATAAAGTGGTGGCTGGCTACACACATTTTGGAGAATGTTGCATTCCTAGTCTAAACTGAAGAAGGATGTTATAGTGATGGAATGGGCTAACAAATGTGTTTGGGCATTCCTATTTGGTGGGGAAAAAAGGAAATGGATGAACAGAAGTCGGAAAAAAGTTTGTAGGTAAACGGTGAATTTTGTCAGTAAACGGTGAAAAAGATTTTCAGTTAATGGTGAGACTTGGTACCCTTTAGTGGTAAGAAAATGGCCAGCATTGTTGGGCAGAATGGCCTGTTCTTGTTATGTTGTGTTATGTTATGTTAAAGTAGAAACAAAATGAGAGTGAGCTACTGAAATCACCCGTCACGTCTGCAGGCACGGGTGGAGAGGCGGGTGAAAATGGTGCCGGGGGTAGCCTGGCCAAAAAGAAGTGTGAATATGTGAAGACGTACGTATCACCATGGGAAAAGGCCATGAAAGGCAACGAGGAGCTGACGGCCACCATGAAGGTTCACATGCCAGGACCCGAGACTCCGCACGATCTGCGCAAGTACAAGTGCTTCAACAGGTATGACATCACGTTTCAGCAGCAGGCACGTTCAACACCTCTTCGTACAGTTCACATGCAGTGCACCCTTCCATACTATTAGGCAGGCTTGTTGAGTAGACAGGAGACAGGGCGTAGTGGATAGGGCTCTGATTTGGACACAGCTATCGAGATACAAGATAGACCGGTGCACTCAAACGGAGGGTTATAACTCAATTTCTAATTTCTGGATCAAATCAAATCAATATCAAATCAATATTTATTTATATAGCGCATTTCACAACTAGTTGTCACAATGCGCTCACACAAAAAAAAAACAACCTAAACCCCCGCACAAGAGCAAGCAGACAGTGGCAAGGGAAAAAAAAAAAAGGTAAACTAGGAAGAAAAGAAACCTTGGGCAAACCAGACTGGGGGGGGGGGATTCCTCCCCCGGTCGGCAGTCTAGATCTCTTAATGACCACCAGCATGGTCAAACTGCTGACAAATCCCAATATAGTAGATTGCAGCAGCAGCAGCAGCAGTCCAGATGTGCAATGATGGTGGGCATGGTGTGTGGGGGGTGGGCCGTGGCAGGAGCAGCAGGATCAGGTGGGGAGGGGGGGGGGGGGGGAGCGGCGGACTGTAGAAAGAGAGAAGAAGAGAGAAGAGAAGGGATGTTTCTATACTTCTAAAATTGCAATAGGGTAAAAGGGCCACAGGACTAGACTCTTGAAATATTGCATGGTGAGAATTTTCACTGCTAGGAAAACAAAATTAATATAACAATATAGGTTATTTCTCCTATATTGAATATCTTTACCAGGGATACACCAATGTTTAAAGTTTAGTGGGCCAAACCGGAATCTCAGCATTGAGCTGTGGGGCCAAAATATTAAAATTCCCAGTTGGAAACATTATGTTTGGTTCAATTATTATACTCTGCGTACCATTAGACCATAACATTGCACAGTCAATTATGATCTGAACACAGCTTCAGACAGTACTGCATTGCTGGTGTATTACGTTGGGGTTACATAAATTCACTTAATTTAGGCTTATCACCTGTTTTGAAGCAGACTAATGGGGCTTACTTAACCTTTGCCGGATCTTTCTCCCATTCGCATATCCATCCACATATTAATCACCACCCTCTTCAGTCTTGGCAGGGCAAGTTTGGCCCCTGGGCCATAGTTTTATCACCCTTGTCTATACGGTGGAAAACATTTGTCTACATTTGTCTCTTTGACATATGTATAGCCCTTGGTACATTCCTGTGTGGTACAATAGCCCCTCCCCCTGTCCCCAGGTCTGCTCTGCCATACGGGGGCTTTGAGAAGGCCTCTCAGCTCATGACCTTTCAGTTGCCTGAGGTGGGCGCAGTCATCGCGGATCTGGAGCCGACCGTAGTGTACCAGCACGACATTAACTCACGGCCCTCCTTCAACCGCACCCCCATTGGCTGGATCGGCAGCGGAGAGACCAGCCACATCCACTTGGAGATGGAAACCATGCCCTTCGACGGGGAGACGGACGAGCTGTGAAGACACAGGCTCTCGCACGCACGCTAATAAACACACATGCAGACACACACGCACACGCGCCGCACGCTCTCTCTCACACAGGCGCGTACACATATGCAGACGGTCGCACACACATACACACACGCACGTACGTGTGCACACTCTCTCTCACACACACACACACACACACACGCACATACACCTTCCCCACACTCTCTCACTCACACTCACACATCAAACACACAAGAAGTCACTGCACTGTCAGTGATCTTTGACTTTGGTTTCAAATGGTGAATTGTACTCTCTGTGAATGAATGGGGGAACCTCACAGTTTGCAGCGTCTCATAGATCTCCTCAGGCTTTCTTTGAGCACCTCTGACCAGGTGGATCAAGAGCAGAGACTGTGAGGGAATGGAAAGACATATGAGCAAGTCCAAACACACACACACACACACAAGCACACACACACACACACACACACACAATCAAATTGTGTTCCCAAGAGGGATCTTAATCTAGACCTCTGAACATCACTACCAGAGAAATCTTTCTTTCTTTCATGCATGTCTAAGTTAATTTCTGTTCATGTCAAATGTCCTTCGTGTGAGACCCTTCCCCACATGTGATGTGATGCAGTGCAGTCTCCCTCCATAGACAAAACTGTGCATGTGAATTGTACTGATGATAGCAACGAGAGAGAAAGAGATAATGTTCTAGAACTTAAATCTACACAAAGAATAGGTCTGTTCTATTCGCTTCCTCTTCCCCTTTTCTTTATGTGTTGCACTTTAGACGTGTGGACAAAGGTTCCATATAATTTATTATTTTTAGCATTGCCTTATGCACAGCCTGGTCTTTTTCAACAATCGTTGGTGTGCTGTCAGCCTTACCCATAATGCCCTGGTCTGTAGCTGCAGTCCAGCGCTCTTCCAGATATCCTTCGCCTCACCAGTATGAACATATGGCAAGCTGCTTCATCTACAGCTAGAGCTCTCAATGCGCACCCTCCACTCAGGGGGTATCAACATGACACACACCTGCTTCTTCCTTTTTAATTCCTTCCACGACGCAATAAACCTTTTCAAGTGAATTGAAGCCTGTGGTCTGTTTGTGCTTTTCCTGTCTATCTGTGTACTTCCACATACCCATCTGCTCTTTATGGACCAGATTTAAAAAACTGTGCTGTTTAACAGCAGTGAAAGTGGTTTTTAAAAAAATGCTATACAATAATGATACACACATGTTTTTGCCTCATGGTGAAGAAACATGAGTGGGAGAGTACTGGCAACTCACACAAACACGTGCTCACACACACACACACTGTCTTTATAAAATTTACTTCTACCGGGCGTGAATTAAGCTGGCAGTGTTACTCAAGTGCCACAGGGCTGCAAAGGAAAAAGGTTGCAACACCTCCAAGGCGTGACTCCTCTCATCATGCCCCTGGCCGTAACTCTTGTACTACACGGGCCGCTATGTGAGCGACTAATCTCCCCGCCAGGACCCTCCCAACTTCCGCGGAAGCCACTGTCCAATTCGCCGCTCCCTCGAGACACTGGCTATACTCGGATCT
This sequence comes from Ilyophis sp. 1 JC-2022, assembly GCA_022702515.1. Taxonomy (NCBI): domain Eukaryota; kingdom Metazoa; phylum Chordata; class Actinopteri; order Anguilliformes; family Synaphobranchidae; genus Ilyophis; species Ilyophis sp. 1 JC-2022. The sequence goes on along the minus strand of CM040396.1, from coordinate 98,220,798 downwards.
GGCAGGACATGGGCGCAAACACCGGCAAAGTGCAGCTGCATTGACTCAAAAACCGATGCTTTTCCCGCTGGGCCACCTAGTCAAGGTACTTTACCCAACGCCTTGCATCCAGTATTTAACAGCACATAACAGTGCAAACACACTGCGGTGGTCATGGCTGTGGAATAAAGGAATGGCTTTGTTCCTGCTGTGGGCCTAGCTGTGCGGCTGCAATGCAGACGTGGTGGCGAATGAGGATGGGCAGGTTTGCACGCTGTCCGGCAGCGAGGCTGACTGCGGCTTCGCTTAGCTCGCGCCGTGCACGTTACCGCATCCTCCCTCCGGAAATCTCCGCTGCCGGAGGGGGAAATCGTACGGAGCGCTATTACCGCACGGAGCGGAACCCCATCAATCATCCGGGGGGCATTCCTTCCCGGCACGCGCGTGGGCACGTCCGCGCGGCCAGGCGGCAGTCCGCTCGCTCTCCACAGCGCAGGACGCTGTTCCACGGGAACGCAGAGATTTCGCTGGCCATGATTCTCAGGTGAGCGGCAGAGCATTGAAGCAGCCAGTTAACGTGTTAAAATCACAAAGTCAAGTCGATATTGCTTTGTCCAACATAGATAGTGTAGTATAGTATAGCATTTTACTACTACTACTACTAAGAATAAGAAGAAGACGAGGTACATTGCACATTTTATACATGATGAACAAGAGATTGGACACAAAAGAAGTAGTCTTAAAAAAATGGTTGCAAATAAAAAGCAAGCATGCACATTGGAGGCAGCTGTGAAGATGGAAGTTGGTAGAATTTGAGATGGGGTTGAATTGTTAACTCATCTAAAAACACTTGGGGGATGGAATTTTCCTGCCCGCAAGCTGCAAGCGCAACACATCAGGCCTGTTTGAGATGAGCTAGGCCTGCGCAGTTTTGACCACCGTCTTGCCGAGCGCATTGCATGACGGTTAGAATGTTGTCCGACTTGCTCTGGAAATTCGACTGTGCAAGCCGCGGAAATCTGTGCGAGCTCGCAGTTTTCAGGGCTAGGCGACGCAGCTGCTCTCCACCGACTGCACAACTTAATGCATGATGGGAAACGACTTGCTCTGGTTTGAGCGTAGCGCCTATTGGCTCAGAAAAGCTGTCACCACCCACAAGGAAGTTATGAGACTTCTATCTTATCCATCATTATTCCAAGATAAACTTAATGAACTGTCAGACAGACACCAAATTATGTTATCTGCCATTGCGACACGAGGCGAGCAGGCTAGTGAACTAAGAAGTGTCCGACTTTTTGACTCCTCCCCCGACTGCAATCGGCTATTCTCGGCTCAAACAAGCCGAACAGTACTGCTCAGGCCAATGAGCTGTGATATCGCGAGACCTGGTTGCCTTGGCTGCAGCGCAGAGTGACGCTGGTGGAGGGGGTTTAACGGCGGAGATTTTACACGAGTCCCTTCGGATGGGGGACAAGGTTGCAGCGGGGCTTGAAATAAGGTGAGTAGCTGGTATATAAACTTGATTAGATAATGACGGCGAAAGTACTAGAAGAGCTGCAAGAATTTTAAAAAATGTGGAAAAAAGCTTAACTTTTTGAATGGCTGAAACATTTATTTTAGAATCTAACGTTATTTGCGCACAAGTGGATAAGTGTGTTTGACAAATTGAACATAGGCGACGGATGCTCTCTGTCATGAGCATTTCAATAAGGATGCTGAGCTAGTCTATGTATGGATGCATCGCGTTATGTTTTGTTGCATTGCCAATGATTGCCTTTTTCCATGTAGCAAGCAGTTTATAAACGCAGTGTCACATGCGGTAACGTTAGTGTGCCAGGACAAACGTTAGACTACGGTGGCTAAGTCTTAACTAACTAGCTGCATGGATATAGCGACCATGCTTGAATCACAGCTTGGGCTTCGTCGTTAGAAATTAATGGAACAATATCTAGATTTCAGATTTCAGATGTGTAGCTCCAGAGAAGATCAGTGTGTCTTTAACTGATTCGCGAGATGGATTTATACATAACGTTACTACGTTAAATGCAGCTGTTTCGTATCTTCCAAAGTGCCATGGCATTTACCAGTTGAATTCACCATTACGAAATCTAGCTTTATTATTAGCTTTATTAACTAATTACAGATTTTGTTTTCGTTCCAGCGAGTTTCTGACTGCTCTGTTTCAGGTTTATCACCACCTACGTATTTAACTTCACTAGCCATTGTGTCCACCTAACGCATTTTGCATTTTATTTTATCTACCACAAAAGACATATTTGTTAGTAGCTAACTCATTCGCTTGCATGCTTGCTTATCTAAGGCAAGCATGTTATCTTGTATTGGAAACAAACGTTAGGACATTGTGCTGCTACCCTATGCAAGTTAGCTAGCTTGCTAGCTACAAGTAGCGCGTTGCGTGTTTTGAGGTGACATAGGTTGGCTATAACGCTGACAAATTCCTCCGCTGCACAGGAGTAACTTAGCGCTACTAGTTTGTCTAGTAACGTGAACGTCAGATTTGTATTTATCTAGCTAGATAATTGTAGTCGCGTTGGAATTGCAATGAAACATAGCGTTAAATAAACCATTTTAACAATGTGACGTAGCTACCTAACCCTGGACTTGAAGGTTGGCAATTCAAATAAAATCAATATCGCTAAAAGAATGAATTCAAAGCGAAAGAAAATTAAACGTGAAATGACCTGTTATTTTGGTACCTGCGTGATTGTGCGCTGAAACGGCAGAAATAGCCAGACCTGTCCATCATGATGGCATTGGAGAAGCACTGAAGGAATCTCGGTGATAAACAGACCTTGAAACACGCAACCCTGTGTCTTTAAGCAACAGGGGCCAGTCTGCTTGTAACCTTGGACATGGTGGTGCTGAACGCGCTTTGTTATGGCTCCACAAACAAGTAGGATAGTTGAACCAAAGGAGTTCGTTGCAGTATTTTCAGGCAGACGGCCAATCGGAGCGAATTAAGCACTCCTGATGCAATTGTCTCCATCAGCAGTCGGTTGGGTCAATATCACTATAAAGTGCCTTTGGTGTCCTCATCAGAATCACTCAGTCATCATGAAAATATAACAAAATAATGAAATTCTGAGGTTTTATTATAAATGGCCAAACATTTACACACATATTGGTACAATGATAAGTCTCTTGAAATGTGTTTCCTTCATTTTATACCACTTTCTTTGAGTGGGTGTACGTGATTTTGGCATGTCCCACATGCTGCTCTGCTAAATTCAGTGAGTGTAATAAGTGGTTAAATGACACAAAATTAAAATAATTTTAATATGTTTTTATTGTCCTCAACAAGTTCTTTGATAAAACGAGTCATTTTGATCATTTATGTTCTAATTTCATAATAATATTAAACATTTTGCACGTGTCCCTGAAATTGCTGTCCACTCTGTCATTATGGGGTACCTGCCCCTTTAAGAAACCGTCTGACGTTGTCAGTGACGTCACCTCCACTACTCTGTCTTCCTTCAATGGAGGTTGCTGCGAGTGCTGCGAGTAAAGTAAGTATCTACACTTATATTTCCTAATTTTCATCATATTATGTTTGTAGTTGGATGTTGTCAAGCATAACATGTCCACCCTGTCATAGTGAAATATCAATTAATATAAAAACCTTTCAGAAATTCGAAATATATTTGTTAAACAGTACACAGTAACCTTGCTAACTGAATCATGTTGCTAACTGAAGGTCCACCATGTTCTCATTAAATGCTAACTTTAGCCAAAAATGTCCACCCTGATTGTCCACCCTGTCAGCTAGCCTTTCATGACAGGGTGGACATGGTTCGTGACAGGGAGGACATGTGCATAGTTTATGCCACATTCTAATAATGCTACACATATTACAACAGTTATTACACACATACAGTAGATGCTATACATAGTAGGAGTGGGTGATATTGACTTTTTTGGCGATATCGGTATCAGCAGGCCAAATGTTTTATTCCATCTTGTGGAATGGAGGAGTGTTTTTTGTCAACTTCTAAACTGTGCCCTTCCACATCCTTGATGACACCTGGGTATGCTTCATTGTCGTAATTAACGACACACCACTCTCCAATGTGCTTTAACTCAATCATTTCTGGTCTCCTAGGGTTATCTGGTGTCTTTCCACATGCTGGGGACTAATCAGATGAAAGAGGAACATCAGCTAGAGTGACCTCCTGAAGCAGAAACCGGGGCAGATGAACTACGGGGCACATTTCTAGACAATCATCAGTGTGCTACCGAGAGATCACTTAGACGTGTCTCCAAACAGTCTCTCCCTCTCTGCAGAGAGACGAGGCTCAATTCTCTAGTTGCTCTTCTACATACTTCCAAGCAGACGGCTCAATCTGTAGAGAGCGCCTGTTCAGAGCCTGTGGTTCTGGTATTAGGCAAAGTATCTGCCAATCATGGTACCAACAGATGTCCTCCCGGAGACTTGGCTAACGGAACTTGTTTGTGCCATTGCGGTGCAAACAGTTAACTTTCACACTGTGCCCTTCCACATCCATGATGACACCTGGGTATGCTTCATTGTCGTAATTAACGACACACCACTGTTATCTGGTGTCTTTCCACATGCTGGGGACTAATCAGATGAAAGAGGAACATCAGCTAGAGTGACCTCCTGAAGCAGAAACCGGGGCAGATGAACTACGGGGCGCATTGGATTACGGACTGTATCCCTCTCTGGGATGAAGAACAGCTCGACAGATGTGTCCAGGCTTTTCAACTTGTCATATAAGCTCTGGGCATCAGGGATGTCTCCTCCATGGGCCACAATCCGGTCTGCTGACCTCTTGAGGGCCCCACCCACACCGTCTGGTGCCCCCTTCCCATGGCTAGCCTCAAAGAAATTCCACGTTATTTCTTTGAAGCCATACTTGTAGTGTTCCGTTGAGAGGTAGAAGAAATTTCCCTTTTGTCGGTACTGCGTTGCAGGCCCATCGCTAAAAGAATGAAGTATGCTGACTTGAGGGTGTCTTTCTCTTACTACCTCTAGCACATTGGAGAGTGGTGTGTCATTAATTACGACAATGAAGCATACCCAGGTGTCATCATGGATGTGGAAGGGCACAGTGTGAAAGTTAACTGTTTGCACCGCAATGGCACAAACAAGTTCCGTTAGCCAAGTCTCCGGGAGGACATCTGTTGGTACCATGATTGGCAGATACTTTGCCTAATACCAGAACCACAGGCTCTGAACAGGCGCTCTCTACAGATTGAGCCGTCTGCTTGGAAGTATGTAGAAGAGCAACTAGAGAATTGAGCCTCGTCTCTCTGCAGAGAGGGAGAGACTGTTTGGAGACACGTCTAAGTGATCTCTCGGTAGCACACTGATGATTGTCTATGTATACTTGAAAACCACAATGTTTTTCTTTATTTTTATCAACTGTTCTCCACTTAAAATATGTTTATCTTCTTGTTCCTACAGTTGAATGTTTGGTGTACAGAGTTTAACACCAGAAGTCTGTTTTTAGGAGTTGTTCTTTTCATTTCACTGATGTTGTACATGTACAATCACCATGTGACAAATAAATCTCTCTTGACTTGACTCTCTTGACTCTTGAAGGCCACATTAATGGCTCGTTTTGGGCATCTTTATTCAGTGGCCGCATGCAGGTAGAGTGGATCAAACCAGTCTGTTCAAGTGGTAATTTCCCCCTACATGAGAAAAGGACCTCTGACAAAATTATAACATAATTTCCTTTAGATACATTTCATTTATGAGGCCATTCAATGACACTTCACAACTTGTCCACCCTGTCATGCCAAGGTCCACCCTGTCATGTCATTGTCCACCCTGTAATTTTCATGTTTTATGAAAATAAACAAATTATTTTCACAAGTTAGCAAAACCTTTTGTGTGATTTCTTTATAAACAAATGAGGGCCAAATAGTATTGTTTGAAAGTTTGACCAGATATCTTTGTGGTTAGATTTTATTTAGAAAAGAAAGTGCAACTCTCGCAGATTTTATAGGTAAACAAATATTTTGCCATAATTGCATTATTATCAAAAGACGTTTCCCATTAACTAAAATATATTGTTGAGAAAGGGACTAAATACCTTTCTGAAAATGTACATTTTATAATCACTATGCAATTAAAATGTATTTAGTCTACTTTGAATTTGTCCATGACAGGGTGGACATATTTTGCGGTTTGCTCGTACATTGTCTGCTTGCAGTTAATTTATAAAAAGTGCTGGAGCTTGACCAACATGCATTTCTAACAGCATAAGGTCTACTTAATACAATGAATATGAAGTTCACTGGAAATTCTCAGCTTTTTCTTTGGGAAATTGGTTAGTCTCAAAGGCACTGTATAGTGATATTGACTCGGTTAGTGATCGAAATCACTCAAGAGGTTCTAGTACATCAAATACACAAAATAAAACCAGGGCCACAAATACATGAAGTGAGTGTGTACTACTTTCAGTTTTCCAGCATTAACACTGCCTGGACCTTCATCAACTTGCTTTGCTGGCACTCTCAGCATGTCTTTGTGAACGGTATCTGTGAGACTCCGTATGAAGAAATGTAGGCTGGTGAGTAGTAACGTTACTTTTGAACGGTGTGACAGTGACTGCGGATAAGCGGTCCCAGGTCGCATGATTATATGCCGTTATTGGACAATGTGAAACGGCATGGCTGCTAACCTTCGTTCTATTGAGTCTTATCATTTGGTACAAGCTGTAATTTCTTATGCAACGGAATTGAAAAGCTATTGTAAGCCCCCCGCCATATGAGCGTTACTGCAGTGGCAAAAAAAAACATGATAGAACTTTAGCAGTCTGTGAATTGTACCCTATGAGTAAGGGACACGTTTTCTCTGAGGCTGCTGTGATTATAACTACAGCTTCTAACCCCCCCTTGATAATGAGCTACACATCTCCATCACTGCAGACAGAGAGGGGGAGAGAGAGTGCCCCCAAGAGGCCCTTTCTGTCCCCTGTGTGTGTCCCCCCCCCTCTCGATTCCCAAGCATAATAATCTGAAATCGGCAGGACATGCCTGTCTGCTCCGCTCTGCCTCTGCCTGTGACGGGACACAGTTCATTGAACAAACAAGTAAACAGTAAGCGCAGGTCCTGTGAGATTATGCGGGCTGAAGTTGGGAATGGGGGGTCCTATTAAAATACAGCCTGCTTTGATATCGCTAACCAAGCCCCTCCCACCCCCCTCCAAAACCTCTTTCTCTCTTTTCACCCCCATCGCTTCGCTCCCTTTCTCCGTCACCGCTAGGCTGTGAAAGTAAATGGGTGCCCTGGACTCCTGGCATGCATGCCAAATTAGGCGACGGATTGTTATGTAAAAATTAGAGATGAATAAATTAACATATTGATGGTCATTTTTGATGCAGCCGTGGGCTTGTGTTCCCATGCATTTTCTCAGGACAGAATTGGGGACATGACAGGGGGTGGGGTTTGTGTGATTCTGAGAGTGTTGTTGTTTATGTGCGTGTGTGTGCTTGTGTGTGCTTGTGTGTGCTTGTGTGTGTGCGTGTGTGCTATTGTGTCCTTATGTTTGTGTTGTGTGTGTGTGTGTGTGTGTGTTTTATTGTCTGTGTGCTATTGTTTTCTTGTGTGTTTGTGTTGTGTGTGTGTGTGTGTGTGTGTATGCACGCACGCTCCTGGATGCCGCAGGTGGAGAGCCAGACTCTGGGAGAGGACGGACGGGAAACCATTTTCGGCAAAACCTTCTTTTATTGAGGTCTGGCTTCAGGGAGCACTTAAAGCCCAGCAGAGGCTGGGGAGTTTATTTCAGGAATCCTTTTAAATGTCGTGCAAAGCGTCGCCATGGAGAAAGCATTTCTCTTAATCCAGCCGAATAACTGCCGGTTCGCTATCATGCACCGTACCCTGACCGGGCCCAGGAGTTCATGCGTTTAAAAACGCGATTGAGTCGCATCTCACTGATGCGTGGGAGCCGGGATGCATTGTTCTAACCACCCTTTTCGTCTCCTGCGTAGTGGCGCATGACGTGAGAAACGCCATAGCTGCTATACATTCATAACCACAAGACAAAATCCTGTCAATGCCTTCGTGAGGAAGGAGCCAGCCTATATTACTGCAGATGCTGCTGGGCTCCAGTGCATTACTCAGCAGATATAGAAGTGAATAATTGCAGAGCTATTTTTTAAATTAAATTTTACACTTTGAAGTATACAGTTTGGCTCAGGTCTTAACTGAGACAAGTGTCGGCAAAAAAATATTACAGAGCCATAGAATGACAGGAACTGAACATTGGGAACGTTCAACTGCTCTGACCCGCCGTGCAATCCGCGCGAGGTGTGGTATCGCGCGAACGTCCCCAGACCTGCTCAAGAGGATGCTTGCAACCGTCGCGAAAGAGGTACGTTGTATACAATGCATTGTATGTATTGTGTTATAATGAAGTTTTGAGGTGAGTAATCACTAGTTTTGAGATGAGTAATGCATTTTTAATGCCAGGGCAATGCCCCTGTAATTACGGCAGCTCTGGGTGTAAGTTTTCAGCCAGCAGTTCTCTCATTCGCTGACATCGGGAGAGAAGCCGTCCAATTAGTGGCGTGTGCAACCAGTAAAACCTATTGTAGAACGAGCTTTAAGACGACATTTACCAGTTTAATTTTGCACAGATGTTTAAAAAAAGTACTAATGAGGGGGAAAGCTGAGTCAATCCTTTTTTCACGTATAAACTTTATAAACTTTAGCCGTGACCTAGGCCAGGTTATGGGGGAACTCTATTGCTGCAGTACTTGGAAACAGCTGTATAAACCCGTGACGAGCGATATTAAAAAGTGGACCGTTCCTCTGGGCTTTATTTAACCAGACGATTGAAAGCTGAATGGCCTGATAATGGCTCTACAGCCCCCGTGTCTTAGCCTGAGAACATTCAAAAGAGCCGGTGAGGTATTTTGAAAAAAAACGTGTGGGAGAGGGAACTCCGATTCTTTCGCTGTTCGATGTAACTATTTGAAGCTGCACATAACCCACGTACGGGAACACATTGGGCTTTGTGCTCAGGTAGATTGACAGAAAGAGAGTGAAAGGGAAATAGTGAGAGGTTCATCAAAAATATGTAACCCCTCCATGACCTGCTTTGAGAACCAGTTCCAAAATGGTGACATCTTCACTATCTGAGTCAGATTGTTCTCTGAAGCCTCAGAGAAATGGGCAGTTGCTTTGGGAAGAGGGTGCGCTTTGAGGCCCGCTGAGTTAGTACGGTGAAGGGCGAGGCGTTTGAGCCACCACCCAAGGCCCCGCAGAAGGTCCGTGGGCGCCCCGAGATTCGGCCCCGGGGCCCCCGCTCTGACCAGCGGGTGGGGATCCCAGGAGCAAGCACAGATGAACCATTTTGGGGTTGTCACTTCCTGCGATACAGTGGCTCGTCAGAGCCAAATCCAGGAGGCCGCCCCGGTCTTCCCGTCTTCAACCCCACCGGCAGCCCCACGCTACCAAAACCGCGAATCAGTAAGGATTGTTTTTGATACTGAAAAAAACCCAGCGGAAAATCACCTGACCCTTTTGACTGTGAGAGCGAAGGGACAATCGCAGCTATGCAGCACAATGCGTCTCCTCATCTGTGGCCTGGAAGTACATCTCCAGTCAACTTCATCTCCTCTTTGTGTTTTGTCTCTGCCCACTGGAGTGGGTATGGGAGGGGAGTTTGGGAGGCGCTGAGGGGGACTGGGTTGGGGGGGGGGCGGGTTCTGGTGCTCTTTTGACTAAGACGACTTGTTTTTGTCAGAGATTAGGAGGCGAAATGTCCCTTTCTCACTCCATTGGGCCACCACACCATTTCTCGGTTGTCCCCAAACGGTTTCCAAGATTTCCAAACACACGTACGTTGGCGTTGAAACCGGTGGCGGTTCGTTGGCGTTGAAACCGGTGGCGGGGGAGAGTTTCCCCTCGTTATGCCGAGCTTTGTTTCACTCTGCCATGGACGCGGTTCACATCAGCTGTGATTTCTGGGACTGGTCCGGGAGGCAGGGTTAGCGTTAGGGTTACGAAGGGACAAACGCTTTAAGTTACCGTTATCAAACAGGAGTTTTTTTGTGGGGGCGTGCATGCTTGGGAACACTTGTCTGTCAGAATTAGCCCCTTGCTTGCGGTCACCTGGTAACGGATTGACTGTACGGCTCCCAGCGGCAGCAGTCTAGACGGGCGGTTATATAACAGTCTATTCTCACCCATCACCCTTTATGATCTGCTACCGCAACCTTTTCATTCCTCACTCACGCTATCTGGGGGGGCGGGGGGGGGGGTATGCTTAACAAAGCTGCTCTTAGGCCGACTTACCGTTTGTATTTTTCACTCTGATCTTAATAAGAGTTATGAAGCGGCTCATTCGCGCTGAATAATTAAGCATGTTCTGAGACAAAGATGGTTTTTTCCTGTTTGAAGCTTTGCCACATTGTTTTATTTTGCCGGGAAAAGTATGCATTGAATGTTCAGTGATGTGGGGCGAATGCCAAAGGGCCTCTCTGCTCGTTCCATATTTTGTATGCAAGTCGCGCTGTTTCCAGTTCACTTGACCGTGACCTTAAACGCGACAAAACCATATCCGGATGACCTCGTTATATGCTGTTATGTTTTTTTTTTTTCAGCTCACGAATCGAACATGGTGTATACACACAAAACAAATATTGCCTTTTTTTTTTTTTAGATTCAAAGTTTGAAAATTTGATTGAGGAAGGAGATTGTCAACTCGATGAGCAATTGTGTATTGCATATTGTGCTGCTGTGCCCATTTTGTTGCTCGGGTCAAGTATAAACATTACTGAAAAGTAGAGGAAAGTGATGGTGAGAAGGCAGTATAAGCAAGCATAGGCGCCACGGCTTCAGTCGTCCTCAACTAGAGTAGTCACCGAATAAGAGAAGGTAGATTACTTTTGCTTCTAAAAAATGATGTTCTGTCAAATTATGTCACGTGCCGTTTGTTTCGTCCTTCACACCCGATGCGTAAGAGAGGTTGGATACAGCGAGTCAGACCGCCTCTTTTCTGTGAGTGGAAATTGGTTGACTGGGGCTCTACAAGAGAGAATCAAAATATATTGAAATTTTTTGAATTAAAGATGTAGGCCAGTGTGTAAAATCCCCAAGATAGCTTTATTTTAGTCTCACTTCACTTCATTGGAGAGTGAATGAGTCGGACACATGAGGACATTGTTTTCTGTCATTTTTTCTCTCAGCGACTGAGCTGGCCTATCGCGTTCTCCGGAGTTACGGCACGGCAGACTCGGAGCGCGCTTTCTCGGTTTAATTTTTTTGTTGAGCAGCGTCGCGTTTCAGAAAGGACTTTGTTTTAACGCTGCTCATCACAGAGAGATGCAGCCATTATAAATGCTTCCATTTGGACTTGGTAAAAGAGAACTGCATTCACTTCTGATGACATGGTGGCTATAACCCCTCCCCCAGTCTCCCTGTGGCTCAGTATTATAGAGTTAGATTGCAATCGGGCTCATAACAACCTGCTGTATAAACTGATGAGCTCTGCGTTCCGCAACCCTGTTTCATTTCAAAAGTTAATAGCCTCCATCAGGAAATCCACACCCAACCGAACCAGCCGGTCTTCTCCTGCCGACAGGAACACGGAGGATATGGTGCTGGTTTCAGAGGTGCTGCCCTCAGTTCAAACCCAAAATCATCAAGCGGATTGAAAAACAGAGTTTTTCTTTCAGTTTGAAGCCAAAAAAGGAGAGCGGTGTAACGAGGCAAAGAGGCGTCCTGAGCAGCCTCTCCACGCCAGGCGGGTACCCCTCCGTGCTCTGGCCCTCAGGGGTCAACGTGTATGGGTTTCCAACGGGCAGCCACGAAGAGGCCCTGCCCCCTGCTGGATCGGAAGTGCAATAACCAGGGGAATGCGGAGGACCAGGCCTCCCTGGCCCCGCCTCCTCAGGCCACCTGAACAGGAAATGCCGGCTGCTGACTCGGGAATCCGAGTTGTGGGGTGGGGGTGGGACAGCAGTCAAAAGAGGGTGGAGGAGAGGAACCTGGCGGCTAGAATGCAGATGCGTGGGGGGGACCCGGGGGGTTGGGGAGTGACTGAGGTCGGCTTGTGAATATCCATTATCCTGCACTTTGACGCATGCGGGAGCAGGGGGTTGTGGGATGGGTGTAGATGGAGACACTGAGCACTGAGTAGAGAGAGACTAAAATGCTGCTGCTTGAATGCGAAACACAGGTATGTGCTCGTCCAGGTTCAGGACAGAAGGTCCTGACGAAAAATGAAATCTTGTCTGTCTGTCCGTCCATCCATCCATCAGTCCATTCATGTGTGTGCGTGTGCGTGCAAAAAATGGTTAGAATGAGTGAGTACAAGACTGGTGTGCCAAGTAGGCTTTGTTTTCTGAGTGTGTCAGCATAGTTGCTCTGTAATTTCAGAAAGGATAATTATTACAGAATAACTGGATCTCCCAGAAATGCAGCTTTAATGGGTTTGAATACCGGCAATGATATGAAAGCTCTGACTGGTTCTTCCAAATCACCCATCCCTGTGCGTCAGCATCCCCTCACCGCCAGGTTCCTCTCCTCCACCCTCTATTTATTTTTTTCCTCAAAACAAGGAGATTACACAGTCCATCCTCCTTTTGTATCAATTTTTTTCTCTTTATTCAGACAGATTGAAAGCAGACTAACAGAGAAGGGGCCACAGGTCAGAAGGTGCCATGGTAGGGTGGGTCGTATGTGGCTCGAGACGGCGCCACGCTTACACTGTCGGGTGAATGTTTTAGTCCGTCCCGCTAAAGAGGAACTGCGTGCAGGAAGTGACAGGCAGCGTGTTTCAGGTTTTGATGACGGTGCAGCGGTTCGAGGTGCACGTGCAGAGATGCGCCGGCTTCGCTGGGCGGGACGCTGCGGCCGAGCTTGCCGCATGCCGCATGCTTGCGTGCTTGGCGTCTCTCGCATGCTGTGACTCATTAGTTTTTAATTGGCCAGCTCTTAAGCGTAGGTGTGCCTGTTAAACCGGCTGGAGACAGAAGACAAAACCAGCAGTGCCAGTGACTGATTTATTTTATTTATTTATAAAAAAGAAAACGTTTTGTAATTGCTGCTGGCCAGACCTGCTTTTTAGGCGAGTCACAAGAGTAACTAGTCCTGCTTCTCAAGAAAGAAAAAGTCAAATTTATTCATTCATATGGATAATATAAATAGAATCTGAAGCTTCTGAACATGAATATGCAATGTCGGTATGATATAAACTGATCCATCCACCATTTCTAAGGAGGTGGGGCGCCTGATCTGTACTCCTGTCCCTGCTCACGGTCTGTTTGTGGTCGTTGCCCCTTGTGTTTTGCGTTTATGGCAGGCCGCGCTGCGTTTATGGCGGGCCGCGCTGTGTTTATGGCGGGCCGCGCTGCGTTTATGGCGGGCCGCGCTGCGTTTATGGCGGGCCGCGCTGCGTTTTACTATGGGGTAGTGGCCGAGTTGGCACGCCGCAGCTACAGGGCTCTGTGTTTGCGGTCAGCGCTGAAGCGACTGCCGGCTGCGTCCCTCTCTGTGCATGAGGCCGTGGCTCGATGTGTGCAGTACTAAACGACCTTGTGTCCTTGTCCTCTAAACTCTCCCTCCCAAGTTCATGAACTTGCCTGAGTTGGCGAATAATAAATGTTCACTTTAAAAGTCCTGCTCATTCTGTAATCTAAAAAGTGCTGTACAGTTGTGTGCTATAAACATACATATTTCCTAAAAATATAACCGACATAGGGCCTGATTTACTAGGACCTTTAGCTTGTGCAAAAAATTTTAGCACACGCAAAACCAATAACATGACACATGATTGGCCGTGTTATTTGTTTTGCACCAACCATTGGTTGTGTTATTAGTTTTGCGCATGCTAAAGGTTTGCGCGTGCTCCATGTCATCAACCATCGCCAGGGCAACGTGTCTGCCGTGATGATCTCAATTGCAGGATTAGTGGATGAAATGGATTAAAGGTTATAACAATAATCATCATCACCAATACAACAGTGGAGGCGGACGACCGCTAGTTTGTGTCCAATTGAGGGTCGGTCATTTCAGAAAGTATACTGGGGTGGGGAGGGGGCTCGGTGTTTGGACGAACCACAGATTTCATGACATGTCAGTCTTATTTCATTTTTTTATTTTTTTGTATTATTGTAGGGCTCATCATATAGGGACATTCATTTTCATTGATGAAAAACAGTGGAATTTTCACATTCTAACCTTCATACAGTCAATGTGGTGTGGTATTGTGGGCAGGAATGTTGAAGTAAGAGGTTAAAAATAGTGCATCAGTATTAATACAAGAGCGGCAATGAGTTATACTTCGTTTCCAGAGATAGCTACTCTATATTATTTATTTGGCCCTGTGCAATTATTACTTGTGTTTAAATTGTTCATTAAGCCACGAGATAAAGATCTGTACTGCTCAGAATTTCTAAACAGGAAAATAATAAATGTCCTTTTTATGCAGGCCTCAACTCTCATTTCTAAACACGAGAGCTGACATGGCGTGTCCATTCTGTAATGGATATTCATTCTGTAATGGATATTGGCTTGTCTTTGGCAGCCCACAGTCGGCACTGATTGGTTAAAACATGACTCACCATGTTTCTTATGCAAGAAACGTGGTCTCTAAACGACTACTACCAAATCGTCACGCAGTGAGAACTACGGCATAACTTTGTAGCTTTCAGTATAAACCTTTTTGAATACAAAATGTTCAGCCACTCTTGGAGACCAAGGGAAGTTATGAATATCTTTATTACAAAACAATGCCAATGCTCTCCACGAGTGGCTGAAAATTCAGTTTTGTTCTCTCTTTTAAACTTGTTTAAAATCTCAACCGAATAAAAAATGCTTCGTTTCAAATGACTTGTTTTTGTTGGTTCTTTGCGTATAATATCGCTTGTGAAAACAGCTTGCACGCGGTCTTTACGTATATAACTGCTACAGCTTATTTGGAATTAAAGTGATGTGTCAATATGCCTTTAAATGGAGTTGTTGTTTTTGTAGAATGGTTGTGGGGCGAGCTGTACTTCATCAAGGCCTCTCATTAGAGCAAATCTGTGAACGGCTCCTTTCGCAAGCGCTGGACTAGACGCACCCTGAAAGTATTACACCACTGTGTGGATTTACTTCGCGGCTGTGAATTATGAAGTGCATGCCATTAGCTGCTGGTGTCACTTGAGGGAGACATTTTTACAGTGTGTGTAACTGAAACCGGATTCTTAAACTGATTCTCATCACGACCGCTGTAAAAGAGTAGCAGTGTATAAAGATCCTTAGAAGTAAGGTAGAAAACGTCAATCTGCCTCGGTTTAAAAAAAGAACGTCTCCGATTGGCCTTCTCTGTGATGTTCAACTTTTTCCCCCCGTTTAGTGCCCTGCTGTTGAGCCTGTCTCTTTAAAGAATTAGAAAGACAGAATGGGGGAGTGGTTTTTCTAGGAAACAGGTGTGTGCTGACAGCGATGATGTCATTGTTTCTCCCTCACCTGGGTAGACCTGCATGTAATGCGTTCCAGCTGGTCGGACCGGACGGCAGGCACATTTCAGCGCGCAGGTCAGTAGAAAATCTTTGTCAGGCTAATTCAAAACAGTTTTTTTTTTTTTTTTCCTTAAGTAATGGGTTAAGTTTCCCTGGAGAGCCTTCGTGTGGCAAATGTTTCGGATGCTGAGCCTCACACAGCAGTCTTATACAAGGGCATACACTATGCCTAGCGCTCTCTCCGGAGCTCACGGTTATCTTGTGTGAAAACTACACCTGCCTGAGTTCAACCAGCGCAGCTGTATGAATTGTGCCTGTGTTGTTGTGTGGCTTCATGTGGCAGAATGCATACGACTCACACCTCAGCAGAAACATCTCTGAATGGATTAAACGTTCTCCGTTACGCTGAGGCGGCAGATCAGCACACCCTCAGCGCATGCCAGTGGCTGCGAGACCGGTGCGCTCTTGGCTCACGGCTAAAAGGGACGTATGATGATGCTATTTATGCTCTGTCGGTGTGATTTATAAGGAGTTTTGATTCTCCCTGCTGGCATCGTCGCACGGCGGCGTCCTCCTCCTGCCACAGGTGACGGGTGAAGCAAGCGTTTGCCAAAAAGTCAGCGTTATTTTCCACCTTCGATTCTGTTCCCTTCGTGCCGATGCTCTGTCGTCAATAACGTGCAGAACCTGTCTGTGTGTCTGTGTGTCTGTGTGTCTGTGTGTGTGTGTGTGTGTGTGTGTGTGTGTGTGTCTGTGTGTGTGTGTGTGTGTGTGTGTCTGTGTGTGCGCGCACGCCCTGACCTAGGCAACGCTGGATTCACAGCTGGAACGTAGGAACTAACGCAGAGTTGTCCGCCTGGGCGGTATCTCGACGGTCCCGTGCCGGTCTTTCGGTCACGCCCCTGTGAGTATGGTGGGGGATGGAGGACGTGTGTAACCAGGGACACACTGGGGGTATTTACACAGCGTCATATGAGGTGATGAGTAAACACTGGTTCAGGTGCTTGCACAGCCGAGACGCTGAGGTGACATCATAGGCAGATGACAGCCTTAGTGGCGTTTGGAACGGCCTGTGCTTTCTGCCCTTAATGGCTGTTGTCTGTGTATACACGCGGGGACCTTATGTGGGCATGATGTCACCTCTAACGCTATTCATAAACTTTTACGGCTTTGCAAGAGAAATCATTGACCAAGTTATTCCAATATTTTCTGTAGCGAAACCGATCGACAGACTTACATTTACTTTTATGTTTACTTGCATGTTTTACTAAATTAAACGCAAAAATGGAAACTAGGTGAAAACTAATTTTGTCAAAGGTGTGTACAATTCTCTTTTTCAGTAGTGTGCTTGTAAGTGTGGGTACTTACTGACACCCCCTGTGCTCATCCCCGCTCGTGTCACCTCCAGGACGACGTGTCCGCCGTGATGATCTCGCTGGCAGGATTAGTGGATGAAACGGATTAAAGATTATAACATTGTCATCTCAGACCTCTAAAATATCATCACCAATGATGCGGATGACAGACAGCTAGTTTGTGTCCAAATGAGGTTCGGAGATTTCTAATCAAAATGATACCGCAGATGGGTTCTTTTGAAGCACCATAGAATGAATGAGATGTCAGTCTTTATTTATCGTAGAGCTCATCATATGGGGACTATATTTATTTGATGGAAAAACTGTGGAATTTTCACATTGTGAACATTGTTTGGTCAATATGGTGTGGACTTTTGAGCAGACATGTTGTGTAACTGAAGACGTTAAAATAGTGTAGATTATACACAAGCAGTGATGAGTTATTTCTTTGTTCCTGGAATAGAACAATGGGTCCTCCAGTTTTATTTATTCATTTGACCCTGTGCAATCGCTCTTTGTTTCTTGTGTTTAAATGGTTCATTAAGCCTTCATGATAAAAATCTATACTTTCTCTTAAATTATAAACAGGGAAATAATAAAATGTAATTTCTAAACATGGGACCTGACATGTGTTGCGTCTGTTATGTAATGGAAGTTCACTTCTCATGGGCAGCCAACTAAATTGATTCACTGCTGAATGGTTTAAAATATATATATTTTTTAAAAGCACCATTTTACTTATGAATGTAACATGGTCTCCAAAAGAATCCAAATCAAAGATTGGTCTGTTTATTAAATCTCACCCTGATCAAGTTGGTAGTTAACTAATGATATTCTATAAGCCTTATATGGCCTAAATAGATATTATGGCGGGGGAGATATAACAGAACCTGGTGCCAGTTGTAGAGGATGATCAACAAGTTCAGCTAGTCTCCCAAAATAGAGCTACTTTTTCAACAGGCTTGCATTTAACTGGGTTTTAGTAGTCCCCAATTCCCTCTCTGTATCTCAGTGACAGTCATAGTTTTCAGATAATTACTGGTGTCATTGCTACTATTTCAATGTAGCCTACTCTTGAAGCATGCCGCCCCCCCCCCCCTCAAAATCCAGCCCATCCCTTATAACTATATAACCCACTATATAACCTATGTAGTACGATGATGGCAGTCGGAATAATGGTAATTATCCCCACAGGTAAGGTGAAGGATGGAGATTGATTAACCACTGAGATGTTTAAGACTACGATCTCTGCTAATACAGCCAGTAAACGGCCTCTGTGTGCACAACGCAAATTACTGTCCCTGTTCTTGGACTGTGTCCAGCCTGTGGTTCTGTGCCTCAGGGCAGGAAATTGGCAGATTCTGGTTCACAGGGACTTAGGGAAACAAAGTCGGGTGGCGTGTTTTTTTAGGAAAATAGTTAACCAATAAAGTGTTAACCACAAACCCGGTTTCTTTCATCAAGTAAAGTCCCTAATGCGAGCTTCCTCCTCGCTCTAATTTGCATGGAAGAATGACGCCAAGCGGTCGCGTTTCTGTTCTTGTTTGTTCTTCGTTGTTGCTCATAAACTACATTTTAAAGGGCTCCGATTACGTTGCTATAGCAAAGAGTGTCGGCCTACTCCTGGAAAACACTGTCTATTGGTGAAGCTGGAGTGAACCCATAGGGTAATGTGGTGGTTAGAGAGGCAAGGCTCTCACCATGAGGAAGTGGCGAATGATCATTGAGAGTATCGTCATGCCCCGGGACCATGAGCGATAGGTGATTGCGTTTCGACTGCTTTTTTAAACACAATTTCATTTTAAACATTTGTTGGTCATGTCAAGGCATATAGGCCTAACGCGTGCAGTCTGTGTACCTGTCCATCGGCACGTAAATGCAGAAGTATATGTGAACAGGAAATAAGTTGGGAGGTTGCCTTGACTGATTCGGGGAAAGCCTTTGAATTAGCCAAAGGCTACCTCTAGAGATGTGCCCCCTGGTTCATATCAGTGACATTCCATTAAAACTGGGAAAGAATGTTAATGAATTGTTCGTTCATGGATTCCTCTCTAAGTGGACAGAGCGAGGCCTTCGGGTCACCAAAGCGGAAGCTTGGATTGGGCCGAAAAGGGGAATCATTGTTATCTGGGAACGCTTTGTACTCCGCCATTAGTGTTTGTCTTTCGATATGAAAGGCTTATTGTGGGGAAGTGTTTGTACTGGCTGTTCTAACCCCCTGACACACAAACTGTTCGGCAACACTTAAAGAGCGTGTTATTTGTTTCTCGTTCTTTGATTTAATGTTGTTACAGGTTTTTTCCCCTTACTTTCCCTCCCTTTATCCCTGGACTGTTTTACCAGGATGCACCTGGCTTTCGTGCTGTGCGGCGGTTTTATATTTGCCGTTTTTTGAGGGCTGCACCGGTTGGCCTCATGAACGATGCGCAGATAAGGAGAAGCAAAGCTTTCCAGACTGTTTATTTTATCGATGGGGACGGAAGTAGATTAAGGACTGGGTCAGAAACCTAAGGCTAAAAATGAGCTATAGAGAAATCAAGCTCGAGCAGACCTTCTCAGGTGACATCTCCAAAGTGTACTGGAGGGGTCGGCAACCCTGGTCCTGGAGTGCCGGAGACAGTCCTGGTTTTTACTCCAAACCTATAACAACATAACTGGATTAATTTTAATTAATCGGGTTTAATGAATGCAGGTGAATCAAGGTCTCTCTTGAAAAAGAGATTTTATCTCGATGAGACTTACCTCTATAAATAAAGGTTAAATTAAATAAATGTGCTGGAGGCACTCAGCATTTCACCGTTCAGAATATTCAGGCTCAGACTTTTAATCATCCGTCAACCTCTCGCAGTCAAACTCAGATGGAACAAAAACCAGAAACGTCACCGCCCCTGCAGAACCAGGGTTGCCTGTCCCCGGTCTACTGTAATGGATGCCTGGCAGTGTATGCTGAAGGCATTCCATCACAGCAGGATTTGCATGTAGGCCTCTACCTGCTTGAAAGGAGAACTCTGGTCAAACATTAACATTATGTGCCATGGTATGTGTCAGTTACTTTAGCAGCATAGCTTAGCATAGCATCCTGAACCATGAGCCATTACACCTCGAACCGTACTCTCCTTTCACCAGTGATGTAAGCAATGCTTTACTCACTGGAGCCTTTCATTAACTTAAACAGAAAAATACAAAGCCCTGCCAGGAAAGGCTGCTCTTCCGAGAAATAGACTAGCTCTCAGATCACTTAAGAACAGAGCCATGAAGAAATATATCTAAAGGAGGCTGACGGTGTACCGCATGGCCAATGGAGTGATCCCACTGTTTAAAGATTGAGCCAGACCTCTAAAATGACCCGATGCGTTTCATTGGATGATTACTTGGTGAAAGAGTAAGCCCCGGTCATAAAACATACCAAATCTTTGCATTTTCAACCAGTTGTCTTTCAACAGTTTGCATCTCTAATTTTGTGCTTCCTCCAAGTTCATATGTTTATGGCATAAATGTGATTAAGAATGAGTGATTATTATCATATACGTGAGCCCTAGTTAAGATGATTTATAGTGATGATTATGATAATTATACCCTGCAATAAACAGGGATGGTTTCTCCATTTTCCATTCTCTCCCTACAGAGGAGTCAAAAGTAGCATTTTAATGAATATCCGAAGCAATGAACCCTGCACAATGTATCTAGCGGCTCGCTGTGGGTTGGTAAATAGTTTAATGTTATCATTAACAACTTCCAATTGAAACAAACAGGTTTTTATAGTCCCAACAGCCTAGGGGAATTTCAGTGGGAACTTCTCTAGTTGGATGACACTGACAGAACATGTTTGTTGATGTAAAGAAAGATGACACTGTTTCACAGCTGGCTAGTTAGCTTCTTTCAGTTTGTAACCATACAGAATATTTGCTTTGATAAGCCTCTGTTATCTGGTGTTTCTGCTGTAATGTAGTGGAACATATTTGAGTGTTTATTTTTTTATTTTAAACCTCAGTCTACCATAAAGGCCCACCCCCACCTCCCATGCTTGTGGCAAACCACACAGACAGAAGTTGCACATGGTTTTATTCAGCTTCCAGTATACAGTTTAATTGTCTGCCGCCTGCTACGACACCGGCACCATTCCCTTCCTTTGTACATAGTTCCCTGAAAGCTGAAACGCGTTTTATGGCTCCTCGTTAAAGCTACTTCTTGCCTTGCGTCAAAGGGCGCGAGGATTTCTGACGTGACTAACTTTGCTCATGTCAAAAAGGGTTTTTGTCCTCTATACCTCATGTCAAAACCGCTATTTCTGACTGTGAAAAACACCAGCTTTTCCTTCATGAGCTGCCACTTAGCCGCGAGCCCTTTCAGTTATAATTACTATGGAAACACGCAATTCAAAAGCCCCGGTCTATGGCACGTGGGTAATTACTATGGACACACGCAATTCAAAAGCCCCGGTCTATGGCACGTGGGTAACAGGGTTGTGCAATTACAGTAAACTAAGTGAAACTATTTTTTTTTTTAAACTATAACCACCGATCACACGTAAGAATGGCCACAATCCATCTTGTACATGGTTAGGTAAGCGTAAATGGCTCTGCTATTCACATATACATTTTAAAATGAGTCTGTTTGTTGGCTATTTCATACTCTTTCCGCTACATCATTCCATTCATTTGATGATAGGGAAAAATATGTTTTTACCATTTTCCTTGTTCCCGTAACCACACACTAACCATAACCATGAAAGTAAATTTTTTGATGCGTTCTAGTGGCACTGACTATTTTCTTGGGCATTTAGTGGGCGAGTATGAAGGCCCAGTTGGCAGTGTTTCAGTGCTGTAATATAGCCCTGTTAATTGTCACGGGTGGAGGAGTATTTACCACCACTTTGCAATCTCCACTGGACCCCCAGACGGGTCGTAAACATTCGTTGAGGGTGAAAATTGTTGTTTGTGCATCGCGTCATTGGTCAATGTCTGCCGCAAAGAGGGATAATTACTAGTGTCAGAAGGCTAAAACCATAAGACCTTCAATCATGAGCTTCCCATTGTGTTTTGTTTGTGTATTTTCTCTAACCAGTGGATTAGCAAACCGGGCAATTATCTTTCTCAAAAATACTAATTTGCCTCAGAATGAAAACTTATTTGCAACTAACGCTATGTGTCTGACCTGATGCAAACATTACAATTTACAGCTGAACAGAAAACTATGGCGGCTGGAACAGAACTCCATATGGGTGGTAGCCGCTATAAGGATTAGTAGGCTAATGAAATATATACAAACAAAGTATTTTCCTATGGTTTCCTATTGTACAGCGATTTCTTGAGGGTAACGTTACTGTTATACATTTTTGACACAAGCAGACAGTTGCAGTAGCTTTTTAGTTGTAGCTAGTCTATGACAACGACTTGGGTATTTGGGGGGGACAAAGTATTTGGGCAGTGACACAATTTTTGTTGTTTTGGCTCTGTATTCCAGAACATTTAATTTTAAATGGAACAGTGGCGATGAGGTTAAAGTGCAGACTTTCTGCTTTAATTTCAGGGTTTTTAGTCCATATCGGGTGAACCATGTAGCAATTGTAGCCCTTTTTATACGCCCCCCCGCCCCCCCCCCCCCCCCCCATTTTAGGGGACGAA
Organism: Ilyophis sp. 1 JC-2022; assembly: GCA_022702515.1. Lineage (NCBI taxonomy): Eukaryota > Metazoa > Chordata > Actinopteri > Anguilliformes > Synaphobranchidae > Ilyophis > Ilyophis sp. 1 JC-2022. The sequence continues at coordinate 98,198,393 of CM040396.1, read as the reverse complement.
AAGTAATTGGACAAATGAACATAAACTTCAATAAATTAAATAATCATATTTAATATTTGGTTGCATATCTTTTGCATGCCATGACTTCCTGATGTCTGTGACCTGACAACATCAAAAGACTCTTATTTTCAGGTACTCCTACAAGCGATACTATAACCTCTATGGGAATTGGGGGGGTGGGGGGGGTTAAGCTGTAAATTACACTGGAACAGTATGGAACACATGGTTGGCTAAATGGCTGTAAGTTATCAAGGGTCTGAGGTCAAATCAAATGAGCCTGAAACCATCACTCTGCTGCTATATATGCAGTAGATATGGATGGATCACTTTAAGGGTTGTTTCTCCTGAATCGTTTTTCCATAGAGTTCAATATGGAATATGGAGTCAGGAGAAATGACCCTTCAAGTCATCCATCCATATCTACTGCATATATGGGCAGCAGAGTGATGGTTTGAGGCTCGTTTGATACCTCAGACCCTTGATGACTAACAGCCATTTAGCCAACCATGTGATCCATGCTGTTCCAGTGTAATTTACATGCAAAGGATATGCAACCAAATATTAAATATGATTGATTTATTTAAGTTTGTTAATTTGTTCAATTACTTTTCGTCCCCTAAAATGGGGCGACTGTGTATAAAAAGGGCTACAATTGCGATTCGGTTCACGCGATATGGATTTAAAAACTCAAATTAAACTAAAATTAAAGCTGAAAGTCTGCACTTTAACCTCATAGTCACTGTTCCATATCAAATCCAATGTTCTGGAGTACAGAGCCAAAACAACAAAATTTGTGTCACTGCCCGAATACTTTCCGTCCCCACTGTATTTCACCGGGACTACGGGACGGATGACTATGCTACTCTTCAGCGCTTGTTACGCTTTTGCCTCCGTGTGTCATCGCTGTTACCTGGCTACCAGCGTTTCGCTGTTATCAGTAGATGATGCATCGTTATCTGTAGATGATGCATCGTGACCTCATCGCCCAGTATCGTACGAGCAGAGTTCGTCCCGTTATTTGTGTAACAATGCGAAGTTGTCCTAGGATAGCGTTTTTATTGAACTAACTTATAGTCATACAACTTTCCCGTGTTGTAGCGTAAAGTAAAATGTCATGATTGTGTAGCTGTATTTTAAATGATCGCCTAACGTTACATGCAGTATGTCCATTTGGCTTTCGGTCGGTGTCATTCTAAACTGCAGAAAAACACGATTCTCCGCTTTTGTTCGTAATTATTATTATATTCGTATATTATGTTCATAGCTAGAGAGGTCCAGGTAAAAAATGAAACCTTCGTATCCCTCCATTATCCGTGTCTACCAGGGAGCAGTTCATGATTTGCGGTGAGGTCGCTACACCACCAAGGCCAACTGATGCAAGCTCCCCCTCTCTCTCCTCCCTCTCCACTGTGTCTGAGTTTAGAGGTCCGACATTGTTTCGGACTGCAGGTAATGGCGCCTCGCATCCTCGCATCCTCACGGGCTCAATGCTCCAAGTAACTGGTGCGCCGGATTTCGCTATAGGAGTATCTGGAGTTGCGGAAGCTCATTTTTGCTAGCGCTAGCAGCACGAACTTTTCTGTGCTTTAAAATCCATCACTCTGTCCCGGTCCTGACTCAGCGAGAAGGCAAGTTTGCTCATTTTATCACTGCTGCAGGACAACTTAAAAGCAGTACACCGGGTAGAGAGGTAAAGGTCTTAGTTGTGTAGCGATATATTTCTCAGAACGACTACAATGAGAGTGCCACATTGTGTTTTCCAGTTTACCGTTACTCGTAGAAAGCCGAGAAGCGTGGCATTGCTGCAGCTGGGTGTTACACGGAAAGGAGATAAGTTTAGCAACTCATTCAAATCGGCTAGTCTTTTCATAGGGCGATGTTATAGGACAGTCAGCTGCTGTAAATAGCAAGTTTACCTTCGCTTGTTGAATGCAAACTGTAGCCTGTAAGTAAGACAGGCGCAACTGCACATAACGATAACTGTTAGTTGCCCTGTCCTTTGTTGTTGGTGTCTGGTTTATCTTGAATAGATATGTATTATTTGAACAATGTTATCGATGCATTTCATTATGTTGCATGGCTTGGCTGTGTTGGTTACAATGTATTTGCATTTACCAAAACGTGCAATAAGTTACACAGTCAGCAATTTTACTTGGTTATTTACAAACATTCCTGCTCTAAATTGCCGTCGCCGGGCAGAGGCAAAGCGAGCTGCGGTAGTTGGACCGTTGTCCACCTGACTAAAACTGCTTACCAGGCTAGACATATCTGTTTAAAACATGAAAACTTTGAGTGATAATGGAAATTAGTTGGCTAGTAATTTTTGAATGTCTGTTTTTGCCTGCTTTCATTTAAATTAGGTTGGAAAGGCAGGCAGTTGTCGGAGGTCGGACCGCTGTGATAGCAGTTTGTGAGATTGATTCACATGTCTGCAGAAACAATGATGAGTTTCGTCTGTTTTTCTCCTCTTGCACCTGCTCCTCCTATTTTTCTATTTTCGTATTTGCATGCTTTGCCTCTGATGGACTCGGAAGACCCTTGTTAGCTATTGTGATTCAATTTCCTCTGTCTTTCCACCTATTGTATTCGCCAGCGACCTCCCTGGGTATATCTTTTGAAGAATCTTCACCTAATTTTAATAGATGCATCAGAAAGCACGCATACGTTCTCTCTAGTTTCACAGATCTATTGTGTTTTGGTTTAAGATGTTCCAGGTTTTACATATGCTTGAAGCATTCCTCTTAAAGTGTACAGACTAGGTGTTTCTGAGTTAAAATATCTGGTCTGTATAAAAGTAAATCCCTCAATAGTTGCAATGCAGAATCAAATTTGATCATTAATGACAGGCCTGAGCTATACCTTTTGTCTATTTGTGGATATTTTAAAATAATTAAGGGAAGTCTACACTTTTGTTATTGTTCTTTTTTTGGTATTAATTTTGGAGGAAAAAGTGGTGTGCTGTGAACCTTTGACTTTTCACTAATTTGATGTGGATTGATGCTATCGGCACCATTTTATATACGAGTAAATGCATGTATTTGCTTTAGAAGCACAACACAGTGAAAATATGCTTTTAATTCAGGCTATGACTTGTGTTTGTATGCAGTGTCATATTGGTCAGCATTGACCATTTGACTGGTGGTGAGTTGTGGTTCATATTCATAATTCCAGCACTTTTCATGTAGGTGAATATTTGTTGATTCGTTTTTTTTCTTGGTTTTGAAAGTAATGATCTCAGAAAGTTCACTTACACATGGTTTGAATAAATAACTTTTGATGGAAGTTTTTTTTTTGTGTGTGTGAAAAAACTGGCATTCTTTGTTGCTAAGTCAGGAACTGCTGTTAGATTTTTTTAATAGAAAGCCTAAAATGATGTTAATGAATGGGGTTAAAATTTATACTGCTTGGCCTGTTCTTTTTCCACGTTAAATGTGTCTGCTTCTTCTCTCTGAACAGTCTAGTTGTGTGAATGTGTGAAGTTCTGTTGTGTCTTTGAAATATTTGTCTCCTACTTGGACTCATCGAATGCGGATGCAATTACTGCGCTACTTGCAATCAGAAGCGAAAAGATTATTTTTGACATATGTTTTCCATATGGCTGTTGGGTTGGCCATATTGAGATGAAGGTGTTAGGCAGGCGTGGGAGATTGTGCCGATGTCTGCTTAAAAATATCCCTGCCAAGCCTGTGCCCAGGAGAGGGTGATTGTAAGTTCATCAAACGTTCACAAACTGCTGTTGAACATTATTCAGATGGCTGCAAGTATAAAGATGTTTTTTTGAGCGTGCGTTGTGCAAGTTTATTTTATTGTTTCTGACAAAACGCACTCTGGAGGTTTTAGGGAATTTGTTAGGCTACCTTGTTTAAATGCCTTCAAGCATAAGTATAGAGCAGAGCGAGTGGTTAAAATAGAGGGACATGAAGTATTAAAAACCCAGAATAAATATAGCTGTCTATTTTGCGGCTGAGAAATTATCTTTTGATATGACCTGAAAAATAACCAGCAAATGATAGCCCCCCAGAGGCTTGTGTTTAAAGTTCTGCCTGTTGCCGGTTACCAATGAGGGTTGCATGCCGCATGCCGTCGCCTCTCTTAGCCTGCACTGGGGGTCAGCTCCAGAGGCAATGGTCCATGCTAACAGGATAAGCCGTTCGACGGGATCTCAGAGAGATGGATGACTTGGGCTCTGTTTTTCTCTCCTCTCTTGGGCACGACAGCAGAACGTGGGTATCTGACGGGAGGTCGCGACCCGGGTAGTGTCGGCATCTTGGGAGCTACTCCAGCAAAGGAGTTTTTTTTTTATGATCGAGGTGTCCCCCGGCGGGCATCAACCGTAGCCCCCCCCTCCCCGGTTTCTTGGGATCGGATCACAAGTCCCGTCAGCGGACTTAAGTCCCGGGAGGACAGTAATCCTGACGTACCGGCTATCTCCAGAGGCTTGGTTTCGGCCCCGCTTTCCAAAATTCACAACAACTGTCGAGGCCTATTAGCTTGATCACCACCCTCTCCTGGCCCAAGTTGAAGTGGAGAAATATGAATTTTCTGTTTTAAGTCCAGAAAATACGCCCCCTGTATTTTTAGGCTTGTGTGTCAGCTGCATATTGTTTGCCAGAGTCGCTTGCTTATATTTTGCGTGAAAAGACTATCCAATGGACGCCTCTTTTAGTTCCCCCACTTCCTGCTTGTGAAAAGGAACTACAGTAGAGGAATGCTGAAGTAGCTGTAGTTTTCTATCTGCAGAAGTTAAAACACCTGCGACTGTCCTGACAACTTGGCAGATACACCACAAAGAAGGTGTTTACTTTGAGGAGGGAAGAGTTGTAATCGCTGGATTTTTGAGGTCGCGGCTGCTTTTGGATGCGTTTGCAAATATGATTTGAATGAAGAGAGCAGCGATTTGTTGTGGGCTGACTTTAAAATGGTTTGGAGTGTCTTGAGTGTACCCCAAATACCAAGCATGTCGCTGACCTCTGACCTTTAACTAAGGACACTAATGCTCACCCCAGATAGCCACACATTTTTTTCTAGCTTGCATTGTCTGGGCAGGAAGCATTCTGCATTCTTGGTGGTAGAGTTTCGGTGCCTGGTCCACCATTAATGCTGTGTTACTTACAGAACTCCATTAATTAAAAAAGCTCAATGCACAGCCCCATATAAAACCCGAATAGCCTTTCTGCCTTCAGTGAGTGGATTACCTCAGTCATTAATGAAGGCTGTGCGCCTGTGCAGACTATGGCTGGTAGCTCCGTAGCGCGCCTCTCAATTGGTGATATCCGCACCCAGAGTATGGGGAGTGTAGTTCAGTCGGTTAGGGGCTTGTGTTTCATCGCTATCTAGCAAACCCCCCCCCCCCCCCCCGCTTGTGGATCAGGCGCCGGTGGATTGCATGTTAAAGCCACGTATGAAAGGTCTTCCTCAAACTGTGGCGATACCGCATGCTTCAGATGCGTGGTTGTCGACACTCTCCAGAACGGGCGGTGGCATGCATGAACGCGGCTGCGGTTGCAGTCAGTTGGCCTTTCCAAATTAGGGGGGGGGGACCTGGACCTGCTCAGCCCCATGTTGAGCGCCAAATTTACAATGATAAAATGAGTGCTGTGACCTGTGGCCTTCTCTTTAACCTTAACATACCCCAAATACCCAGTTTCTTCTGCTCTTTGCACTATTTGCGATTACCAGAAAAGCAGGTACTGCTTCAGTGTGTCCTCACCTTGAGGTGAATTTAAGGACCCGTCTGATTTTGACGGGAATGTCAAAGTGTGAAGGCTCTCCTCAGAAGCGAGAACCGATGGGGATCACACCTGGCATGTGGAGAGGATGCGTCAGCAGCAGAGCTGAGGGAACACTAAAGGCGTCTCAGATCTGCAGTAAAGGCATCTTTGGTTTACCTCATAAACCCTCACCGCGGACAACGGGCACGCTCGTACATTTCGGCCATTGGCGACCGCAAGAAAACGGACTAAGGGCTAATGGGCAGGATGGCAGGGCCTATTGTTCCTGACACAAACTGGCTTGTCGTGGGCCAGTTTGCAGGGCTGCGTCTCGGGCATGAAATCTTTCGCCCTCTGGCCAGTGTGGCTTGTGGATTAAAAAAATCGCCCAGCCATTTTCAACATTTTACCTGCCACATTGCCCTTTACAATATAGCACAACCTGGTTGGTTACCGGCCAAACTGGCTGCTAGAGAATCTTACCAGCCACAATCAAAATTTTACCAGCACTTGGCTGATGGCGGGTGTTAATTTCACACCCTGGGTGCGTCCCATCGAATGATGACATTCGTCATGAAAGCGGTGCTATCAGTCACATGGGTTAGAATTAACGGCACAAAGTGGGGTTCACTTTTCGGGGTTATATCGTGGGTAAATCTTTTTGCCGAAGGTATTTCTGTTGCGTGTGTACGCATGCATCCAAGGGTCCTTTAATCTACATGGAAACGGGTCAGCATTGGCAGTGCCGATTTCGCCTGGTTTGTTTTATTCTCCGTTCACGTTTATCAGACCACACTGGCATTAGAAATGCAGACAGTTGGCACACAGGAACGAAAGCTTAAGGGAAATTATACACATGCGTATGGAGATGTATGGATTTATTTCCGTATTGCATAATGATGGAAAGTAATAGTACTTAATGAATGATAAACGATCCGTTGAAAATATTTGCTATCAAAACGGACCAGAAAATCATCACATTATGAAAGCTTTGTAGTACTGCATTATAACAGTGCATTAATATTTCACTATGGGCTCATGTATGTCAGCAACTGCAGTACTAATGTCCGCTCTAGTCAGTTAATCTCATATTCAAGCCTCTTGATTTAGCAGTGAAAGCTTCAAGTGTGCAAGTGATGAAGTTGTTGATCTCTTATGGTGAGTTTAATTTCATAATATCTAAGTTTGTGCAGGAATGGCGGTGTTTTTTTACAGAAGAACCAGGTCTAGTGATTGCGTGTGCCCTCTCCTGACCCTCCTAGTGGCACCCAGCCCCGTTTCCCTGGCAACTGGCGGTGGCTCTGTGGCGGGGGCCCCAATGCGTACCCTTCGCGAACATTTACAGCTCCCCCCCCCCCCCCCACCCCACCCTCCTGCGGTCTGGTGTCACCCTGGTTTCTGATGGAGATGAGGATGAGTGGAGGTAGCAGTTTGGGTGTGCAGATTTGGGTGTGCGCGGGGGTGCTAACGGCACCCCAGTGTAGAGAGAGACCAGTCGCATACACGGGGAGCTCCGGGACGTCCTGCTCCAGCCATCCTGAAAAAACAGCACATCATGGCGTCTGCTTCCGAACCTCCCTAACCCCTCCGCTTCCTCCCCAAACCCGACACGAAATCTCACCCCGGTTCACCTCAGCATCTTATAACATAATTCATGTCATTAAAGCCTGTTTTTCTCTCCAGAAACTGGCCAAATTTGAACCCAAACATCATGCTTCCATATAGTATAACTGAATACAGCACTGGGATTGCAGGTTTAATTCCCTGGTGGCACAGCCACTGTTTCCTTGGGAAAGGTGCTCAACCTGAACTGTTTCATTAAAGTATCGTTATGTAAATTGATTGTAAAAGCCATGTTCTGTAAGTCACTCTGGATGGCAGCGTCTGTTAAATACTCTAAATGTAATGTAAATGTATCCTTTGTATATCCCTTTCCACTTTAGAGTCATTAAAGTATTGCCTGTGTTCGCATATATCACACATTCTGCATATAGTTGTCTGCTGAATGTCTCTGTGCTGTAAAACAGTGTTTATTTAGGTGTTCTGTCATTGTGCTCGCTGAGAGACTATTATATAACTGCACTTGCCGTTAATCCCTGAGAAAAAGGGAGCCAAGAGGTTGTTTTGATCTTTTTTTGTACCTTGGCTTGAGTGATTCCTCACAAAATAAGTAAATATGCAAAATTATTGAGCTTAATTCCTCTTAAACTAAATTCCCTAATTTTGTGCTATGATCAATAGGCTTGATAAGCTTTCTGTAGTTTAATTTATTGTTTTTGACTTAGTATCCCCCAAAGAGGACTGGAGTACTGCAATGAAAAATGGCAGTTGACTTCTTTGTCTCTGCGTTTTGTGCTAGCTCTGGGCTCTGGCGGTATCCGCAACGGCTCCCGGACGGACGTGTAGCGGTTGGAATTCCGGAACCAGACATAGCGCACAAGGGTTACATCGAGTTCAGTTCTCCACGTCTCCCCCCTTCTAGAGTAACTGCAGGTAGTCGGAAACGGGCCCCACTCGTGACATAAATACAGCGGTGCCAGGTTAAGAGTTGAGGGACGAATTAAGTCTCAAAATAGCTGAGATGTAGAAGCATGTGAGCAGGTGATGGATGCTTTGACATTTGATGTATTTATCGGTTTATAAGCCAGTGCTGAAGTGGGTTGGTTAAAACACACTTAGGTAAAATCTGTCAAACTCTATGCACAAAATTAAATACACGCACCACAATAACAGAATGGCGCACTTTTGACAAGATGAAACGTGCACGCACACACACTCATACACACTCTTGCACACGCACATAGCACTTCAAGTCGTGGAACAAAACCCATGGCACAAATTAAATCTCACTACACGATGTACAGAAAAGCACACACGCCACACATTGGCAACAATATCCCCATGCGGTGACACACTCTGAGGCTTTCAAAAGGCCCAGAGGAAGATGGGCGTTGACTAAAATGTAGGTCCCTTCACAGCCCCTCCTGGCTGGCGCCCAGGTAACGATCGATAGTCCCTGTTCCCGCGGCGTGATGAGTGAACGAGATCCCATCGCTGTCGTGCCGTTCGCATGCGACACTTCTCTCCTTGAGCACCAGGCCCGGCAGGGAAGGGAGGCTGATGGGCTTTTTGCACATTTCATTATTAATCTCCGCTTTCCACACGGAGATCTCTCAGGACCATCTCTGTCTCTCTCTGTCTCTCTCTGTTGTCACTTCAGTTTTGTGTCGCATAAAGAAATCAAGCATTTTTAATCTTACGGTTTGTTAACCGTCTGGAAGTGGGTGTTTGTGTTTCGTTGTGCCTCAAAATCTGGCACTGCATTAACATGGTGACAGCAAAAGGACTTTCGCTTTAACGCTGTTATAGAGAAGGACGTGAGCTTCAACACTGTTATAGAGCAGGACGTGAGCTTCAACACTGTTATAGAGCAGGACGTGAGCTTTAACACTGTTATAGAGAATGACGTGAGCTTTAACACTGTTATAGAGATGGACGAGAGCTTTACCTGTTATAGGACATGGGCCTTAACACTGTTATAGACAAGGACATGAGCTTTAACACTGTTATAGAGAAGGACGTGAGTTTTACCTGTTATAGGACATGAGCTTTAACACTGTTATAGAGAAGGACGTGAGCTTTAACTGTGTTATAGCACATGGGCTTTAGCACTATTATAGAGAAGCACATGAGCTTTAACACTTACAGAAAGTTACCTGAATGTTTACCCTATTATATGGGAAGCACCTGAACTTTAGCATTGTTATAGAGAAGGACATGAGCTCTTGCACTCATAGCGAGGACCAGAGCAGATAGCCCGCTGACGGACAGGATGAAGGCTCAGTAGGGGTAGGGGAGAGTGTGGGCGTAGTCTCGTATTAGCGCAGGTGTAGCGGCATCGGTGGGGATGAGGGTTCTGTTGGAGGAGGCATCTGGTCCATAGCCAGGAAGCTGGGATGACTCTTGTATTGGGTACGGTGTTTTTCAGCAGAGCCAGTGTGTCCCGATACTTGGAGCTCTTCCGATGTACCCCTCCCTTACCCCCCACCCGTTATCCGGTCTAGTCCTGTTTGGAGCAGTACCCCCACACCCTGCTGTTCTCTTTAGTGGTCCCGCTGGGGGTGTCCGTTATTTGGACATTGGTATGTTTCTGAGCGGAGGTGAGACATATGTTCTTGTTTTTGTTCCTGGGCGGGGGGGGGTAGGGTGTGATTGATTTCCTTTAACGCTTACTCTCAAGCTGGGCGTGGCTGTTTTTTCTTTTTTGTTAAAAAATAATAAAATATATATATATATCCTCCAGTTATTTTTTGAATTGGCCCTTTGGGAGACTTCGCTCTGTGTGATATTGTCGCTTTCACAGGCTCAAGGGCGACAGACGGTGGAAATAATTAGCGGCTGATGTTATTGACCGGGGTGTGGACATGATGCTGTTCCGAATGTGAGCGCCCGGGGGGGGGGGGGGAACCAACAGAACAGGGGGTTCCTCTCAATGCTGTCAGTGTTGTGACCCAGGGTGGGAGCCTAATTGTTTTTGGAGTGGAGGGGGTGGCCATAAATCAGCCCATTACACACAGTGCGCCACAGAGGGCTGTAGAGGGGAGGTCATTATGTGAGCTGTGTGTGACCTTCGATCTCACAGAGTCCCTGTGGTACTGTGCCAGTGCCAGTGTGCTTTTTGGTGGGGAGGGCGACGGGTGGAGTGGGGCTGCCGGCTGAGGGCACTAGCCGTCCGGCTCCGAAGGCCTTCGATTGATAAGTGGGCACGCCAGAGCGAGGCTTCGCTTGGTCGGCTGATTGACAACAGGGAGGGTTTTATGCTCATTACATTAAAATACAGCCAAAAACGAGGCGGCGCGCTCCAAACAATCGCCAGTCTTTCAACTTTTTTTAGCAGCCATTGTTTCCGTAGAGATAGACGGGGCGGAGGGGCGGGAGGGGGGTTTGAGAAAAAACTACCCACATCACTGAAAAAAGTAGTAATTAAACCATGTTTTCAAAGTGTCTACATCCATAATAGTCCAAGTTTCCCTATTGATGATGAGCCACATAAAGGAAATGATGGTATTGGCCTTGATGTTTTAACAGCCATCTCAGATCTCAAATAGCTCGGCAACTTACGGCGTTTCAATTGGATGAAATGGCTTCGGCATAATGCCATTCTGCGAGTCTGATGCAGCCAGCGAGGGTCTCGGTGAGCGTGTGCTACATCTGTGCCCGGGCGTGAAGCAGCCTCACATTGCGCCTGCAAACCCATACACCTCTGCTTTCCGTGTGGAGCCACGTTTTAACCGCATTTTAACAAACCTTTTGCCGTGAGGAACCCTGTCGGCGCAATCTCGAGGGCGGAAGGGTTCCTGGGGGAAGTGGGCAGTGACCGGATCTGAATGCTGGGACCTTGCTAGATCGCACATTCTAATTGGATATTGATTAATGTAGAGAGCGTGTGATTTGTATTGAAGTCTGAGTCGTGGCCCAGTGCTGCCGGAACTAGGACTGGCAGAAACGGTACTGGCGTTGTGCAGCTCATAACTGGGTAAATGCCCTCGGCCATTTTGGCTCCATCACCCACTGCCCTTGCAGGCATAATCCATAATTTGCTCCCATACAATTCTAAATATTTACTTAGCAGCTGCCCTCATTCAGCTAACTTGCATAAGTTTTATTATATAGCCGGTTCATTTGTACATGTCATCCATCCACGGAGCTGAGTATATTTAGCAAAGGAATCTGTGTTGTGTGCCTTGCTCGAGGGTACATCGTTGCGGCCCTCGTGGGATGTGAACCCGCAGCTCTCTGGTTGGTGGTATGGGTGCACAGCCGCCCATAAATCTGTTTAATTCCCCCTTGCCTGCCCCGTTCTCTGCCATCCCATTATCACGCCGCCATCATCTCACCTCCTGTGCAGATGTGCCACAAACAAGGTCATTCTTCTACAGCCAGGGGCTTCCTGCCGAACGTCTTCAAACAAAAATATATACTTCTTCTTTTTTTCTTTTCTTTTTTTTGCCGAGTAAATCTGGCGCATTTACAGAAATGTTGGTCAATGTGCACTGTCCCTGTGAAATTAACTTAAAGAAAATTAAATGAATAAAATTGGTTATCTGAGAACTGGTTCTGAGAGGTTTGCTGGTTATGGGCAAAGTTTGCTGGTTATGGGTGAGATTGCCTGCTGGTTATGGGTAAGATTAGCTGGTCATGGGTGAGATTAGCTAGTTAGTTGCCAGGTTAGCTTTTTTAGCAATGTTAGCTTTTTTAGGTTAGTTATTAGCAGGACGTTTTAGCAGTGTCGAGGCTGTCAGAGAAGGGCTTTATGGCAGAACCTTTCTGGTTTGAGCTCATGCCGTGTTTAGACATACATGTTTGAGTCATTGGTAATCCTTGCAGTAGATCAAGATGTAACGGGCAGCGGGACTGTTTACTTGGTTTGTAGAGGGGGGGGGGGGCAGTGAGTAGGGGTACAGGGGAAATGAGGGGTGGGGTTACGCAGCTTTAGACGGATCGTGAGGAACAGGACAGACTAATCTGAGCATCTGATCAGGGTAATCTCCAAGCCCCCAGCTGTATGTGACCAGACAGGGACGATCCCAGCACAGACAGGCCGTCCGCTCCTCACGTAACGCTGAGGCGTGGAGAAAGCCCCAGAACATTCCGCAGGCTCGCTCTGGATGAGGAAGGCCATGCACCAAGCTGACCAGTCTCATCCTAAACGCTACAAGCTCTCCCCACACTTGCGCTCACACACACACACACGCACCACCCACGTGCTTCACATTAGGGTGTTCATACTTGACCAGGCCCCAATTACAGACGGGGCACCCCGCTGTTTCTCTGCTGCCTTGCTGGTCAGACGGGTGCGGTTTCGGGGAGGAGGGGGAAGGCCTCGCACACAGCTCTTGCTCATTTTCAGCAGTCCCAGGCAGCTTTAAGGTTTAATGTGCAGGTCTGTATTGTCTAGGACCAGTCTTCTTTGTTATTGCAGATTAGTGTTTTTTTTTTTGAGTGGCAGGTGTCCCAGCTAAAGCCTTTTAATACTAATCTTTTTTTTTTCTTCTTTTTTTTTGGCTAATAATCTATCATTTAGCCCCTTGTTATGCGTCGTGTATTAGAAGTGATTATTTAACATTGTAGAAATGGGAGCTGGACTAGAAGGGTATTACTATTTTCCCATTCCCTCCCTGCTCTCTCGAGTATGGAGGTGAATGACACAACGGTGGTAATTGCAACTGTGAACATGCAGCTGTCACGCTAACGCTAAGGGCTAGTGGCCGTATCCAGGATGTGTGGGGCGGGCGGGTTCAGCCGAGCAAACATGGCCCCTGAGCTGGGGTCAGCTGCGACTCACTGCCGGTAAACAGGACCGCTGGGTCGCGAGGTGGACCTGCGCCGCCAGCATCCTATGTCCTTCTGTTTGTTTATCTCTCCCTCTCTCTGGGAAGGGTCAGACACTGGGTGGGGAGGGGGCAGAGATGGGTGCATGGTAGGGTCAGGTGTGGCGGGGGCGGGGTCATTGTCTGGCTCCCAGCAGGAGTGTGTGTGTGTGTGTGTGTTTGCGTGAGAAACACTAACTTATTTTAATCTGCCTTCTCTTTTCTAGGTTTGCTCAAGTTTGAAGAAAGACGCCTTCAGTACAAGCGGCAGCTCTACCGGGGGAGGGGCGGGCGGGGCAGGGCAGAACAGGCAGAACGGTGAGCCCCCGCCTTTCAGACACACACACACACACACACACACACACAAGTAAGTAAGTACCCTCGGCAACAGCTCCTCCAAGTCCTCTGGTGTCAGACTGCTGTTAGATTCCACAGTTGAGTCCCAGGAGCGAGACAACGGTACACACGCGAGGCACAGCGGTACACACGCGAGGCTAACGAGCAGAGGGGGGGCGGGGCTCATTAGACGGCCTCAAGAGCTTCAGCTTCCCTGTCCGTGAGAGGGAGAGAGGCGAGGGGGAAAGAGAGAGGGGTAGAGGGAAGGAGAAGTGGAGAGAAGGAGGGCTGTACCCAGACTTCCTACCTGTTTTTGTCATACACTCTGGAAGTTTCTTCTCTCCACCTTACAACAGAACCAATGAGATTTGTTTCTCTGAAGATCTGAAAATCGAAACAAATTTTCTTTTTCTTTTTAACTTACCCAATCTGCAAACTGGCCTTAATTTGTTCATTTTTATAATTCTGTAATATTTCTCTCTCAGAGCTGCAGTTATTTTCACCTTTATTATCTTTTTTTTTTTTCAGGCCCCACCAGTGTTTGTAAGGAGAAGGCTCATCTCCCCTTGACTGGATGACTTCCACTTGGCCTTGAACGGAGAGAGAATAGTCTGAAAGCAAACGGCCTCGGTTCAGCATTCCTTTTTCTTTTTTTAACGTCCTTTTTTTTTTTAAGGATTGGCATTTTCACAGTTTTGTAAAGATGACCCGCCTGGCATTTGGCTGGAGGAGGACAGTTCTGTGTTGATCCAGGAAAGGGGATAAAGAGAAAGGGGGAGAGGGAGAGAGAGAGAGAGAGAGAGACTCGTCGGTCACCAGGACGATGTCCTGGAAGAGGAACTACTTTGCGTCAGGCAGCAGCGGACTCCAGGGGATTCTGACGCCCAGGAACATGACGTCCATCGCCCCCAGCAAAGGCCTCATCAACGAGCCGGGCCAGAACAGCTGCTTCCTCAACAGCGCGCTGCAGGTGAGCGCAGGCACACAAACATGCTTCTGAGTCCGCCTTCTCCCACTCAAACGTGAGCGCAAGCACACAAACACGCTTCTGAGTCCGCCTTCTCCCGCTCAAACGTGAGCGCAAGCACACAAACACGCTTCTGAGTCCGCCTTCTCCCACTCAAACGTGAGCGCAGGCACACAAACACGCTTCTGAGTCCGCCTTCTCCCACTCAAACGTGAGCGCCGGCACACAAACACGCTTCTGAGTCCGCCTTCTCCCACTCAAACGTGAGCGCCGGCACACAAACACGCTTCTGAGTCCGCCTTCTCTCACTCAAACGTGAGCGCAAGCACACAAACACGCTTCTGAGTCCGCCTTCTCCCACTCAAACGTGAGCGCAAGCACACAAACACGCTTCTGAGTCCGCCTTCTCCCACCAAACCGCTTGCGCTCAAGTTGTCTCCGTAGTGACTGCAACAAAGTGCAGTTGGTGAGCAACTCACTAGGTACACACACACAGACTAGCTCTATATGCATACTAGGGATGTTCCTAACGACTCATTTCCATGACGTTAAAACGGAAGTTTAAACTTAGACTAGTCTAAAAGTAAGAAAACACTCAGAAAACAGTCAAAATTGAGCACAATTTAATCTATAAGGTTAAACATTGTCCGGAAAATATTGCGTATATTATAAGAGCCATTTGAAACCGTTAATCACATTCTTCAATAACCAAATCGTATTTTAAATGCCGCTGAAATGTGTGGCACTTTGCGCCTTGCATTATGAACATTGCACATTACCCCACAAAACATGACAACAACTCACTAAATAAAAGTTAACAAATAACATTTATTGAAAACAATATTCAACGTAACAAAAATATTTAGGAAACGTGCCTGATTATTACAACGGCATCTTCATTGGGTGAACGTGATCGCATAGCAAATACAGTAAAAAATAATAATCGGTCATCAGAAAAGCTACCAATAATAGGAACACAAAAAAATAACAATTAGGCCGACTGATCGACGTGACATTAGATTCGTTTTATTGGGCTATTCAACAACGCGATAGGCCTACTTACTCTTTCCACCTCGTTGGTTTAACTTGCAGGGCGAACAGGCTAATGCGTTTAGTTTTTTTCCTTCGTTTTTATTTTTAAAAATTTTAATCCGGCGTTGTTAACATTAACATTAACGGATGCTCGTTTTTTTATAAAGCAACATTTGACCAGGAAAACATAACATTTCAGTGCAAATTATGTCAATATGTAATTTAAATGTGTACATTAATAAAATAATAAGTTTAACCGACTAGTATTTCTGGTGCCGACTAGCGAGGGCAGCAACGTTTAATCGACTAGCCGACTAAACGCGCACATCCCTAATGCATACATGCGCACGCACACACACACTTGCTCTATATGCATACATGAACACACACACAGGGTCAGTATGTCGCACAGTAACATGGTTTCAGAAACCCAAGGAACAACATTTGACGAGCAAACATTTGCTCGCACGCCTGCTGAGACACAGGGAACACGCTGGGAGGAGTGTGTTAGCACGTTAGCACACCTCAGGGTTAGCACGTTAGCACAGCTAGTGCTCAGTTCTGCCCTCTGTAGCAGTCTTCCTCCAATGAGTACAACTTGGGAAAGGTATGACGAATGTGGATTGAATCTGTGCCCAAGCATAGCTCATGGTTATCAGCCTCATGGCGTAACCTTAGCGTATCTAGCATAGCTCGTGGTTATAAGCCTTGTGGTAGAACAGTAGCATAGCTCATGATTTTAGGCCTTGTGGTGGAACAGTAGCCTAACTCATGGTTATAAGCCACGTGGTGGAATCGTATCGTAGCTAATGATTGTAAGTCTTGTGGTGGAACAGTGACGTAGCTCATGGTTATAAGCCTTGTGGTGGAACAGTAGCGTAGCTCATGGTTATCAACCCTGTGGTGGAACAGTAGCGTAGCTCATGATTATAAGCCTTGTGATGTAACCGTAACATAGCTCATAGTTATAAGCCTTGTGGTAGAACAGTAGCTGAGCTCATGGTTATAAGCCTTGTGATGTAACTGTAACATATCTCATAGTTATAAGCCTTGTGGTAGAACAGTAGCTGAGCTCATGGTTATAAGCCTTGTGGTGGGACAGTAGCCGTGCACTGGGAATGTTCTGTTGTTGGTTTGGTTTCACAGAGCCACGGAGCCGCAGGGCGCATCAGTGTGGCTGGAGGATAATGTATGCAGTATGGATTCGGTAGCACAGGGGCCTGTGCTGTGCGGGGCTGGGCTGGTCTGTTGCTGGGTCGTGCTGTACTGGTAGTGTCTGGTTACAGTAGAGGTAGAGTCGGGGCCAGCTGAAACAGATGCACACTTATTATTGTAATTTTTTTTTTTTGAGGTATCATAGGAAGCTGCAAGGCATTGTGGGAAGGTGGAGTCCACATAATTACCTCAGGAAGTACTTGCCTCTGCAGTAAGGGTGAGAGGAGCCTGCGGGGAAGGCCTGTTTGTGTGCGCAGCATAGAGCAGCAGGCAGTTCCAGGGCATTGGCGGGAAAGTGGGCGAAAGATATAGGAGGGAATGTCAGTTTGAGGTGTGTGTGCATGTGTGCAGGAGGGCTGCTCAATTAATCAAATTTTAATCATGATATAAATTTTGGCTTTCCATGTTTACTAAACAAGAATAATCGAGAATGACTATTTTGAAGGCACAGTCTGTTTACAACGAAAAACTTTCACTTTACTGGACTTTCTTTGGTATTCTATATCAAATAAAGCACTCCTATTTTACCTCCTTCACAGTAGAGGGTTCGGGTTAGAAAATGTGAAAATATAAGCATTATTCTGTTCATTCAAAAAGTGCGATAAAATTATAATCTTCTGAAAAACCAATGAATAATTGTGTTAAATAATCGTGATCTCAATATTGAATAAAATAATCATGATTATAATTTTTGCCATAATCGGGCAGGTTCCTTACATGATATCAAACCTTTTTTTTTTTTTTTAAGCAATTTTTTTTTTTAAGCGTTAAAACCAGCCCACACCTGACCTTAAAAAAGAGTAAGGGTCTATAGCAGAGGCGTGCCTTGGATGCAGGATGCAGCAATTAGGACATCTACACAGCCATAACTTTGGGAAGTGTAGAGGGATCAGTAAAATACAGTACCCTAACTAGGGTGCAGTTCCCCTTTAAAGCCTTTTCAGGGCTCACTTTAATAAACAGCTTTTGTCCTGGACGTCTCTAAGCACAGAGACGGCGATAATCAGCAATATCCACTGCTTTCCCCAGGATTTAAGTTACTTAAGTGTCTCTTCCTTCACACGTAATTGTTAGCCAGTGTGAACAAACTCTGATCTGCTAATTAGAACGTGAACAAAAATAAATAAAAAACATCTCCCTGGTTTTCAAACGTTGGGTTGGATAGACCATCGTCTGACTTTGTTGTGGAGAACGATGAGAAATAAGACACGTTCTTGGGGCATGTAAGCGCCGATGTAATCCTCAGACTTGGCGTGCGAGCGCTCTTCTTCTCCAGATTCAGACCGACTGGGGGAGGGAAGGCAGCCGAGACGGCCTACGTTCTTTATTCCAAATCGTGCCGAAATAGCAGAACGACTCATTGATTGATCACATTGATTTTATGACACGTGTTCCATAGACTTTGTGGGCGATGCTGGAATGTAGGCCGGCCGCTGACTACCGTCACATTCATTACTTTTGTGATAGCTGTCAGATCTCCTACACATGAATGCTGTTGCCATTTGCCAGTTTTTTTTATTGTTTTGAACATTTGGTGATGACTTGTACCCTGCTTCAACTGCAGTCTGAATATGCTGCCTGCAACGTGGCTTAAATACACAAAGGACCTGATATACTAAGACCTTTAGCGGGTGCAAAACCTTTTAGCGCACACAAAACTAACAACACAACCACTGATTGGTGCAAAAAAAAAAAAATGCCATGACCAATCATTGGGCATGTTATTGGTTTTGCGTGCGCTAAAAGGTTTTGCACACGCTAAAGGTCTTGGTAAATTCAGGCCCTAAATGTCACTGCAGTTGCTATATTTTACTGCATGACAAGGTAATTGGCTATGACTAAACCACAATGTAATAAATTATTAGCGACCAATCATAATGCTTTGGGTGTAATCTGACAAATAACTGCCGTAGCTGCCCGATTTATTCTAAGCAATTGTGACAGTCGATCCTCATTGAACATTTCCTGTTACAGTATCTACTATCTACAATACAATAGCTTGTTTTTCACAACATTAAGGCAACAATGATTTTTATGATGAAAATACTTAATGCCTAAATATGTTTAATGCCTAAATATGGGCCCGTGTGGTGCAGTGTGGTGCAGTGTGGTGCAGTGTGGTGCAGTGTGGTGCAGTGTGGGGCAGTGTGGGGCAGTGTGGTGCAGTGTGGTGCAGTGTGGGCCAGCTAATTGCGGTGATTTAGGTAACCTGGCATATTGTGTGATATTTTAATGATGGAGGCTAATGGGTGGCTTGATTAGCAGGCAGGATCGCCATGTTGGAGGACTGACTTGCAGGCTATGAAGCATTTCAGGCATGCAGATATGAACTCGCTCTCACCAGGCTCATGAGAAACGCCCTGAAGCAAAGGCCGCTGTGCCCTGTCACGCGCACTCGCTCACGCGCACTCACGCGCGCACACTCATGCACACTCACACATGACAGGAGCCCATTGCGGTTCAGCAGCACGCCATTGTCGCCCGTGGGTTGCCAGGTTGTTCGTGGTGGTCTATCTCGCATGCCAATGTCGGGCAAATTACCCGTGAAACCGCCGCCAGCCATGTGGCGCTCGTCCACCGCAGCCAGACCCACATCAATTTAGGGGGGGGATAAGATGAAAGACGGATGCCATTACAGATGGCAATTACAGTGAAAACAGCCCGTCATTGGGGTGTCTCCTTTTTCGGATTGCAGTATAATTATCCATATAGAAAAACAGGCCTCAGCCACTTGATAATACCTTTTACAGCCGTAAATTACTGACAATCATGTGTCGGAAGAATGGGTGTGAGCAGCGTGCCGTCTGCTACTAGCAAGCGCAGTACTTTGCCTGGACGCTCACCTCTCCTCTCAAATGAAATGCCAGCAATCATATGCAGACATCTGAGGATCAGAACTAAGTCCACTTTAAGCAGACACCCGGGACTTTGTTTTGTTTTCTTCATTTGGTCATTGGAGCTTGGCAAAGAACAGGGATTCCAAACTCTTGTCCTGGGGAGTTTCAGGGCCTGCTGGTTCTTACTGCTTTTTAGTATTTGAACAGTTAAAGCAGTTGTTTACACGGTTAACTTTCCTCACTTGGTTTCTTGACTCTAAATCGGTTGCTATTTTTAATGTGAAAACAAAAGCCAGCTACGGCTCTCCGGGACCTGGGTTGGCCACACCCGCTAAAGTGATGGAATTAGCAGAGTGAAGCGCTGGCGGTAATGGGAGTGTTTTCGGCAGCGGACCCCAAGTGCGTGCAGGCGGAGTACCCAGGACCCTGCATGCGCCAGATCAGTGGTGAATCCGTGGAGCTGACGAGTGGCGGCACGCCTTTGTCTCGCGTTGCAGACTCTGCTCATAAATGGTGTAGTACCTGCTGCCTGGCGTGGTCCACAGCACGCACACGCGGTTAATCCCCCCGTCCCTGTTATTTGCGACGGTGCGACTCAGAGATTAAAACGAGCTGTTTCCTGTGAGGAGCGGCTCAACATGTGACCCTGTGCATCGTCTGCTAACTTCGGCTGCGATTCGCTTCACAATCTGGCTGCAGGGAACAGGTGAGATGCTGTCATTGCAACCCGGTTTAGACCTGGTTTTTAACAGAAAAAAATAACCGTTTATTTTTAAAACCATCAGGATTTCATAATGGAAATGTTTTTTTTTTGACCTGGCTTTCTAGGACATAGATCCATCCACTTCAAACGAGCCGCATTTTAATACTATTTGTGACTTTTCTACCGTACTGTTTCGCGTTGATATATATATATATATATATATATATAAAGCACGGCAGTCATCTCCCAGCATGCCCCGGGATAAGCCCGGGGCTTTGCGTCGCTCCGGTGGCACACGCGGGGGTCTCGCCCACGCGTGACAAATCTCAGGCCTTTGCTCACTGGCCTCGGGGGTATGTGTGGTTTTGATGCATCGGCAGCATTCAGGGAAAGTTTCCTCTGACTCAGTGAGAATGGCAAGCAATCACCGCTTGCTTCCGCCCCATCCCCCCTCCCCCCTCCCCCCTGCCCCCTGCCCCCACCTAGCCAGTCAGTCAATAAAAGAGGTTTGGAAGGAGAAGGAAGCACTCTGAGACGATGTTATAAAAAAATTATAAAAAAAACAGGAATGGAGCAGGTCAGAATGGTGAGAGTGGGGGGTGTGGGGGTGATGGAACTTAAATTGTGCGTAACGTCGTGTGTAACGTGTGACCGCCTTCCCGTATAAAAGCTGACTTCGGTTCCCGTACGTTTCAGCCATATGCCCTGACGTTTGGACCGGGGCTGTAATTGCCCGCTCCCCTATTGTGCTGGAGAAAATGCCGGCTCGTCACAGATGGAGCCGCTTAGAGCGAAACGATGCTCGTTCTAATCACAGGACTCCTGTGGGCACGGGGGCCGGAAGGGAGAGAGGCCGTTCGGGTGATATAAATCCTCCGGCCGCCACTTCCAGCTCGCTCTGGAAGGGGGCGGCTCACTTCCTGTGACCCCTGGCCCTGAGAGCGACGGCCTCTCTTTTCCGAAGGCCGTGCTTGCGTTCGCCTCTTTCGTTCATGGCCGAGTCCGCAGCGCTGCAAATGAGCCAT
The DNA here is from genome assembly GCA_022702515.1 of Ilyophis sp. 1 JC-2022. Lineage (NCBI taxonomy): Eukaryota > Metazoa > Chordata > Actinopteri > Anguilliformes > Synaphobranchidae > Ilyophis > Ilyophis sp. 1 JC-2022. Next base: position 98,177,197 of record CM040396.1, on the reverse strand, counting down.
TCTATAAAGGCTGTAGAGTAGGCTGTAGGCTGTCCGCCAACGCGACCATGGCAGTCTGCGGGGTAAAAAAAACAGGCGAAACGTATTACCTGGAATCCCTTTCAGGAAGCAGATGTGTGGCGGCCGTGTTGAGAACAGGAAGTGCCTGACCCTTACTTTCCTGCTTCTTTTGTAACACTCCTCCTCTTTACACACTTCTTAGCCCACTATGTTTATCCTGTGAAACGAGGCTTTGTGTGTGGTGTGAGGTTCGGTTGAATTTTCTTCTGTCGCTTGCGTACAAGCGAGATGCGTTTCAGTCTGGTTGGAAAATCTCTTGCGTATGCTTTCACGCAGAAACCTGGTGTGATGTCACAATGGTAATGACATTCAACTTTACACTGACTTGGTAGTCTTCGTTTTGCACATTATTCCTTTGTACACAGTGCTATTTACTGAAGGGTGGTATTTGCTGGTTAAGTACACTTGGGGGTGCTAGGTGGCTCATCCTGTTAAGGCACTTTTGTAGAGCATGGATGGACCCCATGGTGTGGTTTAAAGTCTGGACCATGGCAGTACCGGCTACGGCTGGTAGCCCCGTGGGGCGACGCACAATTGGCTCGAGCATCGCTCAGAGATGGGATTGTTCCAGTCAGACGTGATGTCTTTTCTGCATATTGGGAGATCTGCTAATGCAGAGACTTTGATTGGCAATGGGCTTCTCAGAAAGTACATTGGCCTACGTGTGCATACTCACAGTGCTCGAATACGTGTGCATACTCACAGTGCTCGAATACATGTACATACTCACAGTGCTCAAATACTCAAATACGTGTACATACTCACAGTGCTCGAATACGTGTACATACTCACAGTGCTCGAATACTTGTACATACTCGCAGTGCTCGAATACTCAAATACGTGTACATACTCACAGTGCTCGAATACGTGTACATACTCACAGTGCTCGAATACTCAAATACGTGTACATACTCACAGTGCTCAAATACGTGTACATACTCACAGTGCTCGAATACTCAAATATGTGTACATAATCACAGTGCTCGAATGGCCTCTTGTGTGAGACCTTAAAGGGCAGCCATATCGCTCCTGGTGCCCCTGGTCTGTCAAGCCTTCAAGGTGAGAGCTCCTGCAGTGGCTGCTTCAGGCAGGTCAGTTCCTTTCAGTTCTGACCTTTTGTGTGTGTACGTGTGTGTGTGTGTGTGTGTGTGTGTGTACGTGTACGTGTACGTGTACGTGTGTGGAGTATTGAGTATTGAGAAAGACATTGCAGTAATGTGCAGCTTCTCCCCCCCCGTTCCCACCCAGGTGCCTAACCCCACTTGCTCCCTTTCTTTACCTCTTTTTTGCCTCTTGCCTCTCTGTCCATTTTTTTCTACTCCCACCCATTTTTTCCTTCTTCTCTTTCCTCTATTCTTCTTCCACCAACCCCCCCCCCCCCCTCTCTGCTCTCCCTCTCTCCCCTCCTGTTGGGGGTAATCGCTAATCCTGGTCCTTACAGCTGTTGTCACGGAGGCATCAGGCTGGGGATTGTGCATTTTTGTTGTATCATCAGTTTGTTTAATTCCAGTCAGCTTTTCTCTGCTTTTAGCCGCTCTTTTTAGTGCACTCGCTCGCATGCCCTCCTGCCAAGGAAATGAGCCCTGTCAAAATCACCGTTAGCTGGGTGGGGGGCGGGGCGGGGCAGGGCGGAGTGGGGCAAAAGCAGCCGGCATCGAGAGGGAACGCCGAAACTACTCTCCTCTGAATCACGGGTTCCTCAGTCCCAAACGCAGGGTCAGTGGAGTAAAGGGTAAATATTCCTTTGGCGCTGAGAAACGGGGAACGCGTCCAGATTCCCCGGTTTGGGGACTGCCGGAATGGGGCTTTAGTCAGGAAATGTTGTTGCTGGCTCTTTGTGTGGCGGCAACCTCTCGACTGAGCTGGCACACCCAGATCCTGTTCAGAGAAACCAGCCCATGCCTCTAATGAGGGAAAATGGCCGCCCCTTCTTCACGCCATTGCCTTTTTGTTTGCAGACCTGTGGGGCTGCGGAGTCTCTACGAAGGACGACTTGACTTTGAGGACGTGCGGGTCTTGCAGTGCTCGATTTTCTGAGGGAACGCCTTATATAACCCCCCCCCCTATGCGGCATACGACCGCGTCTTTTTTTTGTGATTTTCTAAACTGGCGCAGATTGCCTCATGTTGGGTATTGATTATGAAACTTGTTTTTCTCCCCGCAGTCATTTAAACTTTTCGATTGGTACCGGCGTATTTTAACCGACAGGGCCCTCGCGGCTTACGCAGCATCCCCAGAAATGTCCTGAGGAGAATTTCGGAGGCTCCGGGTGATGGAACCGGAATTTTCAGGCGTCTTAGCATGTCCCTGGTCTCGGCAAGCATTCCCGCAGCGTGTCACTTACCTCTGTGTTAAGCTCAGGAATGCTGCGTGTAAGAAATGAGGTTTCGTTATGCGGCAGTGGCGGGATATTCTGCAGTCGGCTCCTTTGTCATAATGCAACGGAGCAGGTTTGTGTTACAGCGTTATGTACTGTATTTTCTCATGAGAAGCAGTTCTTCATCAACCAGTTTGCATCGCTAACATTTTTCCCGGTTGCCCACGTCTACTTGATGACGGCTAAATGATCAAAACGAGTAGGTAGAAAAGTGAACACAGGACACATGACTTGATTTATAGTTTTAAAAAAGGTAATTTTGAAGCAAGTTTTTGAACGCCTGCCGAACCGCCGTTTGTTGCAGCTCCAGTAGCCTCCGTCAGGGTGTGGAAATGAGCCTCGCTTTTAGACAGATTACCACACGGCTGGCGGACTTGCGTGTTTGTCATGTTGCAGGGCTGATATGTGGCATGATGTGCCACTCCGCGTGTGGAACAGATTGCGCGTTAGCGCTCGGGAGAGCGCATTTCTTTAGCGGAAACCGCCCCAGGCCTCGTGTCTTCATTTTTTAATTTTTCCCCCTCTGCACACGCAACTAGTCCCACTCCAGCTCTTTGGCATGAAAAAACTGATATCACGGGTCACGCGAGGTCACCGGTCATCCATCTCTGGAGCTCTAGAATGATCCAAGTGTTGGACAACCCAGCTTTTGCTGGGGTCTGAAATACCTGCTGAAGTTAGGTAGGGCACGTGCTGTGAGTGTTGTACATCGTCAAACCAACGCGTTTTTATTGTCCAAATACCCAATACATTTTATTTCAGGTCATTGTTGCTTCTGGTACACTAGTAAGCGTGTACTTAATTAATTAACTAATTCTGTCAATGCACGAATAAAGCTTTATTTATTTAAACATTTTTAATTGAACCTTTGTATACGCAGGGTAGTTTGACTGAGCGTGTATGCTCTTTTACAGCAATGCCCTGTTGATGCCCCCCTCCCCCGGTTAGCCTCGCCTGCATTTCTTTGGATTTGCTTTTGACCGATCGGAAGTGTTGATTGGGTTAAAAATAATGATTATGGCTATAAGGGGCAGGGGGTTGGGTTAGAGTGGCTGTGTAGGGGAGGGGCGGGGGACTGGATCAGACCATCGTGCACACGGTTACTGTTGCCAGGGCGGGCGTGCGTGTAAGAGTGTAGGCAATTCCTGCTCCAGACTCCGGGTGCTGTTGGGACGGGGGGCCAGATGGGGGGGGGGGGGGTGGTGTGCGAACGGCATCTGTTCCGCTGCCACTCCACATCTGGCCGTCGCCACGGCAGCGGTAATGCCTCCGGCTGACAGCCCCGCCGACGTAAGCGCCCGCCCACCATCCCGCGTAGATCCCAATCCCGCCTCGGTCTCCCCCTCGTCTTTCGTCCCAGCTCGCGTCTCCGCAGCCCACCGCCCGAGTGCTGCAGAGGGTCGCCTCGTCACATTCGAACACGAGTCCCCGGCAAGGCCCCCGACCCAGCCGATGATTCAGCGAAGTGGGCATCTGGCAGGTGATTGGTGGGGGGAGATCAAACGCCGATGGCGACCGGTTTACACTGACGAGATTGGACGGTCACAGCTAATGCCGGCCAATCGGAGCCAGAGAACAGCTGCATTTTTATTGTGCAGGTCGGAATGCTGCTGGAAGCGTGGTGGACCGGTTACCGTGACAACTTGAGTTTTGGGGGATTATTATTATTCTCGTCATTTAATTCCCGGGCAAAACTGGGAAAAGTTCTGCTTCTCCCTGATCGCTGAAAGCAGCGTAGAAACTTCACCGTGACAACGCTGCCTTTCCAAACGCACGGATCCGCCGCAGGTCATGAACCGGCTCGCCTTTTCCTAACATCTAGAACGGCCTATAAAACGCACAGTCCTCGTCTTTAGGTAAATGACTCGACGCCTCTTGCATTGACCCGCACTAGCTGACATCCTGTCGGTGAAGTCGTCCGTCAGGCGCCTCCTTTCGCGGGTCTAATTGCGTTGTTACGGAAGCTCTTGTTTCACGGTGGAAATGAATTAGCTCAGTGTTTGTTTGTTTGTTTTTTCTTCTCCTGACAGGTCCTCTGGCATCTAGACATCTTCCGTAGGAGCTTCCGGCAGCTGACCACCCATAAGTGCATGGAGGACTCCTGTATCTTCTGTGCACTGAAGGTAAGCCTCCAGCCAGGGTCCCGTGTGTTGTGCTGTTACTCACCAGTCCTCTGGTGTTTGATGAACAATTTTTGAGAAATTAGATTTGTTTGCTTCCACATTGCCTACATTTTATTTCGCCGCCCTACAGATATGTGACCTAGTTTTCCACGTTAAGCTATAGTTCCCATCATGAAAGCACAAACAGAATTGTGCAATTACTATGAAAATTCAACTCACAGAAGGCTAATCTGTTATCTTGTTGAAAAATGTAACTTCCAGAAGTTCTGCTCCACTCCAATTGGTTGGGACAGTCGGTCACGACAACCCCATGCTGCCAGTAATAAATATGGAATTCTGTAATTTAGCGTGCGATTACAATTTCCACACTAATAGATGAATACCATAAAAATAATCAGCAGATTATCAAACGGTTTTGTATTCTCATTCTCATTCATGATATGGCTGAAGAGTGTGTCTTCTCATATACACACCCAGTCTATCTGAATAGCACAGCAGAATGTTCAGACCTGTGCGTGTGTGTGTGACTGGCGTTTCACACAAGCTGACACAGTTGCTTTTCAGAAAGCGATTTACCAAGATATCTTGGATTTCCATATTAGATCTCCATATTAGAGAAAAATTTGATATTTAATTGCTACTCTGGTAAATTAATAATTATAAATGGCAGATAATAACTTAATTTCACAGATCATGTGCGATTTAATAGGCTGGCATGTTTCCGTCCAAAGTGTTTGGCTGTATTTGTGATAAGTTGAAGTTTAATTACTTTGTAATATGCTAACGAGCAGTTAAAATTTTTCTGTGGAATGGCACCCACGTACTGCGTCGCATGGCTTTCATAAAATAAGAGAAAATTGATATAGTGGAACTTGACTTTTAAAACAATTTTAAAATATTTTTTTATATTAATATGAAAGGTTTAATTTGCTCTTTGTGTTTTTTTTTGGCCTTTTTGAGGCTTTGAGAGTTTATCCTGTGGGTGTAAAAGCAGTATAAAAAACCCACTTCACCCTGTAAACGCTTATTTGCTGATTGAAATTCATTTGAGTCACGTTCATGGAAAAAAATAAATAAATAAATGTTTTTAGTTGGTTAATGCATTTACTTTTTTACTTTTACTTCACTGGAATTTAGGAATTGCTCTTTTCTAGAGTGGCTTACGATGCAAACGCAAGCGCAAAGATCAGGGATAGAAGTGCACTAATTGCTTAGAGGGTCAAATCATACTCCCAACAGGGTCACTGAGTGACAGAAGTGAAGAATTGATTGACAACTTGCCAATTACCAGAGAAACTACAAAATGACCCTCATAAACTACTGTAAATGAACAACATTCAAAGAAGGAAAGGTTCTGAAAGCAAAATGTATTGAGCTGAAGCATTTGACCTGTGCAGGCGTTTCTGAGGTGATCCCAAGTGCACCAGGAAGGATTGTGACCCGGGCAGTGAGCTCCCCCCAACCCCCCCGCGACCTCGCCTCGCTCACCGACACACGGAATGTTCTCTCCCCCATCCCCACAAGTCGGCATAAACAAGTCAGAAGTGCTTGGGATGCCACATATTTCCCATAATCCCCCTGACTCCCCAGCTAGCAGTGCTTTTTTGCTGAATTTACAATCCCCCATACCTGGAGAATTCCCGGGGTCACCTGGTCTCGTCCCCCTGCCTGTCCCAGGAACAGGGAAGCGGGGGTGTCCAGATTGGCGGCAGGGTTCCCCCAGTCCTGGGGTCTGCTATTGGTCTGCTATCTGCACACGGCCAGTACCTGTCCGAACGCTTCCAGACTGTAAACGCCGCGTGGGCCTCACTGCTCGACGCGCAGGTTATTTAAAATAGAATGATCTGTTGCTGTTCCCATGGAGATTGTGTTCACAGCACTGGGTGCCTTACATCACACCAGTTTGTGATTACACTTTAATTTACTGGCCCTCAGGGCAAAATCAAGATTGAGATGCCGGAGTTGTCGGGGGGAGGGGTTGTGGGTTGTGAGCTTCAGATTTCGCATCAGGTCCACTTGCGTATATTTTCTGATGGGACGTTTCTCAGTGCGGATTTAATGTCGCCGTAGCGTTGTTCGGAGTTTAGCTCTCAGAAATATGACTCGCGCGCCGGAGTGCTCGGTCGCTCTGGCAGCGTTACAAGCTCAGTAGCCATCAAAGAGAACGAAATACTGCTGCGCTGGAATCGTAAAATGTCTGCTGGCGCTTTTGTAACGTGTTTGGTTCGATCTTTAAAGACTGCTGTGGTGGTTGGGAGGTAGTGCTGTATGTGGTGGGAGGGGGGGAGGGGGGGGGTTTAGGGTATGAGGCGGCTGGGGGAGGTTCTGTAGAGCGGGGCCATCGAGATTGGCCAGGCCGGCCCGGCGGTATCCGCGCACCCTATTGTGATCTACGGGGCCGTATATTACCGGTATCAATGTTCAGCCATCAAATTTAAAATTAGACATCCCGCAAAGACCTTGGGTCATTGCTTGGCCATGAATCGGAGGGAAGTGGGACATCATATAGCGACTCTATTGTCCCTCAGGCGCGTGTGAAGTCACCTGGGGGGGGAGGGGAGGGTCCGTATTTTACTCCTGACTGCGAAGTGGGCGGGGCTCCGCAGAGCCATATTCTCTTCAATCGGGGAACTGGCTCAGATGCCACAAGGGAGGGGGCTCAGACGTAGAGAAAGAGTGAGTAAGAAAGGGTACGACAGGGAAGAGAAGAGGGGAGGGAGAGACGTAGAGAAAGAGTGAGTAAGAAAGGGTACGACAGGGAAGAGAAGAGGGGAGGGAGAGACGTAGAGAAAGAGTGAGTAAGAAAGGGTACGACAGGGAAGAGAAGAGCGGAGGGAGAGAGATGGATTGAGAATGACAGAGGAGGTGAGAGAGATGGATAGATGCATGTTTCTACAGTGTCCCTCCGGGCTGGGAGGGTTAGGGTTCGATTGAGCTTGCAGTGAAGACTAAAAGGAGAATAAACATGGATATATCATGCAGTTATGGACTGTTTGTACTGTTATAGTGTGTGTGGACAGTTATAAGGGCATTAGCTCAGTTGATGGTGCATTTGCACAGTTGTTCAGTAAGTGTGTGTGTGTGTCATTGCAGAACACCTTTGCACAGTTTTACAGTAACCGTGTGTGTGTGTGTGTGTGTGTGTGTGTGTGTGTGTGTGTGTCGTTACAGAGCATCTTTGCGCAGTTCCAGTTCAGCAGCGATAAGGTTCTTCCGTCGGACGCCCTGCGCAGCGCTCTCGCCAAGACCTTCCAGGACGAGCAGCGTTTCCAGCTGGGCATCATGGATGACGCGGCCGAGTGCTTCGTAAGCTTCTCCTGCGTACTTCTCAAATTAAACAGGCTCCCAAACCACCTGCGCCTCCGCCACCCCCCCCCCCCTCCCACTTCACATGCTTCTCCAAAAAATATTAAGAAAAAGTTACAATGCCGTTCCAAAAAAAATAAAAAAGTAACAAAACTGTTCCCTAATATGTCACAGGAAAAATATCATTAGCCAAGATTTTTAGATACTTTGTTTTGTCTTCTTTTTCTGGTATTCATCCTTAAACATGCAAAAAAAGCTAATTTAGTTGAAAACACTGATTTTTGTCATGAGGGAATATAGTATGAATTGAATTGAGTGAATTCCGCCACTTGGAACTGAGTGGGCTTGCGATAGTATTTTTGTCGTCTTCGCGCTTCCACGTTGCTGCCGTTGGTGCGCCTCTCTCCCCACGCTCTCGTGCCCCACAATCTTTAGGGGAGACCCAAAGGTCAAGGTGCATTCGCTGGGTGATAGCAGAGCTCCTACGGGAGGGGCGGCTGGGCAGGCAGATGGCGAGGTTTCCCGGTCCAGGGTCATTCCTGCTGTTCTCATCTGAATTTGGTGACTCATGAGCCAAGCTGGTGGCTTGTGTCTCACACACACACACACACACACACACACACACACACACACACACACACACACACACACACACACACAGGCTGGCTGGTGGAGGAGTAAGGATCTCTGCCACCCACAGGAGAACATCCTGATGCGGATCCACTTTCACATCTCTGCCGAGACCAAGGAGGACATCTGCACCGCCAAGCACTGCATCCCGCACCAGAAGTTTGCCATGACGCTCTTCGAGCAGGTATGTGTGGCCCTCAGTGGCAGAGGGGCTTTTTCCAACGCCCTGTCCCCCTCCATGTCAACATGAATCCCTCGTATGAAGTCCTCCATGCTGTTTGTGTGTGTTATAAATATTTACAGAAGGCAGTTAGTGACATACTTTTGGTTTCCATCAGAAAATGGCTTAAAATATCAAGCACAAGCTGGCAGGGTTTTTCTCCAACCTTTGCTCCTATTTTTCGCAGTCATTAGCCCGAGTTCTCATTTTGCGGACATTTACAAACGATAAAAAAGTACCTGATGCCTATTTTTGGAAATACGTACGTGCGGGTGATCCGATTTGGCCCATTTAAGCCAGAGAAATCTGTTGGAACGAACAGAAATAGCTTGACACCCCTTGTTGGAGACATTGCCTTTCCTGACCAGCCCTCGTTGTTTTTCAGTGCGTCTGCAACAGCTGCGGTGCCACGTCGGATCCCCTGCCTTTCATTCAGATGGTTCACTACATCTCCACCACATCCCTCTGGTAAGGTCACTGCTTGGGTGGGCGGGGTCAGAGGGATGAGGTCATCATTTGTCGGGGCGGGGGTCGGGGGGATGAGGTCACCGTTTGCTTCGCTGGGGAACAGGGTGGCCGGGTTCGTAGAGGAGGCCCATCCACGAGACCTGAGACAGAGCGGGCCCATGTTCAGATTCATAAGTGGCGGGAAATGGAGCGATCATTTTACCCATATTGCCTGACTGTAAATGCAGGTTAAATTAACGCATAACCTTCTGCTGCACGTAAGCGGTTGTAAGGAGAGAAATTTTCGTTTAGCACACGGGAATGGATCACAGCACCGAGGGGCACCGCAAATTTTGCTGACGTGGCAGAGGGGACGGAAGCCTTCATTTTTTTCCTCAGGACCAAAGAACATTCACCTTGTGCCGCATTAGTCAGCCAAATGACTTTGGGTAGCCAAGCTCAAAGCGACTAAATGAGCGAGCAACGCAGGATAAATATTCAGTCGCCTGGAAAACATGTAATAGACCTTTTCATCACAGGTTATTAGCCTATCTGGGCCGGGGGGGGGGCAGTTCTTCAGCTGAAATTAATCATTTCTCATTTCTCTTGTGGCGGGGAGGGTAAACAGCAGGAGTATATCTAAAGCTGGACAGGTTTCTATAAGGAATGTACTGCAGGAGGGTATCTAAAGCAGGTCTCCGTAAGGAATGTACAGCAGGAGGGTATCTAAAGCAGGTCTACATAAGGAATGTACAGCAGGAGGGTATCTAAAGCTGGACAGGTTTCTATAAGGAATGTACTGCAGGAGGGTATCTAAAGCAGGTCTCCGTAAGGAATGTACAGCAGGAGGGTATCTAAAGCTGGACAGGTTTCTATAAGGAATGTACTGCAGGAGTGTATCTAAAGCAGGTTTCCATAAGGAATGTACAGCAGGAGGGTATCTAAAGCAGGTCTACATAAGGAATGTACAGCAGGAGGGTATCTAAAGCTGGACAGGTTTCTATAAGGAATGTACAGCAGGAGTGTATCAAAAGCAGGTCTACATAAGGAATGTACAGCAGGAGGGTATCTAAAGCTGGACAGGTTTCTATAAGGAATGTACAGCAGGAGTGTATCAAAAGCAGGTCTACATAAGGAATGTACAGCAGGAGGGTATCTAAAGCTGGACAGGTTTCTATAAGGAATGTACAGCAGGAGTGTATCAAAAGCAGGTTTCCATAAGGAATGTACAGCAGGATGGTATCTAAAGCAGGTCTACATAAGGAATGTACAGCAGGAGGGTATCTAAAGCAGGTCTACATAATGAATGTACAGCAGGAGGGTATCTAAAGCAGGTATACATAAGGAATGTACAGCAGGAGGGTATCTAAAGCAGGTCTACATAAGGAATGTACAGCAGGAGGGTATCTAAAGCAGGTCTACATAAGGAATGTACAGCAGGAGGGTATCTAAAGCAGGTCTACATAAGGAATGTACAGCAGGAGTGTATCTAAAGCAGGTCTACATAAGGAATGTACAGCAGGAGGGTATCTAAAGCAGGTCTACATAAGGAATGTACAGCAGGATTGTGCTAATATGCACATGCAGGTCCTGTTTGTGAGATGCGTTTATGGCCAGAAATGCAAATGAGTTGTCCTGTCACCACAGGCAGACTACTCCCGGCCTGCACTGTGAAGTACAAGCACACACACACATTCTTTCTCTCACACATACATACGTACACACACACACACACACACACACCCACACACACACGCAGTGTGTACAGTGTGCATTGAGCTCATAGTAGCCAGGCCTGTGACAGAACAGGGAATTGAGCAGCACCGTGGCCCTGCCTCCCAGGGGAGCCGGGTCGAAGCACGGCTGGCGGTAACGCGGCGTAGTCACGGAGATCCACGCTCAAACCTCCAGTGGGGGCTTTTAAAGACAGTCATAATGAGAGAAGATGGCCCTCTTAATTAAAAAAAGCAACCGATCAGCAAATATGTGCAAAAGAGGGCGTGGCAGAGCGAAGGGGATAATGGGGCTTTTCACACTTAGGCCTGCGCCTCTGGGGACCGCCCTCCCAGGTACGTAATGCCGTAAATCAGCCTCTACTAGGCAAACACACCCCTGTCCCGTACTATCATCTGTCCTTCCAGCACGCTGGCGTTCTGTGAACACCTTTTTATTAAGGTTTCCACATATGACTATCCGTGGATGCGCTAGGAATAATGTTCTAATATGTTCTAGAAACCATTGTGTGAAATTAAGACGTGGTTATGTGGAACTCACTGCGCCTTGAACGCAGTCCAAAAAAGAAGTGTTTGCAGGTGCATGAATACAAGTTGATAAAGTGGTGCTATGGAGCCACTTTGTTTAACCGCAGAATGCAGGGTTAGAAAAAAAAAAAAAAAGAGAATCATCCTTTTGTTATGATTTTCATAAAGTGCAAATCTGTGTACACTGCAAGTGCCAACATTTCAATGAACAGTGCGGTTTTAGCGCATTAGCCCGAGCAGGAGACACGGAGTTTGTTTTACACACTGACTTAATGAAGTGGGCTTATGAGTGTAAGTGTTGGGCCTGTATTGGGTGTCGGGGAAAAGTCCACAGAGCTTACTGAGGCAGACCTTTCTGCTCTGGCTGTGAAATGGCACGATGGCGGGTTTCTGCAGTGGAGCGGGAGAGCGCTGCGAAGACGGGACACTGCCACTGGGTAATTACCAGCAAACCTGAGGAGCTGTATAGTACACACACACATATCCTACATACACACACACACATACCAAACACACATACACACACACATACACATATACCACACACACACACATATACCACATACACACACACATACACATATACCACACACACACATATACCACACACATACACACACATATACTACATACACACACACACACACACACACACACATACATATACCCCACACACACACATATCCTACATACACACACATACCAAACACACACAAACACACACATATACCACATACATATACCACACACACATACACATATACCACACACACACACATACACCACACATACACACACACACATATACTACATACACACACACATATACTACATACCCACACACACACACACGCACAGAGAGGAGAGGAGAGGAGCTGGGCCGTGTCTCCGCTGTGCTGTGAGGGCACTGTGCTGTCCTGCAGCACACCGCCGGCTCCCGCTCATTTCCTCAAGGACGTCCCCCCCCCCGCCGCTCCACGCAGACCTGGCCTGGGGAAAGGAAGCCATAGCATCACGCCGCTAATGCAGAGCTTCACACATTATAGATTGTGTTTTTTCAACACTGAGGAGTGCCTTTAACGGTTTTACCCACCAGCAGGGCGGCGAGCCCCAGCAACTTCCCAGCCATATGTGTGATGTGCGTAAAAAACCACACCAGCACAGACCAGCGTTCACCAAGGTCATGTATCATTATATATATATATATATATATATATATAAAATGTACCATTACAATTCCCTACAGGGGAAACAGAATCACCACCGGCTGTAAAAACAACATATTTCAAGATTTCAGCACGTCGCAACAGGACCTGCTTGACCGTGCGCGATCGCTCGGCCTGTGAAACGCATATTACGCCCCGCGCCCCCCGCCCCCCCCTCCGGAGCGGCTCTAATGGACCACCTGCTGCTGAAAGGGCTAAACTACGTGCGAGCGGTCAGCCATTCAGCCTGCGGGGCAGCACAGGGTCTGACGGTTTGAACTATATGGCACGCACCGAACGCGGTCACTGAAGCGTCTAATGGCTCCTCGCTCGCTCGCGTGGCTCTGCTGAGTCACTCTGATGGCGGGGCGGCGTGCGCTGGGCGTCGCTCATTCTCCTCCGAGGGCAACAGAATGGCGGTGTGGGTGGTGGTGGAGGTGGCGTGGGTGGTGCTGATTGATGGGTAGATCTTTACTGCTGTCTGTTCGACACAGAAATCTGCCTTGAATCACCTCCTTCATCACTGCTATTGTCACATTCAAAACAGAGCCATTTATAAACCAGCAATAATATTATAGAAGACAAGTAAGGAGGTTCAGTACAATAACTACTCATTCAGGCCTGGCAATCCGCTATCAACCTCGCTACATGTGCAGTCTGCGAGTACAATTTGAAGTCCGTAATTGAATGAATACTATAATGTTAGTTATAATTGTAGTAATGTATAATAATGTTATAAAGTATGTGTGGTTTCACAGTGGATGTTTTCTGTTCAACTGCCTACGCTCTTATGGGTGATTGTTTATGAGGAATTGTAGTGATTGTGGGTGATGGTCCAGCAGATGATAAGGGCAGCAGTGTAGTATAATGGTTAAGGAACTGGCCTTGTAACCGAAAGGTTGCCGGTTTGATTTCCAGGTAGGACACTGCCGTTGTACCCTTGAGCAAGGTGCTTAAACTGAATCTCTTCAGTATATATCCAGCTGTATAAATGGATAATATGTAAAAAAACAAAAAAAACTCATAAGTCGCTCTGGATAAGAGCGTCTGCTAAATGCCTGTAATGTCATGTAATGATGTGAGTAAGGGTGGTGGTGATTCGAGTGAAATAGGTGATGTGGGTTGTGGATGACTGAGGAGCAGGTGATGGGGGTTGTGGGTAACTGTGGAGCAGGTGACGGCTGTTGTGGGTGAGATTGATCAGATGACCGTGACCTGATCAACATGGCGGTTCCTCTGTCCTGTTGCTACAGTAACCAGGCCATCCGCATGCTGGAGTGCCGGGAGAAGCCCACGCCGGACATGTTCGGAGAGCTGCTCCGCAACGCCAGCACCATGGGTGACCTGCGCAACTGCCCGGTGAGTCCACCACCCCACCGCTGTCGCCACGGCAACTCGCCCATGCACTCCCCCCCTACCCACCCCACACAGAAACATGTCCCTCTTCATGTTCAGTTTGACAGTTCAACCAAATTCTTTCCCTGAGTGAAATGTCTTCTGGAGATTTAAATTTCTCAGCTCCGTTTCTTTCGTTGAGATTGCGAGCGTCAAGTCTGTAGAAGCGTGATGAAAATGGAATGAAAATAAGAATCAGAAAGAGCGCTTGGAACGCACAGGCGCGCGTATTGTGTGCAACAGGTGGGCCGGCTTGTTTACCGCGATCAACAGCAGAAGCGGGGTGAGTCAAAGCCCGGGGAGGGAAGCGGACCTCTGCCAGCGAGCGAACCGGCTGGTACTGGCGAGGCCGGGAGAGAGGCAGCCTATTCATTGGCAGGGCCCGGCGTATGTTTTCCACCGCGCGTGTGAAAAGCGGAGCGGCCGCGCTATGGAGTGTCACGGATGGTCTGGGACGGCGGGAAGCCGCCGGAATGCTAATCGCGGAACGGCCGCGAAGAAGGAGGCCTTTGTGAAGAGAGGGGGCCTGCCAGCGCGAGAGCCTCAGCCACCCCCACACACACCGCCACCCCCCCTTCAATACAAACACACTCTAAAAAGGCCCAACATCCCTGCCCCCATTACACCATGGCAACCTTGACCATCAGGCCCATCAAAGACCCTTTCCACTAATGGGCAGAGATATTACCCTGCACCCGCTCAGGCCACTTCGATCTTGGCAGCTCCCCAAGGTCAAACAGACGCCGTATAGAGTGGCTGTCGGTAAAGAACAGATCTCTGACTCCAGCAGGTTTGCACCGAATTTACATCCAACGTCTTTATTTTTAGTAGATGTTGTTGTGCATAAACATACGTTTTGACTGAATATTTCGTGTAAATTTGGTAGTTCATTCAGATTAATGTGCTGTGATATTGCTGTGACAAACTGGAGAAATGGTTTAAGACGGTACGAAAGCGGTGGGTGCTTTTGGTTGTCGTGGCGAGGTTGACCGTGAGACGATTGGACTCGGATGAAAACCCACCTCTATTGGCCCGCGCTTAATCCCTGTCTGTCACAGGCCATCACCGGACTGTGCCAAATACCCCCCGCACGGCTTCTCGGAAAATAACAAAGCATGCACTTCCTCCTGTGGTTGCGGGGTCGCTGTGGCATTCACCTGCCAAACCGGCAGAAAGTTCCGGAAGCTTTCAGTGGGGCATGGCCAGCCCGTCTCACTTACGTACAGCACTTAGAGTTCTGCTTCACTTACTGTAAGCGCTCTATGTAGGGGAAGCCTCGTCACGTCCTGTGCAGTTGCCGTTAAGTGTGGGAATGCTATATCGATATGACATTTGCGTGTGAAATGCGTTTTATACTGTATATGTGGACGAGGTATAACCGAGGTATAATTGCCCCGGAGGGGATGTCAAAGTCGTATTGAATTGCGTATTATTTTTCAGTTCTGTGGTTTATGCGGTTGCAATGTAGTCAAAGGTCTAAAGACAGTGGTCATCTATCCCCGGTGTCATCACTGAACTGGACATGTGTGGGAGCTCTGAGAAGTGTGTGGATTATATGTGTGTGTGTGTGGAGAGACAGTGCAGTACACTTTGGATAGCGCTAAGCTTTTACTGTGCTGTGTACTGACCCCTTCTCTTTCTCAATCCCTCCGTCTTACCGCCCTTGTTACACTTCTTTCTCTTCACTTTACTCCAACCTATCTTTGTTTTGTTTCTCATTCTGTCTCTCGTGCTCTCTCTCTCTCCCTCTCTCTTCCTCTCCCTCTCCCTCTCTCTCCCTCTCCCTCTCCCTCTCTCTCCCTCTCTCAGGCTAATTGTGGGGAGAAACTGAGAATCCGTCGGGTGCTCATGAACTCTCCTGAGATAATCACCATCGGTCTGGTGTGGGACTCTGACCACTCTGATCTGGCCGAGGACGTCATCCACAGCCTGGGCACCTGCCTGCGCCTGGGCGACGTAAGTAACCTCCCCAATTAGCTCCTCTTGACCCGCATAGTGCGCCGCTCCGCAACCGTGCGAGCCAGCCACTTGGCGCGTTTTAAACAACTCCGTCCGCCGTGTTTACGCGGATAAGGGGACTGCAGAAGGGAGACCCCGGTGTGGATGCCCTGTTCGAGCCACTTTGCCAGCGTGAGGGGATGTTCTGTGCAGACCTTTAAGAACAGCAGAATACACGTTCACAAGAACAGGCCGTTCAGCCCATTCAGGCTCTTTCAGTTTCCATGGGCAACCCTCCAAAAATAGCTTTATAATAACGTAATAGCAGTTTTTAGCGCTCAGACACACTGAGCTGCAGTGGTTTTGGTGTTTAGCTGTAATAAGGGGACTGACTGCTTTTAGTGTGGGGCCGTAGCTCTGCTGGGAGGCGCTCATTTGGGCTTTTCTTCCGCCCATAGCTCTTCTACAGAGTGACAGAGGACAAGGCCAAGCAGGCAGAGCTCTACCTAGTGGGCATGGTGTGCTACTACGGCAAGCACTACTCCACATTCTTCTTCCAAACCAAGATCCGCAAGTGGATGTATTTCGACGACGCGCACGTCAAGGAGGTACAGTAAACGGAGTGTGTGTGTGTGTGTGTGTGTGTGTGGAGATTTAGTCTCATTCTTGAACAGTGTTTGGGTTCTCACAGGCCTGTGTGCTTTACTCAGATTATTGTAAATCTCTGTGTTTGTGACATAGTGGCCCGATAGCCGCTCCATTGGAGTATAATGGGGCGTTTGGGTAGGGGTGTAATGGGGCGTTTGGGTAGGGGTTTAATGGGGCGTTTGGGTAGAGGTGTAATGGGGCGTTTGGGTAGGGGTGTAATGGGGCGTTTGGGTAGAGGTGTAATGGGGCGTTTGGGTAGGGGTGTAATGGGGCGTTTGGGTAGGGGTGTAATGGGGCGTTTGGGTAGAGGTGTAATGGGGTGTTTGGGTAGGGGTTTAATGGGGCGTTTGGGTAGAGGTGTAATGGGGCATTGGGTAGAGCTGTAATGGGGTTTAATGGGGCATTTGGTAAAGGTGTAATGCAGATAGGGGTTTGAGGCTTGTACAGGGCCGTGCTGCTCCATTCCAAACAGGGCTTTGGGTTGATAATGGTCAGGCTACGCTGGATAAGGCTCAGTTCACACAAAGCATCTTTTTCACATCTCTGAAAAGCCAGTGTGTGAGCTATAGAGCTTCGACAACGGTGGCAGAAAACAAGGAAATCCCTCTATTGTTTTTGTCCCAACTGAACGGGAGGGCGTGGGGGGGTATGGGCGTGTACGGCCAGTCTGAGAGCAGCATCACTCCGATGCTGCGTTCAGTCACCAACCCCCTCCCCCCTCCCCCCTCCGCACATCCCGAACACAGCCAGCTCTGTTTCAATAGGACTCTGTCGACGGGTGAGAGTGGAATCTGTTCTGTTTCGGACGTAGAGATAAACCGCACAGAGAAACGGCCACTTACAAAAAACCGGACCGGATCTTTACCGCGTCCCACGCCGCGGCTAAATAACCTCCTCCGCCTTCTTCTTTTGTTTTTCCACATCTGAGGCACAGCGTCGTTCCTGTTGAAAGGCTGTTGTCTCGGTGTGAGAAGGCTCTTTCAGCGAGGCGGGTCTCCAGCTCCAGCCCTGTTTGTGCTTTCCTTTTGGCAGATCGGGCCCAAGTGGAAGGACGTGGTGTCCCGGTGCATAAAGGGTCACTACCAGCCCCTGCTCCTGCTCTACGCTGATCCCCGGGGGACGCCCGTGTCCGCGCACGACCTGCCCACTCACCTGGACCTGCACCACTACAACAAGGCCTACTACGACAGCGAGGACTCGGGTAGGACGCCGGTCTGCCTTTGCGATACCCAGAATGGGAGGAGCCGTCGTGTACTCACTGATGTGAACCAATCATCGTATTTCACGATTGACAGCTAATTATAGCTCCACCCATTTTGGGTTTTTTCAAAAGAAAATGTGCTAACGCAGGGGTGGGCCATTCCGGTCTTGGAGTGCCGGTGTGTATGCAGGTTTTTGTTTCCACAATTTACCCTGGCTAAATTAGCTAATTGGCTGTATACACCAGCACTGGTTTACTCGTAGATTTGATCACCGTAAAACATTTCATATACGGACGTGATAACAGTCTTTGGCTGTCGTTCATGCGCTTAAGAACTGTAGCTTAAAATGTCAGATGGCGTAAATGTTAATTACGTAACTAATGCCAGAAGTTGGCGTGAAAACCAGAAATTGATACGGCCCTCGTTGCCCCCCCCTCTGCGCTAACGGCTCCACAGCAAGTGAGGGGTTTAATGGGCCGATTGCTAACCACACTGAAGGGAGGCAGCATAGTGTAGAGGTTGCAGAATTTGGCCTGTATCTCACAGACTGTTGGTTCAATTCCCCGGTAGGACACTGCTGTTGTACCCTTGAACAAGATGCTTAACCTTTGTTTCAGTAAAATATCTAGCTGTATAAATGGACAATGCGGTTTCTGGAAAGTATGTCTATTCAGGACGTAAATATTGTATTTAATAAAAAAATTTATTTTTAAAAAATATTTCATAAAAACTTGCTCTTTTTTTTCTTTTTGTTAATTTCCTGTGTCCAGGCCGGGAACCGTCCATCTCCAGCGACACACGGACGGACTCGTCGACGGACAGCTACACGTACAAGCACTCGCACTCGCACTCGCACCACGAGTCCATGGTCAGCCACTTCTCCTCCGACTCTCAGGGCACCGTCATCTGTAACCCTGACAACGACACGGCCTCTCAAAGCAGCGTGGAGACCGCAGGTACACGCCCGCTCGCCCGCACAGCATGGGACTACATTACCCATAACCCCATTATCCCACGTGTCACCGTCTGATGTCATCATCATCCCACCGCACTCAGGTCGGGCCATGACATTTTTGACTGTTTCTTGTTGCTAAGGGCAAGGGACGGACAATGAGCCGACGCAGCGACAGGCACTGAGGAAAGGCGGGACTTTGGACAGGAAGGGCGGGGCCGGGGACAGAAAGAGGAGCTCTAGCCGGCTGCGGCGCTTTGAGGACAGGGGCCGCGCCCCTAAGGCGGACGAGGCGTCCTCCGCTGGCTACCACAGCGAGGGTAGGGAGCGCCCCGAGCTCTCTCTCTATTTAGATGGCAAACACACTGCAGGTGTACACCCAACACATACAGAGTTTGGATGACTGCTTGGCAGACTTTAGCGGTTGCTTTTCGATGAGGTTGACCTCAGTTACTGACAGCTTAAGTGAGTGGCACGTTGTCGTAAGACTGGAGGCTCACTCATAGTTCTGGGTCTGTTGAAGTCCATTTGCATTGCATTTCCATCGTCCTGTGATATCCATCACTGGCTCAGCTCTAATGAAGACACGCTGTGTTGAGGAAGTGCTGATTCTCTCATCCTCTCTTTGGTTTTCTCTTTCTCTTATTTCTTCCCCCTCCCTCTTTCCCTCTCTGCCCCCCCCCCCCTCTTTTTTTTCTCTCTCTCTCTCTCTCTCTCTCTCTCTCAGGTGAGACTCTGAAGGAGCAGCAGGCCCCCCGGGGGGGGTCCAAGCCCTCGTCCAGTCGGCTGAAGGAGTTTAAGGAGACCATGAGCAACATCATCCACAGCCGTCCGCTGTCCGCCTCCAGCTTAGGGCTGGGGGGTAGGGAGGGGCCGCCGCACGGGCGGGACTGGGAGGTGGAGAGCACCAGCAGCGAGTCCAAGTCCAGCTCCTCCGGGGGGCGCTACAGGCCGGCCTGGAGGCCCCGGCGAGAGGCCCTAAACATCGATAGCATCTTTAGCCGCCGGCAGGCTGGGTACAGCCCGCTGGGCTCCGCCCCCCTGCACGAAGACGGCGACGGGGTGGCGGGGGCGTCCGGGACAGGTACGGGGACGGGCAGGCGCTCCCGGACCCTCCCCCCGCCCCAGCCCCGCCTCATACAGAGGATGGAGAGCGGCTATGAGAGCAGCGAGAGGAACAGCAACAGCCCCGTGAGCCTGGACATGCCCCTGAGTGAGAGCTCCTGCTCCAGCTCACTCAGGTACAGGTCATGTTTACATCACACACACACACACACACACACACACACACACACACACTCACACTCACACTCACACTCGCATACATACACACACACAGGCACACACACGTATACAAGCTCACACAGGTATAGCTCGTATACGCACACAGTACATACACACACATACTTTCAATATTTTAACACTGAGACTTGTAAAATACTCTGTAATTATTAATTCCCCAAATTAATTCATTATGAGTCTAAGTTTAGATGTCTGGAGAAGCCAATTCCGTGAGCTGTGGAGTGAAAGACAGTGCTCATATGATTGCTCCTTTCTTTCTCTCTCTCTCTCTCTCCCTCCCTCCCTCAATCTCTCTCTCTGTTATAGGGACGCTGGGTCGAAGAAGCATTTTGGGGCCGGCCCGTCCTGGCGCAGTGTGCCCAAGTCCAAAAGCAGCAGCGCACTTCTGCAGGACCTCAAAGCATCGTCCTGGGGCAGCAGCCACCTCAGCCTCGGTACAGTGTGTGTGTGTGTGTCAATCTGTCAGCGTGTGTGTGTGTGTGTGTGCGTGTGTCTGTTCCCCTATGTGCCCGTAGACAGGCCTGTCACAGTGTTTTTCACTCTGTGAAAAAATTCTGGGGAGAACCCTGTGATATATACTGCACATGCCATACATCCTCTTCCCGCTAAGTCTTGTGATGCTGGTGTGTGTGTGTGTGTGTGTGCGCGCACGTGCGTGTGTGTGTGTACGTTGTGTCTGTGCTCTTCAGGCGGGGAAGGCCGCAGCGAGCTGGACGAGTTGCAGGAGGAGGTGACGCGTCGAGCCAGAGAGCAGGAGCTGCAGAGGAAGAAGGCGAAGGAGCAGGAGGAGGCGCTGGGCTTCAACCCCCGACCCAGCAAGTTCATGGACCTGGATGAGCTGCAGAACCAGGGTAAAGGGCCTCCTCTGCTCTGGCCAGAGTGGGAGTGGGAGTGGGAGTGGGAGTGGGAGTGGGAGTGGGGATCAGCCAATGGGAACGCTGGATACTGAGCGGCCAGCTGGGCTGTACATTAGACCACCCAGCTGCAGAGTAAGCACAGCTGTCCTCTCAATGGTTTAATTGAGCTGGGCCAATCACTGGAGGCTGTTGGAATGTGGGAGGGGTTTAGGAATGGCTGTGAACGTGGAAGGTGGGAGTGGTTTAGAGTTGTTTTTTTGACCTGCAAGATTCTGTAGTGCGAATCCAGCCCCCTCTTCTGTAAGATCGGCCAATCGTGTGCTGCTTGTTGTTCTGTGTGGATGCTGGGAACTCTTTTACTCAACAGAAGAACACAAGCAAACAAAACAAATGTAACACACACACACAACCTACATACGCAGGCAACCATGAACAACACAGACAACGTATACATGCATCCACTCCCCCCATCCCACCCACAGACACACACACACACACACACACACACACACACACAACCTACATACGCAAGCAACCATGAACAACACAGACAACGTATACATACATCCACTCCCCCCATCCCACCCACAGACACACACACACACACACACACACACACACACACACGCAAGCAACCATGAACAACACAGACAACGTATACATACATCCACTCCCCCCATCCCACCCACAGACACACACACACACATATTAGCACATAAAACACACGGGTGTGGTGCAGGCTTTGCAGGGATTGCTGGGGGTTGCAGGCTCTCCAGGGTGGGGGTGTATGCGCTGGGCTTGGCCGGGCGTGGCTGCGGGAGCGCGTTTTAAGCCCCTCCCCCCGCTGTGTTATCTGCAGGGAAGGGGGACAGCTTTGAGCGGTGCCTCTCTGAGGCCGACGCCCTCTTAGAGCAGTCTCTGCAGCTCGAGCAGGCAGACGACATGGCCGCCGCACTCTCAGTGTGTAACCAAGCTGTGTGTAAGTAACCCTAACCTGCCTCTGCCTGTGCTCCCTTACTACCACCGTCTAACTCTGTCTGTCCCTTCTCCCGCTCGCTCTTCCTCTCTCAGTTCTGCTTCCCTGCGACCGGGCCTCACATTTACACACTGCGCAGGGCCAGTTTCTCTGACCTCCCTCTGCTGAAATTCGGAATTGGGCACTTGAAAAGTGACTTTCACTGGTAGGTTGTGAGCTCCTGCGTAGTGCGAGTGGGCCCAGGTCCATGGGAAAGCTGTCCGTCTCATCCAGATCCTGACAGAAAGAGGAGGAGGAGGCGGGGCCTTGTGAATGTAACTTCCTCCGCTTTTATTCCCAAACATTAGAAGGGGCACATCGCCTTGAATCATTCATGACGGGGAACGTTTTGGTCCGTCTAAATCCAAGACGGTATTTCTGATATTCGGCAAAGGTCACCGGCTCTCTGTGTACATTTCAGCACCAACACAGAGGGTTGCGCGAGTCACAGAGTTGTTTACCGGTTGTTGTGGTTACCAGGCAGCCTGCCGGCCGACCCTCCAGAAAAATGGATGGTGGGGCACCTGGCTGACCACTGCAATACCCAATCCAAGCTCTGATAGCAAAGCCCCAGGCTCCACCCTTCTCTAACTGGTGCTCCCAGATGCACTGTTTTCTGTCATCCACACCGCAGGAAGGACCCCTGACATTTAACAGGGTCGGGATCCAGCATGCTTTGCGGTTAAGGGTGGCGGCTGTCCACCTCCGAGCCGTCATCCTCCTCCTCCTCTCTGTCTCTTTTCTTTCTTTCTCTCGCTTTCTCTCTGTCTTTCTCTGCGTTTCTACCGTGAGTGCCCTTTCTGTCTGTCCGTCTGTCCGTCTGTCCTTGCACAAAACTGTATCTGTGTACCTCGGCCCTCCTGGCCTTTTCACGGTGGGAGATCCCCTGTTCTGCCACACAGTGACGCATTCGTTTAGCTTCTGATCCTTTCTCTGCACACTTACCCTGTGTGTGTACCTCACTGTCACCGCAGTCCACAGCCTGTGCACTGTCACAGTTCGGTTGGCATTCGACGATATTTACTATTTACTTGCATTCTCTGCGTCTCCGTATTGTTTATAACCACAAATTCTAAGACCACTAAATGTGGGGAACTAGCGAAGGCACAATTGATAGCTTTATAAGTTTGAAAGAAGGGAGGTTAGAAAAAGAAGAAAGGTTAGGAAAAGCTCGCTTTTAACCCCTTTCTTTTAGTTTTACATATTATTTAATTTTAACATTGTTCAGTATGATTTTACCATTTTGCCATTACGCACACGGTGAGTGTGTGGAGGCGTTTCTTTCAGCCCAGCAAACTAAACATCAGCGTAACGTCAGCGTAACGTTAGCGAAACGTTAGCTCCCCATTGTCAAACCGCACCATTGTCCTGTAACCTTGTTCATGTGATGTCATTCACACCCCTAGCGGTTCTCGTAGTCCACCCCCCCCCCCATCCCGTCCCATTGTTTAATCACATGTCCCTTATTTGTGTTTTATTTTTGTAACAAGTTGTTTTGCATGCTTCCATAACTCAGTTCCTTATTTCTACGTTTTTTTTTGTTTGTTTGTTTTTTTTGGTTTTTGTTTGTTTTTGTTCCCTTTGCATTTTAGCTAAACTAAGACTTACCATGCATGAGGGCTGTGCTAACACTCATAGCAGAACAATGGCTGATAAGAAGCTGCAAAGGTGCATGCGGAGAGCGCGAGGTCTACAGCAGCGCATACAGCCGCCACAGGAGCAGCCCCAGGGCCAGCCCAGGTACCAGATACCGCTCACCGCCGCCGCCCGCCGCAAACACCAGGGGGCGCCCCTCCGCGCAGCCTCCGGACGGAGAGCGCTCGCCGTCAGCGCGTCAACCCGCCGCGACCCTGAAAGGAATGGCGCCCGAACGCGAGACGCGCCTGGCGGTTTACGGTGTTTTTGTTGTGGACCATTTTTGGTCCAAATGCAGATTTGGGTGTTGGACCGGTGCCTAGAATGGTTCTATGAATAGTGTAAGCCCCGGCAAGGTCTTTGGGTCCACGTGTGAAACGATGACTGTACAGCCCTTTTACAGGAAGCCTAAAATGAACGCTTTGATTGGGTGCACACTAACCAAGTATGAGGCGAGCAAGTATCAATTTTCAGAGAATGAATCTAGTTACCCGTTAGAGTATATACACCGATCAGCCACAACAGGTGAAGTGAATGACATTGATTATGTAATTATTTTGGTTCTGTACTCTAGCACTTTGAGTTTGAAAGGATAAAATGACAATGAGATTGAAGTGCAGACTGTCAGCTTTAATTTGAGGGTATTTTCATCCATATCGCATGAACCGTTTAGAAATTATAGTACATCTAGAACCCCCCCCCCCATTTTCAGGCATCAAAAAATATTGGGACAGTTTAACATAGTAGAATAAAGTAATACTTTTTTATATTTGGTCGCATCTCCTTTGCATGCCATGACTTCCTGATGTCTGTGACATCAAGGGTCTGAGGTATCAAACGAGCCTCAAACCATCACTCTGCTGCCAGATATGCAGTAGATATGGATGGATCACTTTAAGGGTTGTTTTTCCTGACAAATTTTCCGATTGAACTCTATGTAAAAATAAGTCGGGAGAAGAAACCCTTTAAGTTATCCATCCATATCTATTCATTTAGCCAACCATGTGTTTCATACTGTCCCAGCATAATTTACAGCTAAATCTAGTCCCACCCCCAATTCCCATAGAGATACATTCAAATGCAGAGAGGTTCTAGTATCGCTTGCCTGGAGTACCAAAAAATAAGATATCGAGTCTTTTGATGTTGTTGGGTCACAGACATCAGGAAGTCATGGCATGCAAAGGATATGTGACCAAATATAAAAAATTATTACTTTATTCTACATTATGTTAAACTGTCCAATATTTTTAGATGTGGTTTTCATGTTGTGGCTGATTGGTGTATAAGAAACTTATTTGAAATGTATTCATTTATTGACTTAATCTTGTATTTATAAGCCCACTGGTAAAAAAATCTTGTATGATTTACTGTTTTTTATTTTAAAATTTTCAGTTGTTCCCATCTACTGCACACTTAGAACATGTTAAATTAGGCAAACGTGCACTTCGACCTTTGACCATAGTTTACCTTGGGGCCTGAAACGCTTATCACGGTTGAGGTCTTGTCCGTGGCTTTTCTGGCCCGTGGAGCTCGAAGAGTATCAGACTCTTTTCCTCTACCTAAAGAAACTGACGTGAGAACATCACACACATTGGAGAAATTTGCACACATCCTGTTCGTCCCACAGAGTATTCAGTTATTTGGGCAGAATCGAACCTGGCCTTTATGCCTCAGTTAGCTTTGCTGAAAGCTTACCCAGGAAGCACTATGGTTAGCCACAGAATGCTAGCTTCTGAAGGGCGATATAGTCTTCGCCTACATGGAGTGATGTCATCGTGCCCTGCAGAATAATGATGAAGGGCAATCACAGCTGCAGCATGTATCTAAGTGGATCTTGCAGTTGTAGGTCAGATGCTCACGCTTGTACTTTTTTCAACCTTTGACCTGAAACCTTGAGGCGTGCGTGTGCACGCGTGCTAGCGCTGGCCTGAAAGGAGCTCGGTGCGAGGAGGCGTGCGTGTGTACGCGTGCTCGCGCTGGCCTGAAAGGAGCTCGGTGCGAGTCGGAAGCACTGGCGGTGAGATGCACGCTCTCGTGGAACTAGCTCATTTTTAAATCAATGAGAACAGCGTTTTTATGGATTACTGCGAGCCGCTGTAATTACTGCAGTGTGTTTTAGGACAAAATGTACAGAATCCATAAAGACTTCATTAGAAGGAATGGACTGTTACCAGACTCATAAACCTTTGGCTCTATTCATACAAGATGAGAATGTACAATGTTTACAGTTATACCCATTAGAATTCCACATTTATTCATAAAGTGGAAATTAATACTGTTGCATAATAATTTATGCGTTTGTATGTATTATGAGGATGAAGCCAATTAAATGAATATGATTTAGCCTTCTTCAAGTTGTCATTTAAAAGACTGAATTATGCAAATTAACTTAGAGTCCACGTGCAGAAGCTTACCCGTTGTCAAAAAATATATATTGTGTCTTTGAAAGCATCTTTGCGAGGAGGATTGCTTTAGCTGCACGGCCCATCGGACAGCCCACCGCATTGCGCTGGTGAAAGTTATTAGAGATTAAAAACACTTTGTATTCGCCATCCGCCAAAGCCCTGAATTTCACACCTGACTTCCTGTGATGGTTGTGCAGGAACATGCAGGTGCACAGGTAATCTCAGACAGAGGGGCGGGGTGTGGCATGGGTGGAGACCTCAGTTTGATAATGTGTAGCAGTGATGATGGACATGTGTAGAGCTGTTACTGGTGGTGTCATGCATGGGGAAAATGGGCTTTACGTTTACCACTGATTGCGTTACTGAAGTGACTCACTCTGTGCTCCGCCCCCTTGTAGTGAACAGCCTATCCCGCTCCAAATATTGCTGACGGACGCTCAGGTGGAGGACCAGGAAGCTGAACAGAACGCCAACCTTGGCCCGCCCTCTCCTCTCCACATTAAGCCCCTCCCCTCATGTAGAAATTTGCCCCCTGAAGCTTTGAGCCACCCACCTCCCTGCCCCTCCCACGCCGTGGAGTTCCCACGGAAACAGGGCTCCAAGAAGGAGGTCGGCGAGTGCCCGGCCCTACCCCAAGTCCCCGGAGAGCGCGAGGTGAGAGGGGAGGGACGGGAGTGCCCCCCACCCTGGGCGAGCGCCCAGCTTTCTGACATCATCATCCTGGACGAGTCCCTGCACGTCAGGCCCATCCACAAACACAATGCTGTCTCCTTGCCCTCCCTCGCTCTGGACTGGGACGACCCGTTCATGGAAGGGGAGGGCGGAGGCCAGCTCACGCCCCCCCAGGGCCCGGCCGCAGCCTCAGACTGGAACGCCTTCTGCAGCAGCCCCCCGGTTCACGCGCCTACGCCCTTGAACCCGAGGCCCTCACTGCCGGTAGACCCGGGCTCAGAGAGGGACTACTGCAGCGTTGCAGAGCATTACACCCAAAGCTACCCCAGATCCCCCTCCCGAGTGCCCCTCGGCACCCCCTCTCTGCAGGCCCCCCTGCCCCAAATTTCCAATGCTGGCCGCAGGCCGGCCCCGCCCCCAGACGCCCGTAACTGGTCCTCCTGGAGCCTGGACGGACCGGACGGCATGGACTCGCCTTTCTACACCCCGCCCAACGAGCACCCCTCCTCCCCTGCAGAAGGAGCCGGGCCCGGGCCCGCCATGCCGGTGGAGCGATGGGCCGAGAACGTCGCACGCTACTACAACTCCCAGCATGCCCCTGACCTGGACCGCGGGTCCCCCAGTGCTGAGCTCTCCGAGCTGGACTCGCTCTACCAGGCCAGCCTGCAGGCCGCACCCGTCCCCAGGGCCCCACACAGCGCCCACCCGCTGGCTGCTGGGAAACCAGGTACCGACCGTGCTTTTGCGCTTTCAACAATTCACTTTATCTTTTCAACGTTGCTCAGAGAACTGCATTCAGTAAGATTCAAACACTGTGACAATCGCCGTCAGCCTGTAATCTTATTTCACTGATGGCTGTTTGCAAAAACCTGAGCCTCGTTTTAACTGATGATATTTAACCCTTTTACACCTAAGCCTCAAACAGGCCGCCTGGATTTATTTTGTTGTTAGATAGAACTTAATTCATCCTGAAGGAAATTCATATGTTGCTCAAAAAGTTACAACCGCATACAAACTGCACCTTTTACTACACTGTGGTTCAGATGAAATCATGGGTCATGGGTCACTGTCGTCCTCAACGAACCTGTTGGGTGGTTTTGTAACTATTGAAGATCTCGACATTTGTTCCCTCAGAAATATTCCTCACACAAACCCACAAAATTCGCTAAAAATGACCGCTCGTAATATCTCTTCTCTATTCTGCTCTCCTCTCTTTCGCTTTGCGCTGTGTGTGTAACTGAAGCCTGTGTGCGTCGTGCTGCCAAGTTTATCGTAAACTCGTATATGGGTAAAAAGCGCAGATTCTCTGCTTTCAGGAACCATTTAAATTTTTTTGATAGCGCAAACGGTTTAGGAATTACGGTAATGAGAACAACGCTTGTCAGATGCTGTCAGCGCCAACATGGCCGGTGTAAGAGTTATCAAGATTTATATTGGAGTTACTGAATTGTTTAGATCTACGTACCTGTTTTTAAGGGCTGAAATAAGAGCACAGTCTTATTTAGCAAAGTGTGGCCAGTATAGCGTGTGGCAGGCAGAGGTGTTTGGGTTCACTGCCGAAGGCGGATTTAGCGTGTTGGGTGTTGCGTGTTGCGTGTGCTCATCGGCCACACTAACCTGGTGTCTCCATAGCGATGGCGGCGGCGCGGAAGCTTCTGTCTGGGATGGCCACGCCCGGCCGATCCAAAACCCCCACCGCGGAGATGGAGAGGAACGTGTACAGAGCGCCCGTCTGTGCCAGTCCCCCCACTTACCAACACAAGGTGAGCATGTGCGCACACATATATAAACACGCATGCACGCGCGCACACACATGCATGCACACACACATACACGCTTGCACACACACAAGCACAGACGCGTGCGCACCCACATACGCACACACGCAAGCACACAGAAATTAACAGCTACCACTTGGTGGCAGTGTATTGCAGCAGTTAAAAGCAGAACACTGCAGGTTTCAATGAGAATGCTCACTGCTGTTGGATCTTTGAACACACGGCACACAGTACGCAACACATAGCACACAGTATGCAACACATAGCACACAGTACGCAACACATAGCACACAGTACGCAACACATAGCGCACAGTACGCAACACATAGCGCACAGTACGCAACACATAGCGCACAGTATGCAACACATAGCACACAGTACGCAACACATAGCACACAGTATGCAACACATAGCACACAGTACGCAACACATAGCACACAGTACGCAACACATAGCACACAGTACGCAACACATAGCACACAGTACGCAACACATAGCACACAGTACGCAACACATAGCACACAGTACGCAACACATAGCACACAGTACGCAACACATAGCACACCGTATGCAACACATAGCACACAGTATGCAACACATAGCACACAGTATGCAACACATAGCACACAGTATGCAACACATAGCACACAGTATGCAACACATAGCACACAGTATGCAACACATAGCACACAGTATGCAACACATAGCAGACAGTATGCAACACATAGCACACAGTATAAGAGACAGTATAAACCGTATAAAGTATGGAAGTATAACACAGCAGCTGTAACATGGATATGTCTGAAGGCAGGTAGGCTGGTGCCTCTGGACAAATGCTTGTGATACTTTATTAACACATGAGGAGTCAGGTGGGCAGGCAGCGAGTGGCTCAGTCAGTGATCTGTAGGATCAGGCTCTGTGCGTGTGTGCGTGTGCGCGTGTGTGTGTGTGGTGTACCTTTGTGTTTTCAGTGCCTTTGTGTGTGTCTGTGTGAGGTGTGCCTGTGTATTTTCAGTGTCTCTGTGTGTGTGTGTGTGTGTGTGTGTGTGTGTGTGTGTGTGTGTCTGTCTGTCTGTCTGTGTGTGTGTGTCTGTGTGAGATGTGCCTGTGTATTTTCAGTGCCTTTGTGTCTGTGTGTGTGTGCGTGTGTGCGTGTGTGGTGTACCCATGTGTTTTTAGCGCTTGTGTGTGTGTGTGTGTCCCAGGCGGCCTCTCCTCTGGCTCGGGAGCGGCTGCATTGTGAGGACCAGTCGTACAGCGCTGAGAACCTGCGCCGCATCGCTCGCAGCCTGAGCGGCACTGTCGTCCGGGAACGCCCCGAGCACCTCGCCGCCTCCCAAAGCTTTGTGAGTAACGCCCACATACCACACACACAATACACACAGTATACACACACCATACACACACTGTGTGCACACACACTACACACACACACACACACACACACACACACACACCATACACACTGTGTACACACAGACAGTATTCATACACCATACACAAAAAACACTGTACACACACAACAACATACACACATACACTCACACACAAGTGGGCACATCATACACATTATACACAGAGTATACACACACACACACACACACACACACACAGTCATGGCCAGTGGCATATCTGATGTGTGGTAGGACTGCTCACATTACATCATCACTTGCCTACATGCGGTCAGCATTTGTTGTCCAGTGAGTGTTTTTGTGAGTTATACTGCCACCTGCTGTCTGTGTGATGCAACTGCAACACAGTGCAGTAAAGTAAGCTTCACTTGCACTCGTCTTACGTCCAGCTGGAATGTTTAACCTTTAACTATAAAATGCGCCATCGTTCATCGCGCTAAATTCACGCCGTTTCTGTTTTTTTGTTTCACAAGAGCGTTGTTGTGGACGGGGAAGGCATCCGCCCCTGTGATCCTGTTCTAACTCCATCTCTCTCCCTCTCTCCCCCGCCCCCCTCCTCCACCTGCGCTCGCCCCGCGTTTCTGTTCTGAAATAAAGGAGCCCTCGGTCACCAGGACAGCAAAGCATGCCGACGCCAGAGTCCCGCGTCACACTAGCCCCTCCCCCCACCTCACCGCTTCCCACAATCCTCCTGTGTTCCCCGCTGACCCCCAACACCACCACCACCAGCACCAGCACCACCATCTCCACCCAGCCCCAACACCCCACCCGTCCCAGCAGCTCCAGAGGCCTGCTCCGATGGGGCCTGCCCGGGGCCACCCAGGTAACGCCCCCAATTCTTCCCCCTCTGACTGACACAGCCATACAGGTGCATGGAAAGCAGCTAAAGCCATCTGTGACCCTGTAATTCCTCCCCATCCCTTCAACATCCACAGCTTTACAGATGCATATCTTTACCTTCTGAGTGTTTGTCTTGCTAGTTTAAATATTAAAGCCATTTCTTGGACTTGTTGCATTAGTTTAGGTTTTAGAGTTTAAGATGAGTGTGTTTTGGCATGTTTTTGGCATTTGGAGCAGTGTTTGGGTGTTTTCGACTCCACGTCGGGCTCCTTGCCCCACTAACAGTACCTCCTCTGCCCCGCAGGAGATCCCCAGAAGGCCAACAAGTTTTTGGCTGTGCTTGACGGGCGTGAAACTCTCCCCGGCGCAAACTACCACAGCGTCGCGCTGAGCTACGGCACGCTGCCGCGGGCACCTCGGCGGGCAGTCTCGGGGTCCTCGCTCCCCAGGGACTTCGCCCGCACAGGCGAGCAGCAGCATCAGCAACCCCCCCACGGCCACGCCCACTACGCCACTCTCGCTCACCCCCGCCTCTCCGCCCAGGCCGGGAGGGCCGCCCCTTACGGACAGCCGCCTCTGCCCGGTTCCCACGGCGCCCGCCAGCAACCCCTCCCCCATTACCGTACCCTCCCCTCCTCCCACGCCCGGCAGCCTGAGGCCGCGGCCCAGCCCGTCCGGCTCGACGTGCCCCCCGACAGAGACTGGCGGGGGACCGGCTACAGGAAGGCTCCCCCCCAGCCCCACCCTCAGCCCCTCCCCCAGCCCCACCCCCAGCCCCTCCCCCAGCCGGCCCCCAGGCCAGACCCATACGCCAGGGGGGCTCTCGGCCGCGCCCCACCTTGCTCCTTGTGCCAACAGCAGCCTGCCGAGCCCTCGCGCTACTACTGCTGCTCCTGCGGCATCTACATGGCCCGCTTCCGCCCCACCAGCCGGTAACCCCCCTCCCCGAGCGGCGTGCTGTTCTTTACATGGCCCGCTTCCGCCCCACCAGCCGGTAACCCCCCTCCCCGAGCGGCGTGCTGTTCTTTACATGGCCCGCTTCCGCCCCACCAGCCGGTAACCCCCCTCCCCGAGCGGCGTGCTGTTCTTTACATGGCCCGCTTCCGCCCCACCAGCCGGTAACCCCCCTCCCCGAGCGGCGTGCTGTTCTCTACATGGCCCGCTTCCGCCCCACCAGCCGGTAACCCCCCTCCCCGAGCGGCGTGCTGTTTTTTACATGGCCCGCTTCCGCCCCACCAGCCGTTAACCCTCCTCCCCGAGCAGCGTGCTGTTCTTTACATGGCCCGCTTCCGCCCCACCAGCCGGTAACCCCCCTCCCCGAGCGGCGTGCTGTTCTCTACATGGCCCGCTTCCGCCCCACCAGCCGGTAACCCCCCTCCCCGAGCGGCGTGCAGTTCTTTACATGGCCCGCTTCCGCCCCACCAGCCGGTAACCCCCCTCCCCGAGCGGCGTGCAGTTCTTTACATGGCCCGCTTCCGCCCCACCAGCCGGTAACCCCCTTCCCCGAGCGGCGTGCAGTTCTTTTTGCTTCAGAAGTGCGGGAAGCTCACCTGTGAGGGACTACGGAAGCTGTTCTGTGTTCGGACTTCCCGGCGATGCCTTTCGGACCAGCTCTACGCCGCCGCCACCGACGCTCAAGCGAATCTCGCTAATCTCGATGTTAGAGCAGCAAACTCTCAATTTGCTTTATTAAACTGTTAAACGATGCCGCGTCTTCCGTTCACGGCCACACGCCGTGGGGGCGGAGCCATTGTCAGCCATTGGTTTCTTCTCTCTACAGGACTTCCCAGCATACCGTTTCTTAAAGCGCGTGTGAGCGGAAGTATCGTCATCGTCCTCCAGGCTTTACAATTGGCACCTTCAACATGGCCGTCTTTCTGTTAAAATTTTTTTAAATTAATTTAACGTGTAAGTTCCAGTTCCAGTTCCAGGGTGTATTCTGGGGCCTGAGATATTTCGCCGCTCCTGGGGAGCGATGCACTCGGCTGCAGGAATTCCCTTTGGAACCGAGGAGCATACGATCCGGGACACGCCGTCGGAGCACGGAGACGTGCGCAATTTGGAATTGTACGGAGGAGAAATTTACGCCACCATTTCGACCCGTTGCGCCCTCGCACGTGACACTACACACGCCTACAAAAAACGGGCGTAACAGGGTAGGCGGAGACTCGAGGCCTTTCTGACTGAAACCACGGAAAAGGGGCGGGATCCCAGCACTTAACAGACGCTGCTCAACAGAGTGCCCGACCAGGGGTTAGAAAAAAATTTACATCTGGGAGACTCAATCTAGCCTCGATGGCCATCGTTTCATTGCAATTAAAATGGACGCCTCTGATGTAGCGACCACACCTACTTGTATGAGGTTTAAAAACAGGAGCAGACCTTAAGTCTTTTACACTTTAGAAAAATGTCTCCTTTAAGACGTCCTCAACGTCAAGCTTTTGTTTTATTCAGAACTATTTATTTTTAGGAGATGGGTAGGTAGTGTATAGACTGTACAAATGTATCATCTGAATGCTTATAATTCCTAGAAACAGGCCTGCTTTACTTTTTTGTATTACTCTAACCTAGCGTTGTAGAGTCTGAACATTTCGACCTTTCAAACGGAGAGGTTCTGTAAAAGTCTAAACGTTTCCGTAAGTGGGAATTCCTCGTAGCATACAACTTAGCCTTGCATTTAATGTTACAGGCACAGACTGCCGAGATGTTAAACTATATTTTTTTGAACAGTAGGGAAAGAAGATATAAAAACGCTATATTTTAAAGATGTTATAAGATGTCGGTTCTAGTGCTTTGTGTTTACTTGCGTGCATACAGACGAGTTGAGCGCATTTCAGAAGTGCAAATCTAGATGTCCTCTGCTGTTCTAATTCAATTGACTTTGTTCCCCATTTTTTTCCGGGGGAGATAATCCTGGCTAGCATATTTTTGTAAACGTGATGACACTGGTAGCCATTAGTCTCGTTGGCCTAGATACTGTGGTACAGGATTGAAGTCTGAACTTTCAGGAAAGGTACATGCTGTTGGGATCATTGAAGACGCCTTTAAGACATTCAGGTAACTGAATTAAGGTGTCTCCACAAGGGGAACAGTGCGGAATCGTTCTGTCCGTCAGACAGACGGACAGACTGACAGAACGACCTGTGGTGACCTGTGTGTGGTCAGCTCATGACTGTGGACTGGAATATTCTGCGTACCATATGGACGTAGCAGGGGAACACATTTTTTTTTACATTTCACACAGCGTTTAATTTTAGACGGCAGAGACCGCTGTACCCTAAAGGGCCTTGTTCCTTTAACCGCACAACACGTTACAGAGAAGGGCACTTGCCTCAAAGGTCATAACGAAATAAAGAAGAATCAAAGAATTTATGTGCAGTTTCCTTCAGCCCGCTGCTTAACATGTGAAAGATAGCCGATCGGCTTGATTGACGGCGTTCACGTCCTCTGTAATATTTTAAGCCCGTATACAATTGCATAAGAGATATGTAGCGGACGACCCGAGAGCTCAGCTCACACGGAGCTGAGCTCAGAGGAAAATTATTGTGCAGTAGAGCAAAGCGTGAAAGAAAGCAATGGCATGATGGGAAACGTAGTCTTGCTGATGTAGTGAAGAATTGACCGTAATTATTTTTCCTTTATCCGTCAACATGTCATTGCCAAATCAGGACACTTTTCAACCTACCATTAAAAATAAATAAATAAATAAATAAACGTTTGATTGCCACAAGTCTGCACTTCTGCATTGCCGAAATAAATTTGTACGGGGCTTTGCCAAATCGTGAGTCCTAGAATGGTACCATTATGGCCAAAGTTTAAGTTGGTGATTAATAACGCTCACGTTTGTGTTTTATTTAGTGGAAAGTGCATCTTGTCAGGGCAGCAAATGCGTCTGTACCTACAGTGCTTAACCTCATAATGTCTCATTATTGTACTGTGATGGCGACATGCTCCAGTGACATTTATCTGCATAAAGTTAACACTTCATATGTAATTCTGCATAAAGTTAACACTTCATATGTAATTCTGAAAGATTAAACGTGATAATTTCAAGGGTTGCCTTGTTTTCTGAGGGTAACGTAAAGGACGGCTAAACTAGTAGAAGTAGGTCCAAGATACCATTCATTTTGGAGGCCTTATATATTTGCAATATTTTCAGTTTAGGGAAGACCAGTGCAAAAATAGACAACATACGAAATAGACAACTGATAAGCTCGAATCTAGTCTTAAGGTCTAACGCTGTCGGACGTATTCAGCGGTTTGATTTAAATGCTACTGTCCATTTTATTATTTTAATCAGACTGCTGAAAGTATTTTATTTTATTTTTATTTTACTATGTGCTGCAGAAGATGATTTTGGGTGCCCATTTCTACTTGCCTATTTTGCCTGAAGTTATAAAATGTCAGTTTTACACCTTAAATGGTTATTTTTTTTAACTTGCAGTCTCATCAGTGAAAGTAAACTGTGCAGCTGCTGAGGAGCTTATCAAGGGTGGGTGTTGCTAAGCTACACAAATTAAAATCAGTTCCCTTAAAGCATAACTGGAATGTCAGATTACCAGCTTTGCGGAGAAGAGTGCTCATTCTAATCTTACCGGTTTCATATAGTCCAAGAAGGTCAGCTCGTCTTGAAGAATCCTGACGCGAGCGCTATGCAACACTGCGCCCTTGTGGATTGCCGGTAGAAGTGCAGCTTACCGACCTGACCATTTTCATTTTTAATAATTTTATTTTAAATTTTTAAATTAACATGATTTACAACAACTGTATATACATGAGTGTACAGATTTAATAGCCTTCAAAATGAAGTGTGACGAGGATTTATTGACAATGTAAAGGAATTTTGCTGGATTTCCACTCGTTTGTAAATGCTATGTTGGCAGATGGAACTTGTATTTTTGCAATAAAGTTACTATGAAGATCTCCAACAGGAGTAGGGCACAACTGCTTTCTTTTCTCACATTGATTCCATTAGCAGGTGAATTGGATAGAATTGTAAGTATGTATGTATTGGCACAGATAATATCATAAGCTTACCTTTTTAGGAATTGTATTTTTAAGTTAAATAGTATGTATATTTTTTGCGTGTTTAGTAACGTGCCTTTCATTTTTATTTATTTTTACATTTAAATTGTCTATTATTTGGTCACTAAAATAGAGAGGTTGGTGCCTGCAGGTCAACTGTGCCCTCGATCACCTGCTGGAGTTCTAACCAGCGTCACCAGGTGCACCTCCGTTTGAGCCTCAATAGAGCGCTGTAGTTCTGCCCACTTTGGTGACAAACGTTCCGGTGCTTTTTTTCAAAAAAAAATATAAAAAAAAAAAAAAAAAATTTTTTTTTTTTATATTCAGGGCAGCTAGATGTTCGAAAACACCAAAGAGAGGGGGTTGTCATTATTTTAAATAAATAATTTAAATGGTAAAAAATTTTAATTTAAAAAAATACAAAACAAAACAACAAAAAAAAAAAAAAAAAAAAAAAAAAAAAAAAACTACAATCCATCACTCTCTCTCTCACTGCTGAAGTGAAAGCCAAGCCATAAAGCTGACACTTTCGACAGACTGATAGTGATTCTCGTGATACTCTATGATCTACTTTCTATATATAATAAGTGATAGATAGTTAATATAGCATTTTAGGCTAGAGCCCTTTTCCTTAGCTTTGGCCGGTAGCTACTTCCATGATAAGTTATAAGAGCAGACCGAGTGACAGCCATTTTCACTAGCAGAGCGGCCAATAGCTACTGCGTTAGCTAGCAAAAGCGGGAGCCGGCGATGTACGACCGGGGATTCTGGGTAGTGTAGTTATGTTTCTCAAAAGCGTTAATTATACGATTCAGATTTGATTTAAACGCGGTGGTGAGTATATACTGGACTTTGTATCACATATATGTCAAAGTTTGGTCCATACAATGCCGGAAATCAGAGGAGACACAGACGTAGGCATCGCCTTTCCGGCCCTCCTCCCCGGTTCTGTTATTATGTTAGTTTGACGCTCTCATCCCTTCAGGAGAAGGCTGATAACAGACGCATCACAAGAGCAGCACCAGCAGTGGGGGCTTGGGTGCCACGTCAAGCTAAAAGCAGGGCTAAGCTAACAAGCTAACGGCCACAGCTGTTTAACATGCAGCGTTTAACAGTGCTCGCAATAGCAGTTCCTCACTCAAATGTTACTACCTCATCAAATGCCCAATTAGTCAAATTGAGGCGATAGCTTTTTGTTTTGCCACAGCAGGTGCATTAGTGAATACGAAGAAGCGAAGGCAAAGCGTTTGTGTTGCCTGAATATAGAACAGTGTAACTCGATCACTGAAGTGTTGAAAAGATGGACTGGTACATTAGCGTGGTAAGATTGCGTTGGCTGTTTTTCGAGTGACACAAGATGTCTAGAATGTCTGTCTAGAATCCAACTGCAGTGTGTAGCTTTAGATTGCAACGAAGCAAGTTAAGCTAAAAAAATTAAAAAAAGGTAATTTCTGTATGAAATACCTGGTAACGTTTCTATGAAAAGATCTCTACTCTTTGGCGGCACCTAGTGGATTAATTGCAGTTGATTTTTTTTTTTTATGGCCAGAAATAGTTTGACGGTGCTTCCTCTTCCCAGGAACCTCACCACTGTTGTGCTTGTGCTTGCTAGCGGTAAAATATTTTTTACAGTCTTCTCGGATACTCTTCAGTTGCCCCCCTCCGCCACCCCCACCTCTGACGGTGGTACCAGTGTCCCTCCCCACCCTCCTCATATCTGACCTTTTCAGATCTCTTACATCGCATGCACAGCAGAAATGTGCCCCCCACCCCCCAAGCAGTACTCACAGATTGGGTTTCTTTTTAAACCTCTGTTGATAGCCAGTATCCTTCCGAGAGCCAGCAGAACAACAGTTGAAGGGTCTGATTTACTAAGACCTTTTGCGTGCGCAAAACCTTTTAACGCACGCAAAGCCTATTACATGACCAATGATTGGTTCTTTGTTTTGCGCCAATCATTGGTTGTGTTCTTACTTTTGCGCGTGCCGAAAGGTTTTCGGAAATCAGGCCCCAAGTCTTCCAATTTAGTTTTTGACATGATACAAGCGTCTTGGATGACAAAAACATGTTGCGGTGGAAATGTTTTCAAAAATATTATTTTTTTTGTGTACTTTTCTGCATGGTAGAATAAATGCTTCTTGAGATTAAGACCATATACTCATGTCCTCTATAGGGGACAAAAAAGAATTGACTTTAGGAGGTCATCTAAGGCTTCTTGTGTAGCCTAATAAAATACTGATGAAAACGCCACCACAATAACGACCGA
Source organism: Ilyophis sp. 1 JC-2022 (assembly GCA_022702515.1). NCBI lineage: Eukaryota > Metazoa > Chordata > Actinopteri > Anguilliformes > Synaphobranchidae > Ilyophis > Ilyophis sp. 1 JC-2022. The sequence goes on along the minus strand of CM040396.1, from coordinate 98,139,226 downwards.
AAACACAAAAACTTAGTTTGTTCCAAGGAGGAACATGAAATATGAAGCCTCATAAATCATAATCCCTATTTGGATTCTGGAGTTTTGATATTTAAAGCACATTGCAATTAATTATAATTTTTTATATGAATGTATTATATTCAGTCAAAGGTTGCCACATTTTTGTCCTTGGAATGCAACAGGAAAAGAGGAGTGTCCTCCGTCTTGGGGGAGTTCCTTGGCTTCTGATTGGCTGACATCACAGAAATAGTCCATTTTGTATCGGTATTTACCGGGTTTTTCCCCCTCTTGTCTTTCTCCCTAGTTTGGAATTTTAACACCAGGAAACCTGCCAACTTTTCCCACATTTTAGGCTACATAATACAGTGGGAGAGGATGTTTATCTCACAGGTTTATCTTTGTTAGGAGGAATTAAAGCAATTTTAAACCTACAACGCAGTTGTAAAACCTACAATGTGTTGGATGTAAGCATAAGTCTGTATTTGTGGTGGTACCACAACCTATCTTTTCTGACTAAGCCTCCGAAGAGTTAAATGCATTTATTTTCAATCTGACCCGTATTTCCTGTGTGTCACCAGCAGAGGGCGTATCAAGCCTTTGGCTTGCAAGAGCATGTTCAGTGTCGATGAGCTAACGACCGCATCCCACAGTTCTGTACACCACGGTTTTGCTGTGTCCTGTGATAACTGGTGCACCACATTGTTACCCCCCTTTTTTCATAGAACCCCTAAAATCCGCTTCCTCGCTACAGTCAGACAGCAGGTGGCTCTCTGTGTCTACAGCAACGCGGCTCTTCCTTCTTTTTTTAGCAGCGGCGATCTTAGCGACTGGATTTAAGTGGCTGCCCATGTGTTTCTGCGGCACGTGTGCTCCTGGCTCATATCCTCCGCTCCGCTGTGATGGAGACTTTATCTTGAATGGCTGGAAATACCCCGTGTGGGGAGAGAGGGATGTGAGGCGGGCAGGGATGGGGAGGCCGAAATAGAACAGAGGTGCTATTTTTAATCGTCTGCCTGAAGCTGCGGGGGACTCGTGATGCAAGCTACCTCCGCTCTGACTGTTATTTGTCTTTGAGGCAAAATTTAAAAAGCAGCGTCTCTTGGGCGTCTGAGCTTTAATTCCAAAAGCAGCATTCTTGGAAAAAATTTCTAATAAGTCATAATAAAAGAGAAATGATTTATCACTTTGGCGGGGGGTGTGGTGTAGAGAGGATGATTCAGTGACGGCGGCCTTGTTTTTCCCATAAAGCATTGTTGTTCTCTCATCCTGTCTGCTCACGTGGAGGACATGACCAAGGTGCAGAATGTACTGCACCGTTCCTTAAGCAATGCTACATAGCCAATTTTACATTGGTTTACACTGCAATTTGGGCTAATGACCCACCTGACAAAGTGGGGCAGGAGGTCAGAGGTCATGCACATTGGTTATTCAGAGGTATGGTTTTGTAAGGTATATTTGTCCCCTCAAACTCCCAGTGCTCATATGACCTCTTGGCAAGATTCCAGAATGTCAGGAATATTTTATTCCGAATACTGCATAACTCTGCATACTGCATTATCACCCAATATTTTCCCTGGAGCTAACAGTAGCCGTTTTGGATTTACTGTTCATGGCAGTTTACTGCTTTAGTCAACCACATATGGTCAGACTAAGAAATTCGTTTTCTTTAACGCCACCCTTACTGAGCAGGAATGAGGGAAGCAGGCAGATGGACATAGATTGGCGCTAACACGCTGGCAGGCACGACACCAACGGGTAGGAGGGGGGGCAGGAGGTAGAGCGCTACACAGTTGGCATCGTCCTGCAGGCACCGTACCAGCCAGAAGGCCTGCAGGTGGCAAAAGAAGCATACAGGTGGCCGCGATGCTAACAGGTCGGCATTCAGGTAGGTGTAGCAGTGGTAGGGAAGCATACAGGTGGGCACAGACCTAACAGGTAGACATGCAGATAGGCGGCAGTGGTAGGGAAGCATACAGGTGGGCACAGACCTATCAGGTAGACATGCAGGTAGCAGTGGTAGGGAAGCATACAGGTGGGCACAGACCTAACAGGTAGACATGCAGGTAGCCGTAGCAGTGGTAGGGAAGCATACAGGTGGGCACAGACCTAACAGGTAGACATGCAGGTAGCCGTAGCAGTGGTAGGAAAGCATACAGGTGGGCACAGACCTAACAGGTAGACATGCAGGTAGCCGTAGCAGTGGTAGGAAAGCATACAGGTGGGCACAGACCTAACAGGTAGACATGCAGGTAGCCGTAGCAGTGGTAGGGAAGCATACAGGTGGGCACAGACCTAACAGGTAGACATGCAGGTAGGCGGCAGTGGTAGGGAAGCATACAGGTGGGCACAGAGCTAACAGGTAGACATGCAGGTAGCCGTAGCAGTGGTAGGGAAGCATACAGGTGGGCACAGACCTTACAGGTAGACATGCAGGTAGCCGTAGCAGTGGTAGGGAAGCATACAGGTGGGCACAGACCTAACAGGTAGACATGCAGGTAGCCGTAGCAGTGGTAGGAAAGCATACAGGTGGGCACAGACCTAACAGGTAGACATGCAGGTAGGCGGCAGTGGTAGGGAAGCATACAGGTGGGCACAGAGCTAAGACGAAGGTAGGCAGGTGTACAAGTAGGCCTATCCCAACACCACCAGGAACGTATACAGGTAGACATGGCGCCAGCAGGAAAGAAACCCAGGATAGCAAATAGCATCATTGGCAGGCAGGTGTGGTGCCAGCGTTGAGTAACTGGTGAAAGAAAGGACACGTTGCCACACAAGGTACCAGCAGACAGGAAGCTGGTTAGACTCGCTGGCAGCAGACAGGAAGCTGGTGAGATGCATTGCAACAGGCAGGAATGGTGCGACAGGTAGACATTGCACCAGGTGGGTACAGCGCTAAGCAGACTCAGCACCTGCCAGGGCGGATACGGCAGGTTGTGAGGCAGGTGTTGCACGTAAGGGGGTACATACAGCACCCGATGGGGTACACAAATGGTAAATGGAATTTTGAAACCCATATGTGAGATTGAAGCTTGGAATTTTGTAATGCACTTTTAGATTTTATTTTGAAGACCAAGATTTAAGGTTAAATACTCCACGTATATATGCTATATATATTTGTTTAAATATGTATTACTACATTAAATACATATTAAATATATATATGCGCATGGTGTGGCAGGGCAAGAGAAAAGGAAGCAGGTGGATGGCATGCAGTAATATACTGGAGACACTTGAATATGTGTTAAATCCCATAATGCAATGGAACTGCTCTTATACAATGAGACACATTCAACTGCACAGTGACGAGCTGCATGCAAGGTATGTTAGCCTATCTGATCCAAGGCCCCATCGCTTGGTTACCTTGCACACATTCTAGGGGTCTAAAGTTCGTCCTTCATCTTCATCTGGTGGGGTCTCTGCACTTAAGCCAATGGCATGAAGGCTCAGCGTGCTTCTCAACAGCTAATGCTCTTCTAATGCAAGATCCTAGTGGGAGGGATGTGTCCTTACAGCCCGGATCTTTGTAGAGCACCGTAGATCTTCGCTCGGGTATTTAACGCCATAATGGGCCCGTGCAGTGTCCGCCCTCGCTTTTGAGGAGCCCTAGGCGAGATATGATCAGCCCCCCCAACCGACATTGTGGGTGCGTCCCAATACTAAAAAAATGCATCCTCCTTTCCTCCACCACACCCTCCTCTCCTCTGTGCCCTGAAAACCGATCTTTGTGTCTTAATCTAATGTTGCTGATTACATATGAATTACATATTAATGGTTACGTATTAATTAATGTCGGGTACATTGCATACTGTATGCAACTACTTGTACTTGAAGTGTTCAGGCAGTTTTGCATATTTCCGGGTAGGAGACGAGTGGAGGACAGGAGGTGAGGCGTGAAGACTATTGGGCCGCACCCTATAAATAACATATTTTAGAGTAATTTTGTGGCCGCCTTGATTATTCTATTCTATTTATTCTAGGGTGGAGCCCTAAGCAGCCACTGATGTTGCTTAGTGGGTCGGGCCGAGGTACTAAATTATTTTATAGTCACATTGAGCCAATTTACATTGTGATTGAACAGTGTCACATTCATGTGTATGTACTGTATTTGCATGTCTGTGTGTGTGTGTGTGTGTGTGTGTGTGCGTGCATGCATACGTGTTGGACTTGCTGATTCATCCTTCATGTACCTACTGACCGCAGGTAATTGAAGTGGAATCTCATTGCATCAAATCAATTTAAAATCTAATCGACTCCTCTCAGGGTTTGCTCAAAAAACTTGAGTGAATCGGGAGAGCTCTCAGTCATTTCACGAGTGAATCATAATTCAAGCCAGACATAGTTTCTTTTACAAGCTTTTGTATTGGCTTTCACACAGATGAAGAGTTTTGTGTTAAATAGAAGCATCATACTGCAGTGAGAACATTGCCTCAGGCTGACTCATTCCAGCATTAGTGTAGTGTTGGCATACATCGTAGTTTTCATTGACATAATTGGGAAATAGGATTATAAAATATAACAGCGCACTAAGGATTCGGGTGTATGGTACGTGTTTAATTTAATTTAATTGAATGCTTTTTTTCTGCAGTATAAGGGGAATGAAGACTGAGTATATGATGATAAATATAAGTCTAAAGCATGCCAGACATATTGTGGTTGAAATTCATAGCTGCCTTGGCATTTTCCAACAGATACAAAGAACCGTAACATGCAGTTCTTGGCATGGGATTAGGCAGTAGTGTATATTTTATAGCTTTGGTTTGTGTTTTTCTTGCATGGATCGATGTGATGTGACATGAAAGGAGGTGGTGGTGGGGGGGGTTTAGCAAGCAGCTTATTGAGACGCAACGCATCACAGCCTATCGCCTGATCCGATTGGTGGTCCTTTGGTTACCATGCAGTATAAGACATAAAAGACGTCCAGAGTTCAATGCGTTCAGTGTAAACCTCCTCCTCTTCAGAAGGTTAACACTGAATATCCTGAATGGACGACTCCACATCATCCCTGCGCTTTAGTCATGTTTCAACATTAGTTCTCGGTACTCCGATTTGTATCCGCAATTTATGATCGTAATTTAAAGTGTTTCTAGGGTCTCATTTGAAGATATGCACCACACTAACCCTGATGAATATCAAATTGATTTGTGTGCACGCGCGTCTTTGTTTGTCTGCGTCTGTACGAATGGCTGTGTGACTCATTGGACAAGTGGACATGCAACTTGTCTGAAAATATGCACAGTAGGTGTATATATTTAAGAACAATGACACACTACCCTGCAAATGTGACTGCAGTATCAAACGCTGGTTTGTTGCTCAAATTAGTCAAGTTAAATGAGAACCACTACAGAACTGCTTTGCCACAGGGAATGGAGTTTTTTGCAGTCAGGTGATGGACAGGCCAAGCCTAAAGGAACAGTCATCCTCTGGTTATGTTAGTGCTACAGAACAGGTGAATGTTATAAGGGTATGTGGTTTATTGGCACACAAAGTTTTGATTGGTGCTCCCAAAAATGGAAGGTTATGCCCACAAACCCCCGGTCTGCGTTTGCATCCCCCTGCTTTAAAGACATGTTAATTACAATCAGCATGTGTGCAACTAGCCTTAATCCGTCACAGATTGAGACCATTAGCAGTTTAAGGTAGACCGAAATAATGTGTTAAATAAAACATCTTCCCATATGACATTAAAACATTTAAAATGTATAGTGAAGAGGCCTTCATCTTCACAAAACCGCAGAGTCTTTTACCTGCAAGCGCCACACATCTAAACCGCAGAGTATTTTACCTGCAAGCGCCACACATCTAAACCACAGAGTATTTTACCTGCAAGCGCTGCCATCTGCATAACACACATCTAAACCGCAGAGTATTTTACCTGCAAGCGCTGCCATCTGCATAACACACATCTAAACCGCAGAGTATTTTACCTGCAAGCGCTGCCATCTGCATAACACACATCTAAACCGCAGAGTATTTTACCTGCAAGCGCTGCCATCTGCATAACGCACATCTAAACCGCAGAGTATTTTACCTGCAAGCGCTGCCATCTGCATAACACACATCTAAACCGCAGAGTATTTTACCTGCAAGCGCTGCCATCTGCATAACACACATCTAAACCGCAGAGTTTTTTACCTGCAAGCGCTGCCATCTGCATAACGCACATCTAAACCGCAGAGTATTTTACCTGCAAGCGCTGCCATCTGCATAACGCACATCTAAACCGCAGAGTATTTTACCTGCAAGCGCTGCCATCTGCATAACGCACATCTAAACCGCAGAGTATTTTACCTGCAAGCGCTGCCATCTGCATAACGCACATCTAAACCGCAGAGTATTTTACCTGCAAGCGCTGCCATCTGCATAACGCACATCTAAACCGCAGAGTATTTTACCTGCAAGCGCTGCCATCTGCATAACGCACATCTAAACCACAGAGTATTTTACCTGCAAGCGCTGCCATCTGCATAACGCACATCTAAACCGCAGAGTATTTTACCTGCAAGCGCTGCCATCTGCATAACGCACATCTAAACCGCAGAGTATTTTACCTGCAAGCGCTGCCATCTGCATAACACATCTAAACCGCAGAGTATTTTACCTGCAAGCGCTGCCATCTGCATAACGCACATCTAAACCGCAGAGTATTTTACCTGCAAGCGCTGCCATCTGCATAACGCACATCTAAACCGCAGAGTATTTTACCTGCAAGCGCTGCCATCTGCATAACGCACATCTAAACCGCAGAGTATTTTACCTGCAAGCGCTGCCATCTGCATAACGCACATCTAAACCACAGAGTATTTTACCTGCAAGCGCTGCCATCTGCATAACGCACATCTAAACCGCAGAGTATTTTACCTGCAAGCGCTGCCATCTGCATAACGCACATCTAAACCGCAGAGTATTTTACCTGCAAGCGCTGCCATCTGCATAACGCACATCTAAACCGCAGAGTATTTTACCTGCAAGCGCTGCCATCTGCATAACGCACATCTAAACCGCAGAGTATTTTACCTGCAAGCGCTGCCATCTGCATAACGCACATCTAAACCGCAGAGTATTTTACCTGCAAGCGCTGCCATCTGCATAACGCACATCTAAACCGCAGAGTATTTTACCTGCAAGCGCTGCCATCTGCATAACGCACATCTAAACCGCAGAGTATTTTACCTGCAAGCGCTGCCATCTGCATAACGCACATCTAAACCGCAGAGTATTTTACCTGCAAGCGCTGCCATCTGCATAACGCACATCTAAACCGCAGAGTATTTTACCTGCAAGCGCTGCCATCTGCATAACGCACATCTAAACCGCAGAGTATTTTACCTGCAAGCGCTGCCATCTGCATAACGCACATCTAAACCGCAGAGTATTTTACCTGCAAGCGCTGCCATCTGCATAACGCACATCTAAACCGCAGAGTATTTTACCTGCAAGCGCTGCCATCTGCATAACGCACATCTAAACCGCAGAGTATTTTACCTGCAAGCGCTGCCATCTGCATAACACATCTAAACCGCAGAGTATTTTACCTGCAAGCGCTGCCATCTGCATAACGCACATCTAAACCGCAGAGTATTTTACCTGCAAGCGCTGCCATCTGCATAACGCACATCTAAACCGCAGAGTATTTTACCTGCAAGCGCTGCCATCTGCATAACGCACATCTAAACCGCAGAGTATTTTACCTGCAAGCGCTGCCATCTGCATAACGCACATCTAAACCACAGAGTATTTTACCTGCAAGCGCTGCCATCTGCATAACGCACATCTAAACCGCAGAGTATTTTACCTGCAAGCGCTGCCATCTGCATAACGCACATCTAAACCGCAGAGTATTTTACCTGCAAGCGCTGCCATCTGCATAACGCACATCTAAACCGCAGAGTATTTTACCTGCAAGCGCTGCCATCTGCATAACGCACATCTAAACCGCAGAGTATTTTACCTGCAAGCGCTGCCATCTGCATAACGCACATCTAAACCGCAGAGTATTTTACCTGCAAGCGCTGCCATCTGCATAACGCACATCTAAACCGCAGAGTATTTTACCTGCAAGCGCTGCCATCTGCATAACGCACATCTAAACCGCAGAGTATTTTACCTGCAAGCGCTGCCATCTGCATAACGCACATCTAAACCGCAGAGTATTTTACCTGCAAGCGCTGCCATCTGCATAACGCACATCTAAACCGCAGAGTATTTTACCTGCAAGCGCTGCCATCTGCATAACGCACATCTAAACCGCAGAGTATTTTACCTGCAAGCGCTGCCATCTGCATAACGCACATCTAAACCGCAGAGTATTTTACCTGCAAGCGCTGCCATCTGCATAACGCACATCTAAACCGCAGAGTATTTTACCTGCAAGCGCTGCCATCTGCATAACGCACATCTAAACCGCAGAGTATTTTACCTGCAAGCGCTGCCATCTGCATAACACACATCTAAACCGCAGAGTATTTTACCTGCAAGCGCTGCCATCTGCATAACACACATCTAAACCGCAGAGTATTTTACCTGCAAGCGCTGCCATCTGCATAACGCACATCTAAACCGCAGAGTATTTTACCTGCAAGCGCTGCCATCTGCATAACGCACATCTAAACCGCAGAGTATTTTACCTGCAAGCGCTGCCATCTGCATAACGCACATCTAAACCGCAGAGTATTTTACCTGCAAGCGCTGCCATCTGCATAACGCACATCTAAACCGCAGAGTATTTTACCTGCAAGCGCTGCCATCTGCATAACGCACATCTAAACCGCAGAGTATTTTACCTGCAAGCGCTGCCATCTGCATAACGCACATCTAAACCGCAGAGTATTTTACCTGCAAGCGCTGCCATCTGCATAACGCACATCTAAACCGCAGAGTATTTTACCTGCAAGCGCTGCCATCTGCATAACGCACATCTAAACCGCAGAGTATTTTACCTGCAAGCGCTGCCATCTGCATAACGCACATCTAAACCGCAGAGTATTTTACCTGCAAGCGCTGCCATCTGCATAACGCACATCTAAACCGCAGAGTATTTTACCTGCAAGCGCTGCCATCTGCATAACGCACATCTAAACCGCAGAGTATTTTACCTGCAAGCGCTGCCATCTGCATAACGCACATCTAAACCGCAGAGTATTTTACCTGCAAGCGCTGCCATCTGCATAACGCACATCTAAACCACAGAGTATTTTACCTGCAAGCGCTGCCATCTGCATAACGCACATCTAAACCGCAGAGTATTTTACCTGCAAGCGCTGCCATCTGCATAACGCACATCTAAACCACAGAGTATTTTACCTGCAAGCGCTGCCATCTGCATAACGCACATCTAAACCGCAGAGTATTTTACCTGCAAGCGCTGCCATCTGCATAACGCACATCTAAACCACAGAGTATTTTACCTGCAAGCGCTGCCATCTGCATAACGCACATCTAAACCGCAGAGTATTTTACCTGCAAGCGCTGCCATCTGCATAACGCACATCTAAACCACAGAGTATTTTACCTGCAAGCGCTGCCATCTGCATAACGCACATCTAAACCGCAGAGTATTTTACCTGCAAGCGCTGCCATCTGCATAACGCACATCTAAACCACAGAGTATTTTACCTGCAAGCGCTGCCATCTGCATAACGCACATCTAAACCGCAGAGTATTTTACCTGCAAGCGCTGCCATCTGCATAACGCACATCTAAACCGCAGAGTATTTTACCTGCAAGCGCTGCCATCTGCATAACGCACATCTAAACCGCAGAGTCATCACATTCTCCTGGGCCAGGACGTTTTTCAACGCTGACTAAAATGTATCATGATTCATTTCAGCCAGGGACAAACAAAAGTTAAGTGCACAAACATTACGCTCCGTTTTCATGGGAATTTCTGTTGAGCAAACTTTATTTATATTCTATATTATTTATTTATTTATTCTGGCACTCAACGTGGGGCTGACCATGTACAGTTCAGTGGTTTTATAATGAAATTCATGGTGTTACCATCCCACAATTCAGTTGGAGCAGACTCAGCAGAGCGTCTCATATGGGGCTTTGGCTTGTATTCCACAGGCAACGAATGGACCAGTGGGGGTCGCTAGAGAGCGATGAAATGCAGACCCCTGACCGGCTGAACTCTCCGATACCCTGGGCGACGCAATCACAAATTACGCCTCACCCTATGGCTCAACTGGTCACAGTCGCCACTGGTACGGTCCAGATTCGGTCCAAGACCGTGGAGCTCATTCATGCACCATAGCATTGCGCCTTAACCAAATGAGCCACCCAACAGCCCCCCATTGCTAGAACGTTTAATCAGTCACTGCTCAGTAAAACTAAACCATTTATGAAAAATTTACATTTAATTGAAAGAACAAATGGCAAAGGACAAAACCTGCATTGTCTTTAAGGGCAGACTTATTGTAGAACTTATTGTAGATGTGCATTTTCAACGGCCTTAATTGATAAAGAAAATGGTCTGTTGCAATATAATTTTTTTTGCTCCTTTTGCCAGATTAGTCATGAATGACCATTTGTTTAATCCCTCCCTCTAAAACCTTAGGCAATAGGAACAACTCGTCCGCTCTATTTCACTCTAGCCGGATACAGATTAAGGACATCTCGCACACCTTTTTAAATTGAAAACACAATTAAACTCACAGACAGTGAGGTTATAAGTGCAGCAGTATATCGGTGCTTGTGTGGTGACATTCACTTTAGTGAATTCTGTATCCTGATGGAGGGGAAAAAGAAAATAAACATGAGACTATTAAGTCTCTCTGCAATTTAAGTATTTCACCCACAGCCTCAAACTGAGATGCTAAAACAAATGTAGGCAGTTATGTGGAACACTTTCATATTTATCAGTCATGAATTGAAATCACTTTCATATTTATCAGTCATGATTTGAAATCACTTTCATATTTATCAGTCATGAATTGAAATCACTTTCATATGTATCAGTCATGAATTGAAATCACTTTCATATTTATCTGTCATGATTTGAAATCACTCATATTTATCAGTCATGATTTGAAATCACGTTCATATTTATCAGTCATGATTTGAAATCACTTTCATATTTATCAGTCATGATTTGAAATCACTTTCACATTTATCAGTCATGATTTGAAATCACTTTGCTCCATGTGGTGCATGTCAACTTTTTTTTTTTTTCTTATATTTTTGTTTCTCTTTAGAGCTCATCATAAAAGAACAGATAAAACTCAATAATGTTAATTTCGATACTTCCTTGTGATTTATTTTCTTCAGAATTATTGCGAAGGTTGTAATTACAGATCTTCCCTAAACACAAACAGCTGCTGTGTTTATTACGCCATTGTCTCTGTTGAGCTGTTGTGTTCAGGATGGGTCAGGGACATTGCTTTCTGCACAGAATCCTTCGAGCTGAAGAGAACTGTGCTGACACCGATGGCCTCAGGCTTACGCTCCATTCAAGCAGAACGTGTGCGCGTAGTGAGTGCGTAGTTTGTGCGTAGTGTGTGCATAGTTTGACATCCCTTCACATTTTCATTTAGCCCTTTATTTATTTCATTCAGAAGGCGACTTTCTCTTAAGCTGGATGGCTGTCATACGGCAAAGTGCTTAGGAGCGGTGCCAGATGCCTATTGTCATTATCCCCAAAATATTCCTAAAACCCCCACATTCATTTGAGTTCCTGGTGAAATGATTTCAAAATCCCCCACCCACAGTTTACTCCCATATGTATTTACACTAAAACTCCCCATTAATTCCCCCAATCTGGAAACCCAGAGTGATTAATTGATTAATTAATTAACATGTACAGTGACAATAAAGTATTCAATTCAATTAGTTTCACAGATCTTCAAAAACTCTCACCATACAACAGTATCTCATTAATTGAAAAGTGTATTAAAATAACTTACTTTATGTTTCTCTATTTTCTAGGTTCATTCATGTGTGCGCGCCACAAGTTGTTTTAACCTGTCACTACAGTTTATCATAAGGATAATTCTTCAAGGGGCCTGATGTATGTATGTATATCATAGCAAGTCATTCATTTTATGAAACCATTAACTAATCTTCTCTAGGCAAATATTATATTTTTAATGAACATTCTTAAAATATTAGTTCTGTCTTTTAAAATATCTGTATTACACTTAAACTACAGCAATGACTTAATGCACGTAACTTTTATGTGCAATAAATACGCTTAAATACGTATTTCAATCGTACATTATTTGCAAGATTAAAAACATTTTTTATTCTACATTAATGTTTACATTAAGATACTTAATACATCTTTAAAGCTCTTGACAATAATGTACGTGGTTTGTTATCAGCTTGAGAATAACCCATAACTTTCTGTTTTTTAGGCCCTAGGAAGTCATTACATAAGAAAACCAAGGATGACATAGTTTATGTACTTTACATAATCTCCTTCGTTTTCTTTATGGTCCAAACTGATCATACCTTTCTATTCTATATATACTTTTTTATTAGACATTCCCTTGAAAACACTTTTTTTAGACACACGCCTTTTGTGTTTTAAATTAATGTAAAACACACACGTCGCTATGGCTACAGGCTCAAATGCGCCGAGAAGAAAATGGTTTTAAATGCATATTTTTATGTTTGCCATGATTTCTTAGTTCTGAATCCTTTATATTCTCAGTACATCAAAGCTTGTAGCCGTAGCAATATCAAAAAGAAAATCTCATCACCACAGTTCAGAGTTCACATTGACAATGCAACCAAAGCCTTGCTCTCTCTCTCTGTTCTTTTTCCCCATTCTGTTCAATTCAGTTCAAGTAGCTTATTGACATGACAAAGAAAGATTTATTTGGTCAAAACAGAATTACCTGCACATCGAATGTACAGTTCTCAAGAAGCCCATTTGCAAGTAAAAGTGGTAAATAGGGATTCAAATGAATGGATGAATTTCATGAATAGATAATGAATTGGTGCTTTGGTTTCTCAGGGGGAAAATGTTAATGTTTACTCTGTTTATTCACATCGCTCACTCTCCCTCTGGTCATGGCACACAGAGGCAGGCTGCATTTAGATCTGCATACAGTACAGCAGCCCGCGCTGCTAAACCTAATTAAATTCAAACTGAATTAATCTCAATCCAACATGTAGATTCCACTGGCATGAAATACGGACCAGTAAATGCTGCCGGGAGGGCAGCCATTTTCCCAAGATCAGCTGAAAGTGATTACATAAAAAAGTACAACTTGTTCCGTCTCCTCTGTCCTCCTCTGTCCTCCGCACTGCCTGCTTTCCCTCTGCACTGAGTGAGCGGTAACATTAAAGCTTCAGGACGACAACAAAATATGAGGTTCGCACTCCAGTGTACTGAAGAAGGCTTTACAGCCAAAACATCTGTGGTCATTCCCCCCCCCGTAGCACAAGAAAGCAACTGAAAATTATATGGAAGCTTTTAAGCGTTTTCTTTGCAGTGCGATCCTCATATTTTTTTGTTGTCATTTGAGAGCCGAGTGCAACACACCGACTAACCTTTCCTACACGCTTCAGCCGGGAGAGCGTGATGGTTCACTTTCCATTAACATTGAAGCTTTAGGACCTGAATGTATTTAGTTAAATATCCGTGTTTGGTGCATGGCTACAGAGGAGAGAATGGAGCAGGTGAGGATCTGCTGTGGAACATTTTATTTGTTTAACTTATGGCAAGGCTGTCAAATGCATTAGAAACATCATTGCTGTCGATTGTACATACAGTATATTTGCATTACCTGCACCTAGTGTATGGTTACGTTAGGCCAGAATTAAGAGTATGTTCTAGAACTGGAGTCCCCGTACAGAACTATACAGGTGCAAGAGTCACACAATTTCATCTACCATATAACAAATATTGTCCAATCCATACTGTATAACATGGCCTTTAATAATGTTAAGTATAAATACTGTGTGTATCGTTGAATGCTAATGTAATGGTGAGCCACTGAGTGGTTTGATTCTGAGGTGGCTGTTTTGACCAGCATTTGTGGAAATCAGAAATCTGGAGGTTGCCAGTTCAAGTCCATGATGGGAAATGTCTGAACCTTTGTTTAGGGTAATTACTGTGGCTGGCCTCCGATCTGTTCAGAGGATGTCCATGCAGTATATGTCGATTTATAGCTACAAACGAATAAAGTAATATACTATATTCTCATCCAAGAAGGAAGCACGTGTTACATCAAACATCACAGAGTAATATTGGTTCTGCCTTTACCAATGTTTGTGTTTTTGGTGTATAAGCAGCTTTGTTCATTTCAGTAGCATGCAACAGTAACAGAGGACCTGTGCTGCCCTTTTCCAGACTTTACACATAAAAAAAAATGATAAAATGTGAAGATCCTCATCAGGTCCTCTTTAATTCCAGATCTTCACTCACCGTAACCTTATCAGAAGGCATGTCACATTTACTTATTTTTATTTATTTATACACCAACGTCCTTCCCATTTATTATGACTCTGGCGATCAGTCCAACACTGGCAGGTTACATAGGCAGTCGACAGCAGAGATAACAGAGTGCATCAGCAGAGATAACAGAGTGCATCAGCAGAGATAACAGAGTGCATCTGCACTGGCAGGTTACATAGGCAGTCGACAGCAGAGATAACAGAGTGCATCTGCACCTGATAACAGGAGCTTCACCAGCACAGGGTCCGGTGACAAAACAAAAAAGTGTTACAGGGAGGGTTTGCATTTTTAAGACCCAGGTCTGCTGAGCCTATCACCACAAATTGATAAATTGGGAAACATTTCTGGCTCAAGCCCTCCTGCCTCGAGTACGCGTAGCTCACTCTCTGCTAGCTGTTAGCCAAATAACATTGATTTAATCACATTGCGTAGAATCACCCCCTGACAACTATTTAACAAAAACACTCTTAACAAACCAAACTTAAATAATAACTTTGTCATATGTTTATTTGCTTGCATAAGTACATAGATTGTAAGTAAAACTTGCCAATAGAGCCAACAAAATGTATTATTGGGACAATAAGAAAGTGGAACCATAGTCGATGCATTATCAAAATTCAGAGCAAAATGAGTAGGTTTGACCTTACTTAACTCGACAAAGAGACAAATAGCATACGCACTGAACACTGTGAGAAGCTTATAGCTCATAAATTTAATTTATGTTTTATTTTAGAAATATTGAAGCGTATGGATTATGAGCGTCTCTGTTGTAAATTTGATTAATTGATTGTTCATCATGTGGTTGACCCAGTGATTTTGCATAAGCCATTCATTCTTTTGATGTATGTCAGGCTACAAATAGAAAACCTATGGAATTGCGATTAGTCTCATGGAAAACCGGTTACGTCAATTCTGTCTGCAATTAATTTGAGATTAAAGATGATTCAAATAGAGTTGATTAAACAAGTAAAGCCTTGACTGATGATTGATTTTGAGTGATTGTTTTTAACAATAATTTCCAGAGAATAGCCAGACAGAACATGGCTGTCTAGGCATACAGGCTGATAGATGATTATGAATGAATAACCTGATATTTATTAATAACTAGTCGAAATATAAGCCATGACTCTTTTAAAGATTATTTGTGTTGCAATTTAATTGAATGAAAAACGTACACGTACAACCCTTTCTAGATGCAAAAATAGCATTAAATAATATTGCTTTGCAGCAGTCAAGGGCAGATATGTTTGGAGCTCAAGCTGAACATTTGGACCTCTGGAGCTTCTACTGCAACTTAGAGAAATGGACAGATAGAAATGTAGATGGATGAGACGATAATTTGTTATCGGAACAGAACAGAACAG
This sequence comes from Ilyophis sp. 1 JC-2022, assembly GCA_022702515.1. Classification (NCBI taxonomy): domain Eukaryota; kingdom Metazoa; phylum Chordata; class Actinopteri; order Anguilliformes; family Synaphobranchidae; genus Ilyophis; species Ilyophis sp. 1 JC-2022. The sequence goes on along the minus strand of CM040396.1, from coordinate 98,123,461 downwards.
AACAGTGATGTCATTTCCTTGTAAACAGCATAGGAACGAGGTGTAGTGTACAACTTGAGCCTGAAGGAAAATTACATTTAAAACACAAAAGTAACCTGTAATGTGTCATTACACATCTCCCCTGACTCAAAATAATAAAAAACTTTTTTTTAATTTGGCACAAAAACATTTTTTAAATGGTGTGAACAACAGAAAACCCCAGAAATCACATCCTTTCAGTTCCGATTTGTGGCACATCTGTATGTGGAAATAAATGTGATGTGTAGCCATGCACCTCAAAAGCGGACGCTCAAATTGGGATTGTTCAGTTCACGCATGTGTTCGGTACCAGATGCTGTTCTAGAGACTGGGGTGGGGTAGGGGGGCCCTAGGCAGACATTCCCATGGGGCTCTTCTGACCGACGTCCAGTCGCCTGTCTTGCCCGTTCATAAGATTCATCTCTGTTTAGTATGCCAGTGTTTGTCAGCTGGACAGGGAAAGGCCTGCAGTAAGTTTTACATCACTGTCCATGTCACAGGGTCGTAAATCTGCATTGGCAAGTACTGCTGACTTGCTTTCAACTGAAGATGAACAATCGGTCGAAACCAGGGCGGTCAAATAAATGCGCAAGGGGCCGCAGTGTCAGCGAGTTTTCTTGATTTCCCTTCGATCAGCTGCCAATTAAGGCCTTGAGATAAATGTGCGTGGATTCTTTAGCCAATCGCTGAATTAAATGTAACGCCGGTGCCGAGAACACCAAAAAGTCAGCAAACACTGCCGCCCTACAGGACTGGAGTTTGATACCCGTGGTCTAAACCATGCTGGACGTGAGCATTACGGACTGCAGTCTAAGTATTCCGAGTTCCTCGGGTTGCATTTAAAGCTGGTATCAGTCATTTGTTGCAAATGATGATTAGAATTTTTTATTAGAACATTTTTGTGACAGATAAGCAAGCAGGTATGACATGAAAACCTTTTGTAATTTCGAATTTTGTGTCTGAAACAAATTGTTTTGGTGAATATGAATCTTCCCCACCACGGGTAGGTCTGTTTTTGATTCTAAAGACTTAACCTAACCCACTGAGCTACTGGCCAACAGCTATGAGACGTGAAATAATGCGTTATTGAGTTATTGAGGCTCCAAGGGGTTGATGTCACTCTCTCCTGTGGATGTTCTGCGATACAAACTCCCAAAAGTGCAAGTGAAACTAAAATCCAGGACAAATAGTAACATTGTTTTTTGTTTTTTTTAAACGGCTATCATCACTGTAGTATTATCACATGTTTATCCCTCAAATTTCATCGCTCAAGTATTAATTGCAGTACAATGTAACTTGATGGTTGTGAGAGAGAAAGGGCAGTTTGTGGAACTTTGCTCATGATCTTTTGAGCCTCCTATAGCTTCAGAACTTGTTGGCGTTCTTGTGTCCAACACACACGTTCCACCCGTCACTGCCAAGTTGATGCCCGTCTGGACAGAGCTGGTTTAAGAAACAAGACATCTCTTCAGAAACATCTGCATACGGAAGTGAGTAAGTCCTGTTTGTTTGGTGTCTTTCTTCATTAGCGTTGGTTTCTTAGTCATATAAGTGGAAGGAATAGGAAAATAATTTAGCTATGATGGGTTTGCATCCATTTTTTGCCTTGAGTTTTCTAAAGGCCTCATTGAAGAGTTAATGTTGAATATTTATTGATTAATTATGATCATGGATTTCTGTCCTAATTTAGTTCTTTCCAGTATCTTATTTTTCATATCTCTGAGAGTGACTTCTGTTGTGACTCGCTATGGCATTGTCTAACTAGGAAGACTAACTAATTGTGGTGATTAACTAATTGTGACATCATGACTTTGTACCGTCAGCCTAGAATCCATTTATACCACGCTGATGAAGGCATGGTCAGAACTCGATTGTTTGTTTGAGACGGCTGCTTTTGATCCATTAGACTACATCAGGACTGTTCTACTAATGCTTGAGTGCGGGATAAATTTTCTTAGACATGCGCATACACACACTCGCCTGGGTTACACGTGCTAGTCAGTTAAGCAATCGAGTAACACACGTAGAGCAGGCACGGTCAGGATGTGCTGAAAGCACCATGGTGAATAAGAAGTAGCCTGTCTGCTGACAGACATGCATTGAGCCAAGGTATCGCTCCTGAGGGAGATTATTTTATGAGTATGAACAGATTGCTGTGAAGTCAATAGACTACACTGATTTTGAGGTGGTTCTAAAAAGAAAATGGGATGTTTCCTGGTGTCAACAGTGTGTCTGTTTTCGGCGTTCATCCTCGACAAAGCAAATGGTGAAAAAGGAAAACCGTTGATGCCTGCAGCCGGTGGGAGGGATGTGTCAGGAGCTTGTTCGAAGTCCGCCAATCCTACACAAGCAAAAACACAACCAAAGGGTCTATATGATCAAATATTGGTACGGATTGATCATCTTCCCCCCTTGTCATGTCATTCTCAGTCACCAGACCTGAACACAGATATTAATTTATAGAATTTTTTTGGAGGGATGCCTGTGACCAATGTTTCCACTTATTTGAACTCAGCATATGGATTGACATATTGATGGAGTGGTGTTGCATTCCTCCAGCACTACAGATGCTGGTAGACCCTTTCCATTGCGCATGCAGGCCAAACCGGCCACATGTAGTGGTTGAACACCCTATTAAGTGACATTACATTGACATTTTCATTTTTCTGTTCACTTACTGTTGTCATCCTTATAAAGTCAAAAATGTAAAGATAATGGTCAACAATTGCACCTAGTGAGTTAAAACCTGGAGTAAAAATTGGGAAAGCTCATAGTTATTTGTTATTATGAAAATGAATTAAGCTCTTTGAGCTTCCAAAGCCCCGTTCTTGCAAACTAGATATTGATTAGGACAACCAGGCATTTTCTTGTCAAATGTGACGTTTTGGGCAACCATGTCTGATGGTAGCTCGAAACGTCACATTTGGTACCTATTAATACGTTTTGGCATAATGGAAAATTTTGCAGCGTGTGGATTCTTTTCTGATTTTATCTTTCAATTTTTTTTAGAGCAGAGCGTTGGTCATCCTGCCACTGGTGATGATGTTGAGCAGGGCTTAATCACAACACAAGAGGAAGACTGCAGGAACAGCTGTGTGTGGCTGTTGATTAGTTACTGAGTAGGTTTGGTGCACCCTGTGATATAATTTTCATATTAGCTTCAGTTTTCTTTCTTATTGCATTTGCCGAATATTCAGAGTTTTTATTAATATCTGATCTGTGACTGCTTCACGGAGCTGGATAAATCAGCACTATACCATATCGCTCAGCTGGGTGGCTGAGAACAGCAGAATCTTTCATAACTTTTTTATAAAGGATTTAGCATGTGCATCTCGGCCAGGTGTCTTTGGAAATAAATTGCACTGTCGCCAATAATGTTTTACTCCCATAATGCTTGGGTCTCATACACAATTGTATGGATCTGGCGTTACATCATCACGCTTTACATTCAAGTTCACGTTCAGTCTAATATAGATCATTACCAAGACAAATTGTCCATATTTGTACGTGAAAAAATTGGCACATTAGTATTTTCAGTTACATACCATCTAGATTTATTTATTTATAGAAAAGAGGGAACCTGTTAAAATATGAAATGTAGTATTTTTACACCTATAAAATGTAGTATTTTTACACGGGCTTTTTACTTCAGCATTGTCCCTATTAGTACTAACAACCGCAGTGCTTATTACCTAATGACAAATGACATCACTTCACAGGCCTGTCTCTTGTTTGACATGTATAAAAGGAAACCTTGCACATGGAAACAAGGTGCATTCTTCTGTGTCAGCTGTCAAAAAGTAGATCTACATATTCTTCTTTATAACTTCATAATGGTAGAAATTATACCTTGTTTAGATTCATGCAGATAAAACTGATTCATTCATTCATTCATCCAACCTTTATTTAACATTCTTGGTGACGCATTGAAGGTGGCAATGGTGCGATATACCGATGTAAAACCAAAAATAAAAAATATATACCTAGAGCATTTTTTCTGATGCCTTTACAGTAGAACTGCAATGTTTTATGAAGTTTGGTTGATTTATTTATTTAAGTAAAAAGAAAAACAGTAATTTGTAATATAAGACTTTGAAGAAGAAAAAAAAGCAACATGATTTTGAATAACTGTGGCCAAGCAAGTATGCCTTCCATTTTCTGAATGTTTTCATCTCTCTCTTGCTAAGCATGCTAATTAGCTACCTGAACATACAATGTCAATAAAGCACTAAATGTAAGTTATTATATCAATGTAGGTTATACTTATATCAACCTAGTACCATAATGCAAATCAATTCTCATAGCTAACATCCATATAAGATTATAAAGCATGCTGTTACAATACTAAAGTACACATGAACAAAATTTTGTGTTCTCATTTATCTGAGAATTATTGTGTTCTCATTTATCTGACTCCAATTAGAATTGATGCTTGATTGCGAGTGGAATTCTGTTCTGTTGAAACTATCTATACCGGGGACGCTGATAGCCCCGGATACGGGGTGCAGACTGACACACTGAATCGGACTGACAAGCTCAGAGATTATAGCCCATAGAAACTCAGAGGGCTGGAACCGTGTCACCATCACAGGTGCCCAGAGGTTTTAGAACATATAATCCTATGTAGAATCCATACTTTATTAAACAACACCTACACCGTTATTCCTACACCATAGACTTGAAGCAGTAGAAATATCAGGCCTGCATTCTAACATTAACTGGACACAGGAGGACAGGTGTAGGACAGAAAGACATTGGATTAGAAAACTCAACAACATATTCCCAGGAGGATTAAACAAACGCTGGTAAAAACTTCAACACAAGAGGGACCAAATTCTTCCTACTTAAAGGCTGCAGTACACTGAATGGCCAGTGCCAATGTTTCTTTCCCAAGGGGCCCTCATAAGGGGTAATTTGGGAAATAAAGATTTTTTAAAAACCTAATACTGGCTAAGGCCTAGCAGAGCCGTCACATGACCACAAACAGGATTATTCAGTGTGAAACCCGATAATAGAGACCCAATTCACGAAGACCACGCAAATCAAGTCTAGAAATAGAACAATTTATGAGCCAGGGAGATCATTTACTTAGAATACTCAATGATAGTTACAGAATGAAATATTAAATATTGAAACAGAATGTATACCTGGCCGATGCAGATTATGTGAAAACATGATAATTTATTGATGACAATAATCACTGGTTAAGACTGGTTGAGAGCAAATATGAACACATTCAATACCTATAGCTAAACACAGGATAACATGCTGCTAAGACAATGAAACATATAACCAAATGATTCCGTACGGTGTGACTATGGTGCCACTACAGCACCAGGAAACCTGTTAAGCAGATTGTCCCTTTGGACTTCCCTTAAATGCAGTCCTGAGCAGGCCTTCCATATTCTACAATTTCCCTTTGTTTGTCCAAATAAGGCCTGGCCAGGAAGAGTGCTGTATTCCCCTCTCCTCCAGAAAGAGAAACTGCATAGTCTAGTCCCCCCGATCTAGTGATAGTAATAAGATACTTTGTACGACGGCGCGTGATTTTAGGATTTTACCTATCGTTTATCTAGATACCAGGTGAGGTCCTGGTGATGGTATCTGATCCAGATACTTATGTGGACAAGCGCATCCCTGATAACCTACAAACCTCCTTCCAAACACACTTCCCATTCCTTCTCATGTATTTTGCCCCCCTCCGTTACTGTCACATACCCCACACTTCAATTGGTATTAATCCCACCCCACCAGATTTATCCACAATTATTCACATGCACATACATATGATGCAGTATGCATATACAACTTTGTTTCAGTCCAGAATATGTTCCAAGAACATAGGGTGCTTGTTCACAAAACGTTACGACCTGTGAACAGGCCTGGGTTCCAGACGTCATTAGGAGGAACAAACATTGCAAAACTTCTCTATGTCCTGCAGAATGCCGTTTACTTCTAATGTCCAGTTGTAGGGTCAATTCCAGCTGTCATTTACGACCTTGCTTTTGATGGCTCAAAATTGTAGGGCAGTGGAGTTGGAAGTCCCGTGGGAAGAGGCAAAGATGCAACATGGTGGATAGCTTAGGCCACCTGCTGAATTGTTTTATTGGACCCTCAAGGAAGACACCACCAGCTCAGTAACCCAGGGTTTATGACTGATAATCCAAAAGATCAATAATTTTCAGTCTGACCAGCCCTTTTACCCCTGACTCTTCTGACCGCATGCAAACAGATCCGTTCCGTTCATGTCATCCAAGACGCCAAAAAATTTGCCTGCAAGCAAGGTCCGTTTTGAACAATTTCACACTAATTCAATTTAATTTACAGTCTTTGCACAATTTTAATGGCTTCAATGTCTTATGTTACCCATTATAGTTTTTTATTATTTTTTTATTTTTTTTAATTTTTTTTATGAAGTCACCCAACTTACTAAAACATTGCAGGTCTACTTTAAAAAGTTACAAATAATGTAAACGAGACTTGTGCTGATATTATGTGAAACTGATACTGAGTGAAAGTACACACTCTATGGTGTGTTATCGCCCTCACCGGTTCGATGTGAAACTGATACTGAGTGAAAGTACACACTCTATGGTGTGTTATCGCCCACACCGGTTCGATGTGAAGCTGATCCTGAGTGAAAGTACACACTCTATGGTGTGTTATCGCCCACACTGGTTCGATGTGAAGCTGATCCTGAGTGAAAGTACACACTCTATGGTGTGTTATCGCCCACACCGGTTCGATGTGAAGCTGATCCTGAGTGAAAGTACACACTCTATGGTGTGTTATCGCCCTCACCGGTTCGATGTGAAACTGATACTGAGTGAAAGTACACACTCTATGGTGTGTTATCGCCCACACCGGTTCGATGTGAAACTGATACTGAGTGAAAGTACACACTCTATGGTGTGTTATCGCCCACACCGGTTCGATGTGAAGCTGATCCTGAGTGAAAGTACACACTCTATGGTGTGTTATCGCCCACACTGGTTCGATGTGAAGCTGATCCTGAGTGAAAGTACACACTCTATGGTGTGTTATCGCCCACACCGGTTCGATGTGAAGCTGATCCTGAGTGAAAGTACACACTCTATGGTGTGTTATCGCCCTCACCGGTTCGATGTGAAACTGACACTGAGTGAAAGTACACACTCTATGGTGTGTTATCGCCCTCACCGGTTCGATGTGAAACTGATACTGAGTGAAAGTACACACTCTATGGTGTGTTATCACCCTCACCGGTTCGATGTGAAACTGATACTGAGTGAAAGTACACACTCTATGGTGTGTTATCACCCTCACCGGTTCGATGTGAAACTGATACTGAGTGAAAGTACACACTCTATGGTGTGTTATCCCCCACACCGGTTCGATGTGAAACTGATACTGAGTGAAAGTACACACTCTAGGGTGTGTTATCGCCCACACCGGTTCGATGTGAAACTGATACTGAGTGAAAGTACACACTCTAGGGTGTGTTATCGCCCACACCGGTTCGTCGGTCCACAGCAGCATCAACATTCCTGGATTTTCAGAGTCAGGTCAAGTACAACATTCTGCATCTGTTCATTTTAGCTTGTTATTTATTGGGCTCTTTCACTTGGATCGGCACCAGGATGACATGAGAAGATTTGATTTTTGAATATGTGGTTTAGCCCTGAGAGATTCAACAAACAGCGATTGATCCTGTCCTAAATCCTGTTACAGCCAGATTTATTTTCTGCTTACGCTACAAGACAATGTGCTTCAGTACGTGCTTTTCCTAGTTGCCATTGACAATCTGAGGGAAAAGTGTGCTGGCTTTGTTTTGAGAGGATTATTGTTAATGTGGAATCTACTGATAGGTTACACACTATAAACATATGCTGATTATGCCCTTTAAGAATAGTATCCAAAAAAGATATAATCATAATATGCAGTTTAAGGACCTGTGAATGATAACATATTTTAGCTGAACGCCATGGTCGGCTGGAGCCAATCTATTCCGCCAGCAGAACTACGTTTGCTATAATGTCTTGGCATCCTGTGCGGCCCTAACATAGATGAGCGCTACTCGACTCCGGGTCCTGCGGGCCGCAGTGCTGCCCATGCGCCAATGAGCTTACCTCCTGAACCAAGGAGGGAAAATAATGAGTGAAATCAGGTGATGTAGTGCACGGTTGGAGCAAATGCCTGCAGACACTGTGGCCCACAGGACCTGGAGTTGAGTAGTGCTGTCATAACAGAAAGATTGGTCCAGGCACTTCACTCTCAAAAAGTACCTAAAAAGGATTTGTCTGATGCTGGGGTGGTACCCAATAGGTACATAAAATTGTACCATGAGCCAGCAATACATAATAAATGTGTACCTTTTTTTGCTTGAAAAGGTACTTATTAGTATCCAAATAGAACATTGTTGTACTTTTTTTTTACCTTCGCTGTACCTTTATTTCGCTGTACCCTCACTCTCCACAAAATGGCAACCTCTGACTTTGTGTGGTTTGCCGGGGTCAAGCCGTCTGAGGTCCCCAGGTCTATGATTGGACTATGGGCTTGATTTACTAAGACCTTTAGCATTTGCAAAAACTTTCAGCACTTGAAAAACCAATAAACATGACCAATGGTTGGTCATAGTATTTCTTTTTCAACAATCATTGGTTGTGTTATTAGTTTTACGTGTGTTAAAAGGTTTTGCACATGCTAAAGGTCTTAGTAAGTAAGGCCCCATATGTTCAGCCACTCCTAGTGCCCAATACAAACGGGCCATGTTGAAACAGGAGTTGGCTGTCTGTTACCCCCTTTCCACCAACACAAACCTAGTTCTGGTTCTGGGCTGGTGCTCGTGCCGGTTCGCAGTTGGTTCAACTTGCGAACCTTCAAAGAACCGGCTTGCTTTTCCACAGGCTAGAGAGCCACATCATTACATCACTGTATACGTCTGTATACATCTCGGCTTTCCCAGCAACGCTAGTGCCAACTTCAAGCACAGCAACAACAATGGCGGACTACATTGCATCTCTCGTGTTGCTCCTGGCCTTGCGAGCCGACATTGGAATCCAAATACGATTGGTTTTGATTTCACGTCCATGCTGAAACTCTGTTTTTTTTTTAAAAATGGCGATCACAAAGTTTTAGTTGGTCTTGGTTGGTGACGATAATCTCGCCCCCAGCCCCTGACGTAAGCGGTTTTTGACCAGCTAAGTGTTGGTGCCGCTCTGGAACCAGTTTTCCTGGCCGAGAGCCGGTTCTTTTGCTGTCGAAACGGGAAGAACTGGTTTGAGATTAGGCACCGGCTCCGAACTGGCCCTTGTACTTGCTTGGTGGAAAAGGGGTATCAGTGAGGCTGTGTAACGTGTGTAACGCCCTGGGTAGCAGAGCAGATGTGTGCGGCCCAACAGCACTGACACTGTAAAGGCAGAGGCGGCCGAGCTTGGCTAAAAAAACCTCTCCTTCCAAATTCTCAACTCCCGGCGTGTTTTGCTTGTAACTGGATCTTTAAAAGAAAGACAACAGTTTGGGAACATGCTAAAGCCGTGCACACACACACACACACATACACACACACACACACCGGTGCTAATAGGAAATCCCAGGCTGGACCCTGAAATCACGAAATACCGCGGGGTCTCTCTGGGGGAGATGCTCAAATGGGACGCCGGTGATGAAAGACACCTGGTGTTCGGAGAATTCAGGGGATTAAGTGCAGGGTCCTCTGCTCTGTGCAGGGGTCTGATCGTGTCCATCTTGTGATGTTCAGTTTATGGAGATTAAATAGGCTTTCACACAGCCTGTGTCATTTAATTCCTCAGACTTACCTGGTACAGTAAATTAAACATAATAGAAAACATCCTTCTGGGGGTTAATATTCATTTATAGCATTGTGTTTTCATGTGTGTTTTTTCTGTCCCCCTGGACGCTTGTATTACGTTGCTTTTTGGTCATTAGGTTATTACACTGTAGCTGCTGTGAAATTGAGCGTTGTTGTAACTGCACTATGAAGTTTACATTAGGGGTCATGGTTCATTTGAGGTTTAATATAAGGCTGCTGGTGAAGGTTTGGGGGTTGACTTTGGGAGTGGTGGGAGTTGAGATTGCAGTCGGTGGAGGGCAATACTCACGCAGAAACTGTGTAATTAGTAATGACCTAAACCAGACTTCTCTTCCACATGTGGTAGCTTTGTAGCAATTTGTTATTACACAGTTGCTAAAGTATGTTCTAGTGTATATTGATTTTACCCTGGTATGCGGTTGAATAATATAAAGTTTTACAGTTTTAATCCAGCCTTTGCTCGGCTCTCACCCTTCTCACTATTTTGCGGTTGAAATTATTGTTGTTTCCTCTATAGCAATATGTACTCATTCAGGTTTGAGTATTTTGGCTAAAACTGTGTTTGAATGACCTCACAAGCCTACTTCTGTGCTGCATGTTCCCCTTTTTCAAATGCAATACATTTTACTCTCCCACGGTGCATGCTTTTACTGAACCATTTTTCACCTTTGGCTCCATTAATGAAATTGGTGAGGTTGATGAGAACACACTATCACACTATTAACACACACACACACACACACACACACACACACGCACACACACACACCCACACACACACACACAAAAAGGGTGTGAAATATATAAAATGTTACCCATATTTTGACAGGCTCTTGTTTAGACTGCAATTATTGGCATAGTCACGTGTGAATGTTGGCAAACTGTTAAAATAACAGATAGTTCATTAGTTGTGTGAACAGGAGAAGCCGCTAGTGTTGCCAGAAAAGTAATTACGGGAAACTTCTGGGTTCCGCGCGTGAAAGCAGCTTTTTTGTTATTTTTAACAGAACCAAACACAATCCTCCATCTTGAAAGTCTCTGCCATCCGATCCGCAATTCTAAAAGTCTCTGACCTCATATCCTGTTCCTGCTCTAGAGGGGAGCCTCAGGATACAGAAAGGAAAAAACTAAATACGTGTGTGATCTTAATACACACTCTTTAATCGGCTCAAAACACTATTCTAATAAAAAATATATATATCATTTGTTTTAGTTAGAATGTTAACCACCACACTTCCCCCATTCCGGTGTTATAGCAGCGCGGCTGATTGTTCTATGAGATTTGTAGTCTCTGATGTACTGATAGAAATCTCCTATGTCTAAAGCCACTCTGGGAAGGCGATATAATGCCGGTAAGCTCCCTGCGGCTCCCTCCAAAACCAAGCAACCCCGACCCACATCTGGTCCTTATCGGCCCGATTTGAAGGACGCCTGGATAACATGTGGAGGGGTCTGTGGGGGTCTACCCAGACCCCCTTGCCAGCTGAAGCCTCTACATCTGTAGCACACAGCAATATGTACCGTATGTCCTTTAATGAAAACAAAACAGACAGGCAAGGATCTGTGGATAAACTCCATCTGCAAGTGTTGGTGCTGCTTTCCAGTGGTTTCGCAGACATTAACGGACAATAGTGGATCAGATTGACTGAAATTATGCACTTTATTGAAAATGTATGACTGAAATTCATCTGTAATTTGATACAAACAGTGCCGTGATATCGACTAAAATTTCTTGAAGGGCACCCAGGGCTGTTATTTTTTCATAATTACTTTATATGTTTCCCTGGTTTTAACATTCACATTTTCGGAGGTTTTCTGGATAAGAGCAGGATTAGCTGGATGTGTTCTCTTCCGAGGGAACATTTATCATTTTCTTGGGCCCATCCATCATGACAACAGAGTCAACATGTAATATCCTTTGCATGACACGCTCTCATTGTGCAATATCTTTTGGCCTGAGCCTGACCTCTTCAGCGGAGCGGGCCGGTTGTCTCGTGTCATATTTTCTTACTGGAGGACTTTGTTTGAGGGTCATCCGCGGGTGTGTGGGGATTAAAAAAGGAGGTCAGAATATGTGCAACGGAGATGGACTGGCGCCTGTGGGACTGCAAGGCCATCAGGCCCCGTGGTGGGGAAGGCTGTTTGAGCGTCGGTCCTGAGCTGAAACCCTATTACCCTATTACTCAAGTCAAGGTTCTCGAAAGCAGGGAACTGCTGGTTTTCCACCCTCCCTTTCCCTGGGAGTCAGGTGTGAAGACAGTCAGGCCAATCGGTAGCACTAATTGTAATTACCTGGGAGAAAAGAAAACCAGGGCCGGATTTGAGTATCCATGCCTTATTAGTCTTCCTTGGCTATCTCCCCCTGGGTTCCTTGATTCTAGTAGGGATAATGAAATAAGGATAATGAAAATTGTGATGTCACCTTATTGACAGAAAACATAGAGGAGCAGCACCAATCACGGAGTACGTTGGTAGCAACCAACAGGACAACATCGATGGCGGTTGGGGGATAGCGCTTTCTGACTAATATCCACAGGAAGCCAGAAAGTATCCACCAATGTCTGGTGGCCTTGTTACATTTATTGTCACAAATGTGCTCTGTGATTGGTGGAGCTCCTCTCTGTTTTAAACCAGTATTCTGGTTGTTCAGTCCCAAACCTTTACCTTCACCCCACGTGAGGTGATCACCTGTCAAGGCATGGCACGTCATGTGAATCGTGCGCCGTGTCATGTGATGTTGTCTCAGCCCTACTTACCATCCAGCTCCAGCAGAGAAAGTGGTACCCCCACCCCCCCGACACACACTTTCCCCCTGCTTTATTGCCCTGTTCGCAGTTTACTGCACCCCACCTTCCAGCGCCCAATTAAGAGAGGGAGAGCATTCTCTGTGATACCACACTGCCTTAACCATCCCTTCCACATGACCAATCAGGCGCTGAGCTCCGCCACCTCACCACTGCCTTAACCTCCCTGCTCGGAAGCACTCATCCATTCTCTGACCCAATCACCCGTCTGCACATCCTGTATGTGGAGAATATACAACAAATCCATCCTGAATGAACAACAAAGCCACCTTTTACAGATGTAAAATTACCAAAAACCTTTTTAAGAGGCAATCAATTCATATTCGACCGTTCCCCACATCAATTCATCAATGCCGCCAAGGGCTGTTAATGAGATTAAAATTTCAGATGTTTGTAGAAATTATTTGCCACGAACACAAGAATGTCTATTTTGGCTTTGTATTTTATTACTATGTAATGAACACACCTTTTCTGTTCAGTTCACTGTAATATATCTCAACATATAGGCCCTAAAGGGGTCAGTTTAGCATCAAATGCTTCATGTCCACTTGGTTTTAAGTGGAAATATTTTATGAGGGTGAATACTGTTGGCAAGAATAGCAGAACTATGTACAGTATACATCTAAATAATGTTTAGTGCAGGACCATGGTACGCATATTTCTGCTACAGAATAATGACACAAAATTTGTCTCAATTTGTATGCATATAGAAGTTCTTTGTTGTGGAAAACACTTATACCACTATCTTTTTTTTCCCTGGGTTTTATTTGTTTGTTGTCTTAAGTCTTCTTGCCAGTGACCCTGTGAGATTATTTGTGCCTTTACAGCAGAATACCCACACAACTGTGCAGCCCGCAAGGCAAATGCCACGGGTAAATAGAGCCGCCGCTCCGCTGATGCTGCCGCTGACTGCTCAATGCACGCGACGTACGGAGAAAAGGGAAGGCTGCGCGTTTAGCCGGTTGAGAAGCTCTTCTCAGTCGGGAATGACTGTGTGGAGGGCGAAGGCGGTGATGTAGCATTTAAGCAGAGCTGCTGCGCACCAGAGGAGCGAGAATCTGTGAGTGTGATGTCGGCGTCTCTCTCTCTCCGCTCTCACCTCTCTCCGATGACTCATCCGATGCTGTGCTTTGACAGGGCGTGCAGGTGCCAGGAGTACGTGCCCCCCCCCGCCAGTGTCTGTGTCACGCCTAACCCTCCCTCTTTTATTTTAGGCTCTTTTTTCCTTTAATTTGCAGGCCAACCCTGCGCTGTATTTATCCAATTCCCGCCCTCCAATCCTGAATATTCCAACTGTCTGCGACCACAGTCGCGTTCCATGCACAAACCACCCTGCCAATTCTAGAGGCTAGATGGCTTAATATTCATGTGAATTTTTATCTAAAATCTGGTCGTGCAATGTCGAAGACTGCCATTTCAGTTCTTCCTTTCAGAATGTTCTTAAACCATGTTTGACAAGTGTCTATTTTTTTTTTTACGAATAAACAATAACCGTCACCGTTGCCAGTAAGTTTATTCTCTGCATTCCTGAAATGTTTTCTGGTGACTTCAACATTGAAGTTAACATTGAACATTTAAGAAATTCTAGTTATAATAATACGTAATAATATTGACAGCCAAATGTGAATATGCGTGGGATCTTCAAACTGTTTTTTGCTTTGTCTTTTTCCACCACAAAGGAGTCGGTGCGGAGCAGTGTTTTTAGGGGTGGGGCTGGTAAAACCAGGGTGCATTCTCAGGTGGGGGTGTGGCTGTTGCACCCCAGGGCGAGGTGCTCAAACTCAAGTGCCCAGGCAAAACATCCAGCTCTATAAAGGGATAATATGTAAAAAAGTCGCTGGATAAAAAATAAGAACGCCATTAGGAGCGGATATGCCACAGTAGGTGATCTTAATCCCTTGTGAAGCGCAGTTGTAGGAGAGTTGCATATAATTTGTATCAGTCAGCACGATCAGACTGACTCAGACATCAGAGGAACGCAGAGAGGAAAATAAAGGTAGAAAAGAGCAATAGCGCAGACAGGCGCACCTTTGAGCACAACAGAGAAACTTACTTAAACCAAAGGCCCACCCCAACCAAAGATACAAACGTTTTCCAAACCAACACAACCCCATAAACATACCAACCCATAACCCACCCCAAACTCGCATACCCAGAGCAGAGAAATCCGAGGATTTACAGAAAGCGATAAAACACGAAAACCAAAAAGAACTGGCGTAAAACCGAGCCATCCATGTTTGATTTTGTACCGGGCAGAGTGTGTCCTTTAAATAACAGACTCCGCCCTTCTCTATTCCACCGACACAAAGGGCCTGCCCCAGTCCACGCCCATGGTGCCCCAGGCCTTGTTTCCCTACATGCCGCGGGCCTTGTCCAAGCCACCCCGCCTGCAGTCCTGCTGAGCGTAGTCCCTACTGATCACAATATTAACTGTTTTTACACTTAATCAAACTTTACTGTCAACCTGCAATACGATGCCGTTTCTACATAGCTGAAATGCACATAATAGCACTTACAATGTAGTGACCTCTGGAAGAAGGTAGTATATAAAAATAAGCTTGAAGTCGCCCGTTTGTAATGTATTTGGACAGACCTCAACGGATGAAAGCATGCTAAACGGAGGGGGGGAGTGGGGGAGTGGGGGAGGGCGGGACTTAGTGTGTGATTTCAGGGGTTATTTGACGTTTTTATTCCCATCACATATCACAGACGCTCAAAAATACGAGGCAGCCATGCTCGCTGCGCCACAGGTGCTCGTTTGAAATACAGTCGTCGCCTTTTTATTGATCAGCTCCGCTTCATGGATAGCAACCGGCCATCATTTTCCTACTGCTCCATACGTGACTGTGGAGATGAACGAAAATCAAAAGATTAATATTTTTTTTGTGTTTTTCTCTATATTAAAAAAAATTATAATAACTTGAAAAAAAAACAATCATAAGTAAAAAATTAAAATAAAATTAAAAAAAAAAATATATATATTTTTTAAAATAATTTAAAAAGTGCCGTCTCACCATTCAGCTGGGAAAATATGTAACTATGCACAAATGGAACTGAAATTCACTATTACAACTGGCTGTGCTAATCAGCCAGCTACGAAGACACGATGACACGTTTGTTTATCTGTGGCTGTTTGACTCCCAGGCTGTTTATGAAAGGCTGATTCCCATTGTTGCCTATGATATGACAGAAAGCCAGTCAGTGAGGCTCTAACAGTCATTCAGAAACATGCAGTTCAACCCCAATGGTCATGTAGCAGGGCTGAGCACTATCTCAGCTAGCACAAAATACAATTGCCACTTTTTTCGACATTGCAGTAAGGCTGTGAATTGTGAGATGGGGAATAATAATGTTGTATCAATGTTTTTACAATTATTTTTTTACCATCCCAAACGACAACTTACCAGATATATTGTAAATGGGTCCTGATCATACTTCTATGTTTCCCCCATAGGTAAATATTTTACTAGGAACAATTTAGTCGTTTAGCACAGTGTTTTTCAACCTTTTTTGAGCCAAGGCACATTTTTTACATTAAAAAAATCCTGAGTCACACCACCAACCAAAAGTGTTACTAATTAAGTGAAGTTAATAGGATAAGATAATTTCCCACGGCACACCTGACAATCTCTCACGGCACACTAGTGTGCCGCGGCACAGTGGTTGAAAATCACTGGTTTAGCAGATGCTTTTCGCAAAAGTAATGTACAAAAGCACATTTTCCATGGTGAGAAGCATGCGAGAGCCACAAGTGGACAAAGTTGCAATCATATAAGTAAGATTAAGATGAGCCTCAAGACCTGCAAGATTAAGGGAAAGAAAGGTTAGCTTTTTAAAATTAAAAATAAACATTGAGATGAGACTTTTGAGGCCGGTGAATCAGTTCTGATTTTGGCAGGTTGTTCCATCATCGGGGGACGAGGGGAGAGAAGAGCCAGTGCCGTGATGGGTGGCTGCTGGGTGCCTGAAGACATGGGGCAGCCCGCTGGAGAGAGGATGCTTAACAGAGAGGTGTAGGCCGAATCCCAAACTGAGACTGCACTCGTGGACTGTGGACTTGCAGACACTAATGGCGTATTTCCAGGCCAAGTTGGAATTCATGTGGACTTATAAAAAGGGCCAGTAGAGGGTTTGAAAATTCTGAATAAAAGCTATTGCCAAAAACACCGTTTTCACTATCGGTCAGAATCAGAGCCCTATCTACTGCGTCCTGTTTACTGTGTACTAGCATACTGTATACTGCTTACTGCATACTGTTTAGTGACATGCATTTTGCAACAACAAAAGTATATATAATCCATAATATTAACTATTATAATACTATTAACTGTGAAAACCCAGAAATTAGTATATCATCCGGGGATATTAAGAACTCAATTTACAGAACTGTCACATACTGAACAGCTTTTAAAAAAAAATTATACTAAAATTATATATGAGTATAATTGGCATACTCATGCATGTGAAATTATCAACTATTGAACGGTTTGTACCGTTCATTGTGTGAATCTATTCCAGTGCCTCCTAATGAAACTACGCCATGGATTAGTGGAGAACTGCGCCCTCCAGCATGGTGTAGCCAATGACGTGGTCTGTAAATGACGTGTTTCAGGATTGATCGTTTGGCAAAGCAAGCCTCTGCGGGTCGTTCGGGATCAGAGTCCACAGTCATTTTCCATCCAAATAAAGGTTACAGTGTGTTTTGCAGGCTTTTCTGCTGTATGGCTTTTTAAAATCTACATCAGTTTCAGATGTTTTTTAATTCCCTTATAACCTCATATTAAGCTGTGGCTCGTCACAATGACAGCGAGTCCTGCTTGCAATCAAATCAAATCAAATCAATGCTTATTTATATAGCGCATTTCACAACTAGTTGTCACAATGCACTTCACAGAAAAACCCAGCCTAAATTAAACCCCCACAAGAGCAAGCCAGAGGCAACAGTGGCAAGGAAAAACTCTCTGGTGTAACTAGGAAGAAACCTTGGGAGGAACCAGACTCAAGGAGGGAACCCGTCCTCCTCTGGTCGGCTCAGGGTCTAGATCTTAATGACCAGCATGGTCAAAACTGACTGCCAATATCCATGATAGTAGAAATTGCAGCAGCTAGATGACAGTCCAGATGTGGCGACAGTGATGGTGGGGAACCGGGTGCCGATAGCGGCAAGAGCAGCTGGCAGCGGTGGTGAGGAGGGAGGGGCAAGCGGCGACGGACAGGAAGCTGGACAGCAACTCTCGAGATGCGGGGCATGAGCCCCGCCGGCAGAATGTAGAAAAAGAGAGATAGAGAACTCATTATAAGCCGATCATAAAGGTGCGTTTTTAATCTAGATTTAAATATTGAGAATGTGTCTGATTCCCTTATACATTTTGGCAGGGTGTTCCACAGTAGTGGCGCTCTGTAGGAGAAAGCTCTACCACCCGTCAAGCTTTTAGATACTGCGTCTTGGGAACGAAGGGATCTTTTCGGCTTATATGGTAAAAGCAGATTACATATATACACTGGTGCCAGTCCATTTAAAGCTTTAAAGGTCAGAAGCAAAACTTTAAAGTCTATCCTATACTTAATTGGTAGCCAATGAAGTGATGCTAGTACTGGAGTAATATGCTCATATTTCTTAGTTCTAGTTAAAATGCGAGCGGCTGCATTCTGCACAAGCTAGAGATTAGATCTCGTTAAGCCATATTAATGATGAATGATATTACAGAAAAACATAAAACGTATGCATATCAAGGGGCCAAGACTGGACTTTCGTTTTGAAGCTCACTTCCTGGTTGGGCTGGGAGCGGCCATTGTGCCGTTGCTCACTAGCGCCACTGCGGTTGGCTCCAGTATACGTCTTTCATCATGTAAGTCAATGGCAGCAATGTGGTCAAAATACTTTTTCCCACAAAAAAATTTAATTGCAATAGGTGCCTTTCCTTCATATAATGCCTCTGCATGTGCTGATTTTTTTAAATATTGTGTCGTTTGGACAGGGTATTAATATTTGTTCAGGACCAATCAGAGGGACAGGTTGAGTCCTCTTCGGCTCCATGGAGCAGACGCAGTTTGTACAAACCGGCGATGAAAAAGTCTTCTGGAGACTCTGTTTTTACGAGGCCGTAGGAAGGCAATGGGTGACGTCACAGTGACTTTGTCCATATTTATATACAGTCTATGATGCATATGCGTATGCCGCGTGGAGGCCATCGGCATTTCAAATCTGTCTTTAGAACGTTTATTGATCCCCCCCCCAACAACACGCTCTTTGGAGCGTTGACTTGTTCCGTGTGTCTTTCACCACGGAATATTCCTGCTCCGTGCTGCCTCTCATTCTCTCCCTCAGGGATGAGAAAACATCGATGTTTACATGCTGCATTAAATATGATACCCTAAATATATTCTGAAAGGAGAAAGACTCATACTCGGTGATGACTAGCCACTCTCTCTCCCCCTAGTGGGGCTTTGAACTGAAAGTTTAGAGCAAGTAGGGAAAGTTTTTGAGGTTGCTGCTTGGATTGAGAAAATAAGTTTACTTTGTACCTACTGACAGTCGGAACATAAGTGTCATTGGAGTGTGACCTGTTGACAGCAGCACTGTCCCTTGGAAATGTTAATAAGCTAGTTTGTGTCAATAGAATGTAATAGGACTGAATTTAATGATGCCCTGTTGCTGTGATTGTGTATGTTTTCATCAGAGCAGGCGAGAGTGTGACACACAACATTTTCCAATTGAAAGTAATTTTTTATATGGTGCATTTGTAGGGAACATATTTTACTTACTCAGGACTTTTATAGAAGAATGTGTCCAATTGTTCAATTGTTTATGAACGTAAATTTTTGCGTTTTCTTTTTATAGCTCTATTTTTCCATTACTTTGACACGCTCTGTTGTATTTGTATGCTTCCTCTGTTATGGGGAGCACAAGGTAACCCCCCGGCAACTGAGTCAGACAGAATTCAGTTCAGGACAGTGTAGTAGGACAGATTGCTGTAGTGTGGACTATGCTTTAAGTGGACGGCATATACTTCATCAGACATGATATACAAAAGATGTCCACAGACACCTTGAACGATTTAATTATGACAAACCGGTTAGAACTGTGATATTTAGACCAACTGCAGACAAGGGGCAGTGGCGCCCCCAGAAATATTGGGGTATTTCCATCTTGTGGTGGCACACCAAAACCAAAAGCCATAACTGAATTTCAGGAATTCTATTATGTTGTTGTAGTATATTGGCTAGTGGAAAACTATGTTAATATGAGAGTTAAGGAATTGCATACAGTTAATGTTACTAATTATCTGATGTGCACAGACTAATACCAGTACCGTTAACATTTTGAGTTCCACAACAATCTTGTTTTAATTTGTTATGTATATGTATATACATAGGCGATTCATTGTTCTTCAAATAGGCTAGTAGTTGTCCTTTTCCTTAAAAAGACAAATATACAGCTTTCATTTGAAGAAGTAGCTACATTGATTGTGAGGAACAAAACATTTACTAGGAACAAGCCTGCTAGAGTTTAAAAACACCACACAGAGGCCTCAAATTCTTTTCAATACAGCTGTATTTGGCTGTTGCTGTGTCCTTTTGTAAACAAAAATATTATATTATATATGTCCAAAAGTGAAAAACAAAACAAAAAAGCATAATCATGGACAACAGTATACATTTTATTATAGCCTACTCACAACCTACTCATATCCCTGATTTATTAGGCTAGATTTTTCTCAGCCTGTTTTGTCCACAGTTATTATAGGCTAGGCTATGTGTAGCCTACGGTTTTTATTTTGTTTCCGCGTTGTTATGGTTTTGAAAGCTCCGCGCTATGATGCAGCTTTGGCAAAAACTGGTATGCAGTAACAGCATAGCCTTTTTCTTTTATTTATTTATTTGTTTTTCCAAAGAGGGCATTTTCCGATATAATTGCTGACTTGTGGCGAGTGGTGATAGATTTACTTTAACATCTGTCCGAGAATGGAAACAAGTCGTCCATTTTCACTGTAAGAAAAACATTTTATGACAACGTCACCTCTATTTCGCTAGCTTAGCCTACTTGAACAGTTACAACCTGCATGAGAAGAGTAGCCTACCCATTGAAAGCTGATTGCTTTTTCTTTGTCTCACCGTTTGTTTGGAATCTACACGCATACAACGATGAAAAATTATCGTTCTTTGGATGCCCACAACGTTTTTGTTAGTGGATGATAATATTTTGCACTTGCAAATATAATACTATAACGTTATAGCACTCCGATTTATCCACATTCCACTACAAACCATTTGCATATGGTCAAAATGTTTTCGCGTTTCTTACAGCAATATTAGTTAGCCATATATTGACAATTGGATAACTTATTTGACTTAGGCTACCTGTGAAACAATGCCTGCTGCACACGTAAACATGTGGAGTTTCAGGGTCCCACATTTTCCCCTTTCTTCCCGCCGACGCCTCACGTCTTATTGCTCGGATCCACTTTTCTCATCGTATGGGCTCCGTTTTGCAGTTCGGAATCTTATAAAACCGCAATTCAGTTTTTTTGGTTTTTTACCTTGTTTGTAGTGCATCCCACCAAACAACAACTTTTAGGCATTTTTATGCTGCTGGCTAACGGATCGAAATGACAAAAAGGCACCAGCACGTCAAGTCAATTGAGGGCGAGAGCGGGATGTGTTTTTCCCCCCCCCGGATGGGGGGGGGGCTGCGCTCGTCTCCTGGCAGGCAGTGCGCTGCGCTGCGCGCTAGCTGCTAGCTATACATTTTTTATTTTCTTTCACATGCATTTCATAAAATGAAAAATATGATTTTGATGAAATATGAAATAATAAAAAATAAAAATGTCATAGATAGCAGCATGCGATGCGATGCGATGGGGGGGGGGGGGGGGGGGGGGGCAGCGATTGTATCAGGGTGGCCGTGACCCATCAAGGGGGCGGGTCAATGAACAACAAACTTCGCCTGAGAAAGTTTGCCTCGGCAGCCTGTGCAGAACACGTCGTACGAAAGCAAAAAAAAATCTGTCTATTCTATCTGATGTCTGCAGACGTCTAAATGAGGCTTTGATGAAGCATGCTGTCTGCTTAAGTTTCGCTGCATATAGGCAGCAGTGTATTATAAAGTTTAGGAACGGGCCGTGTAACCTAAAGGTTGCAGGTTCGATTCCCAGGTTGTACCCTTGAGCAAGGTACGTATATCTGTATAAATGGATAAACTATGTAAAACATGCAAAAAGTCACTCTGGATAAGACTGTCTGCCCAACATGTAAATGTGATGTAATGTAATATGATACCTGGCTGCCACAAACAGAATTCTTTCTAAAATTTTCCGTTTTAATATTCTTTTAAGGCCGCAGTTACCGGTGTAAATTCACAGTATAACACTGATTTGAGGAAATGAGCATATTATGTGTAATGAAAATGATTGAAATATGCTTTTTGAATAAGTCCTGAATTTCATTAGGTGAAATTAATCCTTTTTTCTAAAGCCAGTGTTATTAAACACAAACTTGCATTAGGAGTAATGGTTCATTTGTGTTTTATTCACATAAGAATGATTTTCTTAACTGCTCATCTGATTCTTTTGATTGTTTGCTCAAACATGCGTGTCTGTATGCGCGTGTTTATGTCTGTGCGTGTGTATGTGTACTTGTGAATGCATACACAAGATGAGAAAGGATTGGCTTAGAGGAGTTCAGTGTGTCTGTCGGGCTAAGTCATCATCTCTCTCACGCTCTCTCTCTCTCTCTCTGCACACACAGACGTGCACATACATATACACATTTGCTCCCTAGAAGCAGATAACTTACTATCAGCGAGCAGTAGGGGAGCTTACCCTCCTGTCGCTCTCTCTCTCTCTCTCTCTCTCTCTCTCTCTTTCTCTCTCCCCCCCCTCTCTATCACTCTCTCTCTGGCTCTGCAGCGGGGGAAAGTAACGCCTGGGGTCTTGTGGAATCGCAGACCCTGGACCGGTCTGCCTTTTCTTTCTTTCCTTTCTTTTTTTTTGATCATCATCATCCTCATCCTCCTCCGCTCGTGTGATCGACCCGCTGGGACGAGCTGCTTGCCGTGGAGAATGAGCGCGTCACCGTCGGTCAGAAAGGGCATCTCCTGTCTCTCCCAGGACCCCAACTGCACCATGGTGGAGAGCCTCTCCTCCTGGAATGACTCCTCCGTGGACATGCCCCCCATCGCCACCTCTGTGAGTATACCTGGAGCGTGTGTGTGTGTGTGTGTGTGTGTGTGTGTGTGTGTGTGTGTGTGTGTGTGTGTGTGTGTGTGTGTGTGTGTGTGTGTGTGTGTGGCGGACTCACTGCCTCTCCTGCTATGCTTATAATTCCATTGCTTAGCATGACACACAGAACTGTATGTGTGTGTCTGTGTGCGTGTATGTGTGTGTGTGTGTGTGTGTGTGTGTGCCTTGGCCAGGTCTTCGAGTGACCATAGGGGTGGTCTTGAGTGGTCTGTTCTGCACCGTGGTCTGTTCTGCACCGTGGTCTGTTCTGCACCGTGGTCTGTTCTGCACTGTGGTCTGTTCTGCACTGTGGTCTGTTCTGCACTGTGAATTAATATCTGAGGATGACCGACATGGCCATTTAAAAACACCACAGTCATTCATTCATTTCATCATTTCCATTCATCATCAATTCTCAAATTGACAAAGTTTCAAAATGGTAAAATTGGAGGTTTGCGCTATTCACACGCTGTTTTCCCTCGGCTAAAGAGAGACACAGATATGTTCCTGACACAGGCTGTTTTCCCTTGGCTAAAGAGAGACACAGATATGTTACTGACACAGGCTGTTTTCCCTTGGCTAAAGAGAGACACAGATATGTTACTGACACAGGCTGTTTTCCCTTGGCTAAAGAGAGACACAGATATGTTCCTGACACAGGCTGTTTTCCCTTGGCTAAAGAGAAACACAGATATGTTACTGACACAGGCTGTTTTCCCTTGGCTAAAGAGAGACACAGATATGTTCCTGACACAGGCTGTTTTCCCTTGGCTAAAGAGAGACACAGATATGTTACTGACACAGGCTGTTTTCCCTTGGCTAAAGAGAGACACAGATATGTTACTGACACAGGCTGTTTTCCCTTGGCTAAAGAGAGACACAGATATGTTCCTGACACAGGCTGTTTTCCCTTGGCTAAAGAGAGACACAGATATGTTACTGACACAGGCTGTTTTCCCTTGGCTAAAGAGAGACACAGATATGTTACTGACACAGGCTGTTTTCCCTTGGCTAAAGAGAGACACAGATATGTTACTGACACAGGCTGTTTTCCCTTGGCTAAAGAGAGACACAGATATGTTACTGACACAGGCTGTTTTCCCTTGGCTAAAGAGAGACACAGATATGTTACTGACACAGGCTGTTTTCCCTTGGCTAAAGAGAGACACAGATATGTTACTGACACAGGCTGTTTTCCCTTGGCTAAAGAGAGACACAGATATGTTACTGACACAGGCTGTTTTCCCTCGGCTAAAGAGAGACACAGATATGTTACTGACACAGGCTGTTTTCCCTCGGCTAAAGAGAGACACAGATATGTTACTGACACAGGCTGTTTTCCCTTGGCTAAAGAGAGACACAGATATGTTACTGACACAGGCTGTTTTCCCTTGGCTAAAGAGAGACACAGATATGTTCCTGACACAGGCTGTTTTCCCTTGGCTAAAGAGAGACACAGATATGTTACTGACACAGGCTGTTTTCCCTTGGCTAAAGAGAGACACAGATATGTTACTGACACAGGCTGTTTTCCCTTGGCTAAAGAGAGACACAGATATGTTACTGACACAGGCTGTTTTCCCTTGGCTAAAGAGAGACACAGATATGTTACTGACACAGGCTGTTTTATTATTTCTCTCTCCCCCTGAGTGTTGTTTTTTTTACTCACACATCGGAAATTCCAGTCTACTTATAAGATTGCGCTGTTTATGTATGAGATCCGTTGTTCTTTTTGAAACGAGGCATTATTGAGTGTTACTCCAGCTGAGTAAGAGTCTCACTGAGTCTGACCATAATTAAAATGAACTAAAATCCGGCCCATCTATCGTCATGATCTGCATGAAAAGGGCTATGAATGGCCAGGCACTGGTGGTTCACAATGCCATGCAGCATGTAAAGCAACAAGCAGTGCCATCCACATGGCATTTTGGTATGAGACAGAGCTTCAATACAGGTACTGGCTGAAACGGCTTTACAAAGTTCTGTACGTTTACATGTAAAGTATGGATGGTGGAAAAAACGGGTATTAGTTTGTAGTTTTTTGAGTGACAGGTAGTAATTGCTTGTCTGGATCTGACACCTCACTTTTCCCGTTCTGAGGTGCTGGCGGCTCGCGATAAGGACGTTGAGTTTTGGGGACCGAGACGGTTCTGCGCTTCTGTGAATTGTCCTCCTGATTGAGCTTTCTTTGCACCTGATCTCTCTGTCAATCACAGTGCACTGGCATTGGAGGGGAGAAAAGTACCGAAGAAATAAACATATAAGTCTTAAGGAACGGCGATAATGTGGGGGAGTAGTGTATCTTAAGGAACGCCGATAATGTTGGGGAGGAGTGTATCTTAAGGAACGCCGATAATGTGGGGGAGGAGTGTATCTTAAGGAACGCCGATAATGTGGGGGAGGAGTGTATCTTAAGGAACGCCGATAATGTGGGGGAGTAGTGTATCTTAAGGAACGCCGATAATGTGGGGGAGTAGTGTATCTTAAGGAACGCCGATAATGTGGGGGAGTAGTGTATCTTAAGGAACGCCGATAATGTGGGGGAGTAGTGTATCTTAAGGAACGCCGATAATGTGGGGGAGGAGTGTATCTTACGGAACGCCGATAATGTGGGGGAGTAGTGTATCTTAAGGAACGCCGATAATGTGGGGGAGTAGTGTATCTTAAGGAACGCCGATAATGTGGGGGAGGAGTGTATCTTACGGAACGCCGATAATGTGGGGGAGTAGTGTATCTTAAGGAACGCCGATAATGTGGGGGAGTAGTGTATCTTAAGGAACGCCGATAATGTGGGGGAGTAGTGTATCTTAAGGAACGCCGATAATGTTGAGGAGTATTTTGTGTGTGTATGTCAATAACTTCTTCTTGTAAAGGCCCTGGTTAATCGCATTGTCAGACGCCTCGGATCTGTTCAAAGGAATCCAGTTACGTACATGTATCGTGAAATGAGAATGAATCAACACTTTCTGTGAAAGAGTTCTGACTGGAGCATGTTTTTTAAGGGTGACACACTTTATAATATATTTAATATTTTTCATATTTGATGTGCGAGAATGTTTTCTGCATTGTAAAGGTGAACTCTGAATGGCAGAAACGGACGTGCACAAACTGTGTGCTGAATAAATATCACCTACCAGTGGGAAGATGGCGAGATTGGCCATTGTATTTCCTGATTACTGAATAGGGTTCTCGTGATTGCTTATTATGCTCATAGAGGCACTAGTATCTAAGCATTAAAGATTAGAATTATCCTGTAGAATTTCTCTGAATGTGTTCACTGTGTGTTTGTGGCTTCTGTTAGTCACCCACACAAACCATGGCATTCGTTTAACATAATAATAATAATCATAATGAGTTTTATGACATTCATCAGAATGTATTTTCCTTCTAACTTTGTCCTTCATGTCATTTAAGTGAACAAAAGTGTAGTGGTAAGGCTCTTTCAATTCAATATAATTACTTTCCCTTCTAATGGAGGTGCTGGAAGCAGTATAGCTGCTTCAGCATGGCTACTTATGATTGGCTGCGCTTATACTCTGCTGCTAGCTAATTTCCTGGGGAAAATATTGCAAGGTTTACAAATAGGCGGCAGTATCTGTGGCAACAATATGCATAAAAATAGCCCCAGGACAGTTAAATGAGTTATTACTGAGAAATAAACTTCTACTACTATATAGAAGATCAATCAACTGCCATCAGAAACCAATGAATCAGAAATCATAATTCAGGACCTCTCCCCGATTACCAAAAGTGTGTCATTCATTTTTAATTCATAAAAAAGAACAACGAATTCTCAGCATGTTCCTCTGCTGTGAGCTCACATATGCAATTCATGAAACAGCCTTCATCAAGATAAAAATAATAATAATTAATCCGCCGTAATTCCTTAATTTAAAACAGAGACTATTTCAACCAGGAACAGATAACCCAATCCTTTTAAGGCCAGCAGAGATTGTGCAACCCCCAGGGACAGCAGGGGGCGCCCTCTGCTACTGAAGGTGTGAGGTGAGAGCTGATGGCTGTTCATTCACCAGTTCCCTATAGTGCCCAGCCACCATCTGCTCTGCTCTTTCCAAGCCCCTGCTCTCTGCTTTTATATAAAAACGAAGCAGGTTGATCACTGGCCCCACTCCAGTGTAATTCTCTGTGGAGTACTGGATTACTTGTACAGTCATAGGGCCTTTTGTTCCATAGCAGTCTCCTTTCTTGGAGGCAAATATTTGGCAAAGAAGTTCAAGTGACATTTTTTGCTAAATGGTAGAATGACAGTGCCCCTTCCTGGGATTCAAACCTGTAAGTTTTTGGTTGAAAGGTTTAGTTTCCTCACCACTGTACCGCAGTGCTTGAGGTTGACAGACCGCTATACCACAGTGCTGTTAATATACAGACCGCTGTACCACAGTGCTGTTAATATACAGACCGCTGTACCACAGTGCTGTTAATATACAGACCGCTGTACCATAGTGTTGTTAATATACAGACCACTGTTCCACTGTGCTGTTAATATACAGACCTCTGTACCACAGTGCTGTTAATATACAGACCGCTGTACCACAGTGCTGTTAATATACAGACCGCTGTACCACAATGCTGTTCATATACAGACTGCTATACCACAGTGCTGTTAATATACAGACTGCTGTACCACAGTGCTGTTAATATACAGACCGCTGTACCACAATGCTGTTCATATACAGACTGCTATACCACAGTGCTGTTAATATACAGACCGCTGTACGACAGTGCTACAGATTTTCAGGTTGGAAATTTTTCAGAACACTCCTGCTGCTCGTTTTTATAATGTTGACGAATTGTCTAGCTGCTATAATTTTGTTTGTGGGCGTCACCATGGAGACGCCCATTCGTATTACGGCCTTTTTAGAAGGTCGCGACAATCACTTGGTCTCCGTTAATTTTCAATGAGATGCAAGCGGAGAAGCGGGGAGGAGTGGTCAAACTGGCAGGCGGAGAGCGACGCAGGCTCGCTCTCAAAGAATATTGCCTCCGTGCTCGTATCGTGCACACCCCCGTCCGCCTGCCCGATGAGGCCAGGTAGGATTTGATTTAATGTGTAATGTGTTAATGTGTGAAAGAATGTGTGTTGTGGGTCTGCCCCACTGTCTATGTCTTTTTTGTTTTGCTGGTGGCTACAACTGAAGTTCCCTATCGGGAAAATAAAAGTTATTCTATTCTATTCTATTCTACAGATACACAGACCACTGTGCCACAGTGCTGCAGATATACAGACCATTGTACCACAATGCTGCAGGTCTACAGACCACTGTACCACAGCGTTGCTGATATACAAACCACTGTGCCACAGTGCCGCAGGTCTAAAGTCCACTGTACCACAAAGCTGCTTCCCAGTCATGTGGAAATATCTGTCTCTCTGTGATATTCTGTATATCACACATGTTGATATGCAGAATTCTATATTTTTTCCGGGTCATGTTTATAAAAATGTTGTATTGCTGTTGTGTTTATATTGTGAGAAAACCTTATGAATTACTTAGAACTAGATGGACTTGTTTTCTTCAAAACCCACAGCTGAGCTTGGCACATGCTATCCCTTCTTTGACATTTAATTCGGGGACGGCCCAGAATGCAGACATTCACTGAACAGAATTAGTCTAACCTTTGGTTATAACAGCCATCAGGCACAGTTGCAAGCCAGTTCCTGCACCCTCAGAAATGGAGGGATGGTGATTGTGAAAGCCTTGATCTATTTTTAAAAGATCTCATATGGAGAGGCTTGCTTGTTAATGGGTCACATTGTCATGGGCTTAATGGTATCATAATAATAATTGGAGTTCTTTGTTTACATGCCGTTAATGTACGACATGTCCATCTCCAGCACCGTGGCAACGCAGATCAGTTATTATGCATGAAAAGAAGTCGTCCAGGTAATTTCTCGACCCAAAGCAAGAGCCACAGGGAATTAGGCAAGGTCACAGTCATTTGAATTGCAGCTAATTAAGTATAATTATTTATTAAAAGCACATATTCTCTCCTCCACTCTTCTTTCATGTTAATGGGTGTTTGAAAAACAGATTAACGCTGTCCAACAATTGGAATGTGATTACAAAAGCGAGAAGTCTGAACGGCAGAAATTTCGACATGGAATTTTTTTAATGGTTTACATTTTTTTTATTCTGTCCTGAGGAGATGGTGCATGCGAGCGTTGTTTTATGAGGAATGTGTTTGGCTTCACTTTATTGCTGTGTGAGTTGGGAGGAGGAATGTGTTTGTGACTGTGGGTAACAAACGCATAAGTGAAGATCTGTGTCTGTGGCCTGGAAGTTTTTTCCACATTTTTTTTTACAATCTTGAGTTTTTGAATTGGTGATCTTTTTATGCGCCACACGGTGTTCCAGAAGAAGCAGGTGTTCCTACGCTCACTCAGTTTAAACAAAACATATGTAAGAGAGTTACTGCGAGGCTACAATAATTGCATTACATAATGAAACTATTGCAGCTTCGGATCGTTTGCCCAAAATCCTCTGCATTTGTTGGCAGCTTAATACAGAACATACACCTCTGATATGTCTCCTATCCACACCAGGTGTGTATTGTGCTTTGTTGTATACATGTGTTGAAAAACAGTTCAAGAAGTTCTAGCAAACCACTGGAACTAGAAAACAAAAAATCAAAAATCCAAATCCAGAAAGAAAAAATCTAAACCTACAATGATGCATGTAAAAGAAGGATTTCTCATCAGGGCAGAGAGCTTATTCAGATTTAGGCCTTGAAGGTGCATGTGAAAGGATCCTGCCACTCTTAAGCCAACTTCGCCTCCCAGAGGTGTACTTTAACCCTTTGAAAAGTAGGTTTTTTGGAATGTTTTTTCAGTGTTCCAGAACTCCACTCCTGATTGTTACATCAGCATTAGAATGGTCAATTAAGAACATTCTTATCTCATACTTGTGATCTTACACCTTAAAAGGTTAATAAAAATTTTACATTCCGAAGTGACGGGGTCAGAGACGGCGTGGGTGTCCAGTGGGATGATGTTCCCCCACGTTTGTGGCTTGCGAAATGCTGCGCGAGCGTAGCGAGACGCCACTTCCTGTGTGTTATAATTCCAGGGCGACGGTGTTTGAAGCCCTGTGTGTAAGTAGGCGACAGGAAATGCTGATTTGTCCCGCTTAAGTGCCCTTTCAGCCCCTCTCTATTTGCCAGTGAATGCACATGCCTTTTGTACGGTCTTGGACATGTTGATGTATGCAACATAAAGCATAGCCTTGGGCCAATATCGGCAGCGCAGTAAGACGCGTTTTGAAATCCCAGCGCTGTGACGCACATTATAATTGCACCAATAGCTACATAATGTAAAAGGTTCCCACAGCGTAGGTCCAGTGTCGATGCATAACAGCGCCGGACTGCAGAATGAAAAGAGGGGGGTTTCTGAACTCTCCTGAATTAAGGAGTGATGAGCCTACAAATATGACTGGGCAGTCCAAATTAAGAAAATAAATAAAAATAAAAATTGATGAAACTCTGAGATATGTGTTGAGTGTCTTACAATATTAGTTTGGTAATTCACTCTGCATAAATACATCCTAAATAAATACATACATCCATACTGTACATTCATACACACACAATACATTATAAATGCATGCATATATACTGTACATACATAAATACATATACACATACGTACTGTACATAAATACATACATAAGTCGTAACGGAGGTGAAGCCCATCTGTGCAAACAGGGAAGTTCATTATATTCATTGTCTCAAGGCGTGACAGGGCATTGGAAAAATAAAGTGGGGGGTAGTCGCCCAGAGGTATACAAAGAACATGAAGCTGCGTGTATAATCCATTAACAATCCAGGGTCATGTGATCTGAGGGCAGAGGTAGAGGTAGGCTCTGCCCCAGGAGCTTCTGCAGGCCAGCCGCCATCTGTTACCTGCGGCTGAAGCGCATGAAAAAGCCTTCCCCTGCTGTGTGTAAATCACAGCAGGATGTAAATGACCCTGCATGTCATAGCTGTAATCCAGCGCACTATTGTAGCGATCCGTCTGGATTTTAGCGGCTTCGCGATTGCCTTCAGGAACGGGGCGGCCGTCGGGCTCCACGATGCCCCCATGCTGATGTCATCCCGTCGCTGTGGGCTTGTTTGCTGCATCCCAGAATCTTTGTTCACAGGGGGAACGGAGGAAGCAGAAATGTTGTGGAATTATTGTGAGGAGGCAAAGAAGAAATTACTGATGCTGAGTGATCCAGGATCTGCATGAGGGTGTGAGATTACTGATGTTTGAGTGATCCAGGATCTGCATGAGGGTGTGAGATTACTGATGTTTGAGTGATCCAGGATCTGCACGAGGGTGTGAGATTACTGATGTTTGAGTGATCCAGGATCTGCACGAGGGTGTGAGATTACTGATGTTTGAGTGATCCAGGATCTGCACGAGGGTGTGAGATTACTGATGTTTGAGTGATCCAGGATCTGCACGAGGGTGTGAGATTACTGATGCTGAGTGATCCAGGATCTGCACGAGGGTGTGAGATTACTGATGCTGAGTGATCCAGGATCTGCACGAGGGTGTGAGATTACTGATGCTGAGTGATCCAGGATCTGCACGAGGGTGTGAGATTAACCTTTTCACCCACTGGGTGACAGAGTGGCTTCTGGATTTTACAAATCACCAGCCATTTTCAATATTAACCCTTTAATGGCCAGCTCAACCACCTAGTATTGTGCCGATATCCTGCCGATAAACATGCCGGACCCAACCCCACCTGATTGAGTCATCTCTACCATTTGGTTTATGAGTCAAGTCCAACACACTCCCCAACAAGACACCAAAACCCAAAACGTGCTCCACCAAACGGGCCGTTGAGGGCCATTAAAGGGTTAAACTAGCCACATTACCTTTAACAATATAACACAACCTGGTTGGTTACCTGACAAAGTGGCTGCTAGAGTAGAAATTTCAATCAAAATCACATCAAAAGTTTACCAGCAATTTTTACCGCGGGTGTTAATTTCACAGCCTGATTTTTTTGTTTTTTCCCCCCAATTCATCCTCCTTAAGACAGAAGACAAAATCCGTCTGGCAGCTAGCTTGGATCACTTGGCTGTTGGCCGTCATGCCCTAGTTCTCTTTGGAAATTTACGCTTGAGATATTGCATGTCCCTTGATCCCTATTTACTTTGACATAGATGTATATCTCTGCCATGGTTCATTTTAAAATGACATTTTTGTACCTCAATCCTCTGACCCTGTGAGCAAAATTATTGTTCTATCAGCATGTCCAAAAGGCACTGTAATCAAATGGGCTCAGTCGGAGGTCAGCAGGGCCAGAGAAATAAAAAACAGATATGTTTTCCGTTTCTTTGGAACAAGAGCTCTTGATATCTCAGTCCGGACGCTCTGGATGCTGCAGTTATTAACATGCTGTCACACGCCGGTGCTGATAGAAACGGGCAGTATTTTATGACGGAGACATGGCTCTAATCGGTGCTTTAAATCAACCAGGCTGACCAGACATCCTCCTGTTTTCCGCATGACAAACAGCAGCACCCACAAAAAGACCTCATAACCGCATGACAAACAGCAGCTCCCACAGAAAGACCTCATAACCGCATGACAAACAGCAGCTCCCACAGAAAGACCTCATAACCGCATGACAAACAGCAGCTCCCACAGAAAGACCTCATAACCGCATGACAAACAGCAACACCCACATAAAGACCTCATAACCGCATGACAAACAGCAGCTCCCACAGAAAGACCTCATAACCGCATGACAAACAGCAGCTCCCACAGAAAGACCTCATAACCGCATGACAAACAGCAACACCCACATAAAGACCTCATAACCGCACGACAAACAGCAGCTCCCACATAAAGACCTCATAACCGCATGACAAACAGCAGCTCCCACAGAAAGACCTCATAACCGCATGACAAACAGCAGCTCCCACAGAAAGACCTCATAACCGCACGACAAACAGCAGCTCCCACAGAAAGACCTCATAACCGCATGACAAACAGCAGCTCCCACAGAAAGACCTCATAACCGCATGACAAACAGCAGCTCCCACAGAAAGACCTCATAACCGCATGACTAACAGCAGCTCCCACAGAAAGACCTCATAACCGCATGACAAACAGCAGCTCCCACAGAAAGACCTCATAACCGCATGACAAACAGCAACACCCACAGAAAGACCTCATAACCGCATGACAAACAGCAGCTCCCACAGAAAGACCTCATAACCGCATGACAAACAGCAACACCCACAGAAAGACCTCATAACCGCATGACAAACAGCAACACCCACAGAAAGACCTCATAACCGCATGACAAACAGCAGCTCCCACAGAAAGACCTCATAACCGCATGACAAACAGCAGCTCCCACAGAAAGACCTCATAACCGCATGACAAACAGCAACACCCACAGAAAGACCTCATAACCGCATGACAAACAGCAGCTCCCACAGAAAGACCTCATAACCGCATGACAAACAGCAGCACCCACAAAAAGACCTCATAACCGCATGACAAACAGCAGCTCCCACAGAAAGACCTCATAACCGCATGACAAACAGCAACACCCACAGAAAGACCTCATAACCGCATGACAAACAGCAGCTCCCACAGAAAGACCTCATAACCGCATGACAAACAGCAGCACCCACAGAAAGACCTCATAACCGCATGACTAACAGCAGCTCCCACAGAAAGACCTCATAACCGCATGACAAACAGCAACACCCACAGAAAGACCTCATAACCGCATGACAAACAGCAGCTCCCACAGAAAGACCTCATAACCGCATGACAAACAGCAGCACCCACAGAAAGACCTCATAACCGCATGACTAACAGCAGCTCCCACAGAAAGACCTCATAACCGCATGACTAACAGCAGCTCCCACAGAAAGACCTCATAACCGCATGACAAACAGCAGCTCCCACAGAAAGACCTCATAACCGCATGACAAACAGCAGCTCCCACAGAAAGACCTCATAACCGCATGACAAACAGCAGCACCCACAGAAAGACCTCATAACCGCATGACTAACAGCAGCTCCCACAGAAAGACCTCATAACCGCATGACTAACAGCAGCTCCCACAGAAAGACCTCATAACCGCATGACAAACAGCAGCTCCCACAGAAAGACCTCATAACCGCATGACAAACAGCAGCACCCACAGAAAGACCTCATAACCGCATGACTAACAGCAGCTCCCACAGAAAGACCTCATAACCGCATGACAAACAGCAGCTCCCACAGAAAGACCTCATAACCGCATGACAAACAGCAGCTCCCACAGAAAGACCTCATAACCGCATGACAAACAGCAGCTCCCACAAAAAGGCCTCATAACCGCATGACAAACAGCAACACCCACAGAAAGACCTCATAACCGCATGACAAACAGCAGCTCCCACAGAAAGACCTCATAACCGCATGACAAACAGCAGCTCCCACAGAAAGACCTCATAACCGCATGACAAACAGCAGCTCCCACAGAAAGACCTCATAACCGCATGACAAACAGCAGCTCCCACAGAAAGACCTCATAACCGCATGACAAACAGCAGCTCCCACAGAAAGACCTCATAACCGCATGACAAACAGCAGCTCCCACAGAAAGACCTCATAACCGCATGACAAACAGCAGCTCCCACAGAAAGACCTCATAACCGCATGACAAACAGCAGCTCCCACAGAAAGACCTCATAACCGCATGACAAACAGCAGCTCCCACAGAAAGACCTCATAACCGCATGACAAACAGCAGCTCCCACAGAAAGACCTCATAACCGCATGACAAACAGCAGCTCCCACAGAAAGACCTCATAACCGCATGACAAACAGCAACACCCACAGAAAGACCTCATAACCGCATGACTAACAGCAGCTCCCACAGAAAGACCTCATAACCGCATGACAAACAGCAGCACCCACAAAAAGACCTCATAACCGCATGACAAACAGCAGCTCCCACAGAAAGACCTCATAACCGCATGACAAACAGCAACACCCACAGAAAGACCTCATAACCGCATGACTAACAGCAGCTCCCACAGAAAGACCTCATAACCGCATGACAAACAGCAGCTCCCACAGAAAGACCTCATAACCGCATGACAAACAGCAGCTCCCACAAAAAGACCTCATAACCGCATGACAAACAGCAGCTCCCACAGAAAGACCTCATAACCGCATGACATACAGCCTGCTGTTATCCTACAATCTGGTAACATCATCACCGCCGTGCTGCTGAGACACACATGAACAGGCACAGAGACGCATGTACATTTATGTTTAAATATAGTATATATTTATGTTCAAATATAGTATAAAAATTTCTGATTTTTAAAATAATATTACATGCACTGTAATTTGTGCAGTGCTTGTAACAGCGTGCAATGTTAGATTTTTCTGGTCAATATGAAGTGTATTATATACATAAAGTTCGTTTTTTTCCCCCAGACATATCTCTCGATCCACCTCAGTTCTTCCCACAATCCAACAGTGGATTCTGGCCCTTACTCTGAGAGTCAATGTCATATACAAAACCTTCACATAGTTTTCTCAAGCAAGGAGTAAAGCTGGAAAAACTCAAGCTGGGTTGAGGCTGTTCAATCCAGAGAAATAAGTTCCTCTATCTTGACTGTAATGATAATTCTCCCTTGAAACCCCTGGCGATCCCACGCTTTCCCGGAGGTACCCCTTCTTACCGAAAACATTCCCTTTCTTCACTTCCAGTGTGCGATGTGCCGGGAAGAAACCGCCTTGGGAGGGTGAGTATTTGGCAGTTCCTCACAGGGAGAATGCAAACTATACCCAGCCCCGGAGCGACCCTCCACGGCGGCTCGCTAGTAAGCAGCCATGGTTTTGGCATTCTGAATGAGCCCACAAGCTTTGCCCTGTTGAGCGGAGCGTGCAGTCAGTAGCCTGACAGGCCGAGACTGAAGAGAGCAGAGCGCCACAGTGCGCTGTTGCATTCGGATAGAAAATCCCATCTTCTCTTTCTGCATGCAGCTAATAATAATAATACTTATATATATATATTATTATTATTATTTATTATATTATATATTTAATATAATATTTTTTTTTTATGGATATAATATATATTTTTTAGGGTGGATTTAACAGTGGATTTTCCAATGTGACAGTTGCAATGTTGCCACCGAACGCAACATCTGTATTGATTTCTCCCACTGTGCTTTCCTGTATACCCCATATAGTAATAATAATAATACAGTTTTTCTCAATTGTTTACACACTAATTAATATTAATAAAACATTAAGTATATGTGCCAAAAAATCGACAATATTTTCTAAACTATAAGCACTATTGTAGTAATAATAATTACAGTAACTTTATTTATATAGCACTTTTCAAAATCGACAATATTTTCTAAACTATAAGCACTATTGTAGTAATAATAATTATAGTAACTTTATTTATATAGCACTTTTCAGAACAAGTCACTCAAAGTGCTTTCCAAAACAATAAAAACAGATAAAATAAACAAAGTAACATGAAATTAGATATCTCATATAGATTCTGATAATTCTGATCAGCTTTCAAATATGAGCCTAAATTAAACGGTCAGTGTTTTGCCGGTCAGAGCAGGCTTAGTCTTTTATAAAAAATATTTAAAAACACTAAACACTTTATAAGAGCTATACAAATCCTCTATAAGCAGTAATAGCCCCTTAATAAGCACCATATAAACATGAATAAATGCTTATGTCAATATCCATGGTGACATTACTATGGCATAGCAAGTGACACAAATCATATGCCTATAGCTCTGATGACGGACCATTCATAGATAGTGTTCCCGAAAGCCAATTTCCACTGTGACTTTCCATTGATCCAAGCGCAGCTTGAAAACCCAGGAAACACTGGCCTTGGCTTACAATGGGTCCTATGACAGATGAGATATCTGGCATGGCTTCGGTGGCTCGACACGAAAAAACGAAAAAGAAAAAAAAAAAGCTGCCTGATCCCTTTGAAAGGACACATAATTCTCACATACAACAAGATTGACCCTAAATACAAACTGAAAAAAAATTAAAGCGGTTTATCTTCTTTTAATCGTTGGCCTTGTCACTTTCCGAAATGCGTTCTCCATCCAGGATGTCACGACTCCACGATGACTTTTGGATTGGGGAGAAAGGCCTTCTGCACCAGCTGACCCTGACTTTGGTCTGAAACTAAAACCTTGTCGCTGAACTAACACAGCGAACAAATTACGGAGGTGTAAACTGCCAACACCCATCGTACTGTTGTAGGCTTTGGCCCCAGTCAACACTTACACAGAAACTATCACGAAGTTAGCGGCTCAACGCATCTTTTCCCATCTAGATGATGCAGAATATAATAAGTAATAGGACTAATGATAATAATAGCTTCCGTTCTCTATGATTGATCACAGTGAAGGGGTAACCATCCCCATTAATGTACAACACCTTTCTTCGCAATGTCCGCCTGCCATTTCTCACCATCATTTTGAGGTGGAGAGGAAGGGTATAATTAGCCAGCCAGACAGAGACGGACAGTTTGCTAATTTAGAGTTACCTTCTCTGCAGTGCAGTGTCCCCATCGTTGACCCTGGGCTTTGGCTTTAATTTGGGCAGCAAAGCGCTGTAAACTGCTGCGGTCATTTAAATGAGGCAAGACAACAGAAGGAGGTCAAATCCTAGATTTATACGAAAGCTTATTACTTAGTCAGTGGTACAGACACAGGCAGCTGTTTGAGAAGCTAATCTAACTGATGAAATTTCAAACGGGAGAGGAGATCCATAATGACATTCTTGCTTTAGAGTGTGAAGCACTTTTTTTTCTTGAACTGGATCAATTTTACCTCACTTCGCAACCATTCTACCAACTGCATATATGCCCATTGGGACGCAGTACTTGCACGTATTTTTGGGCACAAATGCAGTTTTACACTGCAGTTAAAAACACTTTCGGCATCAATAAGCATATCTGCCCCCACGGGCTGTGCCCCCACGGGCTGTGCCCCCACGGGCTGTGCTGACACATGCTGTGCGAAACAGTGGCAAATACGACAAACCTGAAATGCTAATAGATGAAATGTTGTAATACACAATTTCCTGTTTACATATATTAGCATGCACTGATACACGGAGGTGCAGCACTTAAATTCACAACCTGTTAGGCAGCTGAAAGAATAGCCTGTAGTGGGGTACAGTGGTAAGAATGGGGTGCAGTGGAGAGTTGGTGGGTGGGGGGGGGGGTTTCCCTCTTTCCACAACAACTCTGTCTCTCCCAAGGTCACAAGTGGACTGCAGTGAAGTCCCTGTGACGGTTTACTCTAATCAAACTCGATGGCGATATGGCGGTTTCGCTTTGTCGCCATGTCGCTGTGGCTCCCGCTGTAGACGCGCTCGCTGATGCCAATGTAGGCGGCTCGATGGCGGGGCGCGAGCGTCAGGGGAAAGTGCCCGTCACGCCCGGAGAGAATTAACAGAATTAGACTCTTTATCAGACAGATTTGGGAGACAGTAGGAGAGACATAACCCAAGAGAAGATGAGAAATGGGAATGTGGGAATTTCACGCTAAACTTAAATTATTCAGCTAATGAAAAAAAAAGGCCTTTCAGGGTCTGGGAAAAATCTAATGCCATCAAATGCCTCAATATTTACTTTGCAGTTATGCAAATTATTCAGATTAAGAAAATAAATTTGAAGTGTGAAGAAAAGCATGCAAGCAGATGAGTGTGGGTTTAGAGGACTCGTTTTCTCTCGCATTTTTAAATCCAGGGGTCAGAAAGTAAAAGTCCTGCCATGTGTTTCTTCCACCCATGAACTGCAGGTCAGTTCATTTCACTAATTAGTTCTACCTCCTTGCTGAGGAATTGTGCTAATTGGAACAAAATACTGGGCATGACTTTTCCTTTCTGAATCTGGATTTTACACCTCTGAACCATCTTTGTAATCTCTGATAGTTTTTATTTTCTCCCAGTTTGGAGCGCCCAATCGTATTTGCAGGCCCTTCTCATCTCCGCAGTGTTCTGCGTCAGCTCGGTAGACCGCATCTCCTTCTAAGCTGGTCTGCCAGCTGCCATTTCCGTTCACTCTGCATTTCACCAGCTAGGCCATGCGACCGTTGCATCGGAGGGCTGTGTTCCATGCCCAGCTGCTGCAGGTGGACAGCAGGCACTAAGGCGACCTAAGGACTCGCGCATTCGTGATGCGACCTAGAACCCTCTGTTAACTTCCTGGGCAGCGCTATGACTCATTACCGGACCTTAGGGAACTTCACTGCACTGAACGCAAGAACACTCGTAATTACAGCCATATTCCCTGATTCACTGACTCATCTTTGCTTTGTTTGGTGTCACTGGTAAACATGAGACCAAAAGTGCACTCAGCACCTTAAAGAATCCCCCACCCCCCCCCCCCCCCCCCCAATCTTCTCCCCTTTTACCTTTTTTTAATGAATTCTTTCAGATTTATTGTACAGCAGAGAGTGAGGAAGGATGGGCAGCGAAAGAGAGAGACATACGACAAGACTTGCACAGTTGGATTCAAAACCGCTGGAATTCGAAATGAGCATGTGGATAGTGCTCTACAGGCTACGCCACCGAGACGCCCCCCATGTTTACCTTTTTAATCATTAATTACAGCAGTAAGCAAGAGGCCATGAGCCCAACCTGCATTATGTTGGAATAACAGAAAGTGCAAAATTATGTTAGAACTTAAACACACGGCATCAACAATTGATCAATATAGTGACTGTGACAAAAACAAAAACGACCCATACACAGTGGAGCCCCTGGGAAGTGTCCAAACCACAGTCTTAAAGGTGCAAGGGGGGGGAGAAACGTCCTGTCATCTGCATGTCCGTCACGGACGTTCATAACCGATACGACTGACCAGCCCCATCGGTCACCTCCCAGGTGGCCTGATTTACAGATTCGGAGACTTCATCAGAAGGCAGCTCTGACCGATGTTGCGGTAGGAGAGAAGGACGGTGCGGTTATCGATCGCGGATGTTGGGCACAGTCGAGGGGGAAATTGCTTTGGCTCCGTGCCATTCTTATCAGTGCTCTCCGGCCCTGTTTTTCCCCATTTTCCAGTGTCCCGTTCATCACAGAGAAAATCTTTAGTCAGAGATAAGTACCCGTCTCCAAAGGGCTCATAAACTGTGTGTGCGTGTGTGCTGTGTGTGTGTGTGTGTGTGTGTGTGTGTGTGTGTGTGTGTGTGTGTATATGCTGATAATATTGCCAATGTGTTTAATGAGTTTATTAATGTGCTGGTACAGTACGTCTTAATCCCTGCAGGTAGACTATATGTGACCCGCTGTACGAAAATGAGTCTGATGTGGGAAAAAAGGTAAACTACATACAGATGTCCAACAAAATGGAACCTCGTTGTGTTGAAGGTTATTTTAACATATTGAGATGAAAGCATGCCGCCATGCTCTGATGTCGCCTTCCTTCTTTTTTGTTTTGCCATTAAAAAAAGTGAACTCTGCAAGATTTGCGGTGTTCAGTCTGTAAACGTGCTTTCTCCGAGGACAGACTAAACCTGTTAGCTAACATCGTCCAGCGGTAGGGCCCACTTGCCTTTCTCACAGCAGGTAGGGTGTTTGGCTTCTTTTGGCCCAGCTGTTAATCACACAGGTTAGCGGTGGTCGGCAGTGAGAGATGCACGCCGCTTCTAACGAGTGCCAGCTCTCCCCGGTCTCCTGTAGCCACCTGTGTGGCTTACAGTGTGGAAAATAGCCACATCTAGAGCCCCCTGTGTGGCTTGCAGTGTGGAAAATAGCCACTTCTAGAGCCCTCTGTGTGGCTTGCAGTGTGGAAAATAGCGGATGCAGGCTCTCAGCTGTGGATGTGGTCAGAAGGCAGTTACTCGAGAGCAAGGTGCAATTTACAATTCCAAATAAATTTTTAAATAAATCCTGTGGGAAGCGTGTGTGTGTGTGTGTTGCCTGGCGATTTGCTGAGCATGCAAAGTCTGAATACAGTTATGGCTGTAAACACCAGCTTGCTGGGGGAATTGGGAGAGGCTGAATGGGGCTACCCTGGCAGCCGCCCAGTTGGTGCCCTCTGGTAGCGAGCCAAACAGCCAGCTGCTTGCACTGCTCCACATATGAGTGATACGTCCCACCGCTTCCAGTGAAGGACCAGTGCGGCATGTTCCCTCCATATCCAGTGAAGGACCAGTGCTGTATGTTCCCTCCATATCCAGTGAAGGACCAGTGCGGCATGTTCCCTCCATATCCAGTGAAGGACCAGTGCGGCATGTTCCCTCCATATCCAGTGAAGGACCAGTGCTGTATGTTCCCTCCATATCCAGTGAAGGACCAGTGCTGTATGTTCCCTCCATATCCAGTGAAGGACCAGTGCGGCATGTTCCCTCCATATCCAGTGAAGGACCAGTGCGGCATGTTCCCTCCATATCCAGTGAAGGACCAGTGCTGTATGTTCCCTCCATATCCAGTGAAGGACCAGTGCGGCATGTTCCCTCCATATCCAGTGAAAGACCAGTGCTGTATGTTCCCTCCATATCCAGTGAAGGACCAGTGCTGTATGTTCCCTCCATATCCAGTGAAGGACCAGTGCGGCATGTTCCCTCCATATCCAGTGAAGGACCAGTGCGGCATGTTCCCTCCATATCCAGTGAAAGACCAGTGCTGTATGTTCCCTCCATATCCAGTGAAGGACCAGTGCTGTATGTTCCCTCCATATCCAGTGAAGGACCAGTGCGGCATGTTCCCTCCATATCCAGTGAAGGACCAGTGCTGTATGTTCCCTCCATATCCAATGAAGGACCAATGCGGCATGTTCCCTGCATATCCAGTCAAGCAACAGTAATATTTGCAGAATTCAGAAAAGAAGACCAATTCCCATGGAGATTTTTCTGGTGAAGTCTTCTAGCGGTTCTGTTTCTATGGTTACCTGGTGTACATTAGAACCACCATACAACAGTGACCTGGAAGGTGGCTGTGGGTCTTAGCCTTCCCAAGGCCTTGAGATGGAGGTGGATGGACTGCAGCAGAGACCGAGGCCCACGCCGGGGCGGATAAGGCTTCCTTTCTCGTTCCTCTCTCATCACGGCCCCCTCACTCTTTGGAGCCTGCCTTAATTCACAGTTTACGGTTTTAATCCCCCCGTGTCTGCAGGTCGGCTCTGCACACTGCAAAAAAAATGCCTGTCTTAACAAGTGTTATAGTCTTGTAATGAGACTTAAAAATAATGTTTTTCTCTCAAGTAGAGGGGGGGGGGGTGGCATCTTTAAGTGTATCATCTGCACCAGGGGCCACATGTATAAACAGTGCAGGGGCCACATGTATAAACAGTGCAGGGGCCACATGTATAAACAGTGCAGGGGCCACATGTATAAACAGTGCTGAGCAGAAAAATGCCGTCAGAAAGCCGCGTAAGCAAGTTTCCACGCAAAAATTTTCATATAACTAAGATATATAAGTGCTGTGAGAATCTGCGTACCTCTGCACACAATGGCACCATACATACGCAATGTTTGGAGTCCGTGTGATATGGCGACACCGGGACAGAAAGGCAGAGGTAGAAAATGCTCAACTTTTTTTAAACAGATTTTTGACTTTCACCCTGAGCGTTCTTTTACGCATTCTTTTACTCAAAGTTTTATACATGTGGCCCCTGGAGTGATCTATATTGTGAGAATAAGAAGAGAAAGAGAGAGTAAGAGAGAAAATTCCACAAATTCCTGTGCGGTGCAGGGGGGGGCTTTTCATCTGAATCACAGTGCCAATATCCGACTATTAACCTGGTATTTAACGAAGCCTCACATCAAAGCAAGGCCTTCGGTCCAAATACATAACTCATCGTAACGCATACAAAGGCCCCACAGCCTGAATTTCACTCTCTTCTCCACCAATAACGTCAGAGCAGGATAATGCTCAGGGTCTTGTTGACACAGTAAGCTTACACCGGCTGTCTCGGTACGCCGTGTGAAAACGGCGATGGCATAGGGTAACTGGAACTTTCCCGTGAATAAATAAACACGTTGTGCATCCGTCTGTGCTCTATAAATACAGAGCACTAAAAAAAAAAGTTCACTACGGAGTTTCCTTAGCATCCCGGCAGCTATGTAAGAAGGGAGATATTTAATTTATTTTAATTGGCCCCATCAGACCACAGATACTGCGATTGTGGAGCACCAAACCATGAAGCCTGCCATTTATGCATCTAATTTTTTGTAGCTAGGGTTGTTTTATTTAGTCTTTTATTGTTCTCTTGTTTGACCGCTACCTGTAGACGGAGCTGAAACTGTGCCATTTTTTTCCATTCCCCGTCAGGTTTTTCACATATCATTTGTCAATGTTTATAGTCATGGGAAATGTTTGTGCCAAGGTCTTACAGGCAGGTGGGATTTTTGCTAAATATCACAGCTGCAGATTTCTGAACGGAAAGCCTCACTCATTTGCCAGGTTTGTAATCTTCGATCCTCAATGAAGAACTAGGAGAAATGTCAGCCAGTTTACTGCCCTGTAAACTTTCACACTAAGCTCACAGGCGCTCAGGTGCAAAGCTAATGCTGCTCTAGCTATTGTTCTGACTCTTCACTGAACAACAGATCAGTATTAATCCTTGAAAAGTCAGCTATAAACATACAGTTTTAATTATTTGAGAAAAAGCACTGTTGACTTCACGAGCCATTTTATTGGGCAATTGTCCTCAGACAGAATGGTTGTTTTTCCACACGACTCAGACGACATCGCCGCTGCTATTAAGAGACTGTGGATAGCAACCGTATTGAATTCTTTTAGCAGCTCTCAAAGGTCTGGCCGCAAACAAGCCTTTGTTCAGCCTCACTGTGAACACCGTCACTGGCACTATACACAATACAAAGACTGAAGATTTATGTCTGTATTATACAAATCAAAAAGAGAAAGAAGGAAAGAAAGAAAGAGAAAGAAAGAGAAATAAATAAATACATTTTCAGGGTGTCAAGGCTGAGCAGGGTTATTGTTGCTACAGTGGAACTCGGTGCTTATTAAACTCCATTCCAGTGTTTGGCTTCAAATTAAACACAAATTTAAGAATTGGAGTCTACTGATGGCATGTGCAGGGCTCATGGGTTTTTTGGGGTATAACCAAACCGGATTGTGACCTGTGGCTCTTGCGGCCAGTAGAGATCTGCTGTTAAATATGTCAAACACCTCCCCAGCTGTTTCTCATGGCGGATTTCATTTCACTTTCAGACCAAGCTCTAATGACAGTCAGCTGGGTAAATTCGAATGGGAGAAGGCTTTAATTGCTTTCTGTGAGAAAGAGGCAGGAGGCCAGATTTCAAGAACTAAAATAAAAAAGCAATCCTACACTTCAGAAAGTAGCGGAGAGAGAGAGAGAGAGCGGAAAACCTTGAGGGTAAGAGAGAAACGGCCAAACTCGAGCTGGATTATGAAACGAGTTCAGATGGATTGACGTACCCCAGGTTAAACGGAAGGAAACGGACGGAAAATTTGACTTCGGCGATGCGAATTAGACACGTTGCAGATAAAGTTGCATGTAAAAACATTGCATTTGCTGAAGGCGTGTAGTATGGGAAACATAGGCTGAAAGAAGGCAGCCATGAGTGTGGAGTAGATTTAGGTGAAAACAGTAAATGCAAGGATGATTGTGCCCAACTGAACACCAAAAGACAGCAAAAGAAACACACTGGAGAATGACGTACAATTTTAAGGTCCAGTATGACAATCCATTGTGTGTATAACCACCCCTTTTTAGAACCCTTATTTTAGAACTCTTATTTTAATAGAAACTTTTCTCCTATCCATAACTGCATGCTGTGATATTAGGTGTTTTTTTGCTTCTAAATGTTTACTTGCAAGGAAAATAAAAAAAAAATT
Source organism: Ilyophis sp. 1 JC-2022 (assembly GCA_022702515.1). NCBI lineage: Eukaryota > Metazoa > Chordata > Actinopteri > Anguilliformes > Synaphobranchidae > Ilyophis > Ilyophis sp. 1 JC-2022. The sequence goes on along the minus strand of CM040396.1, from coordinate 98,078,745 downwards.
CAGGTACAAGATTAATTATTCTGAAAAGGTTTAATCATCAGGAAATGGACAAAAATTGTGCTCTAATGATTAGATGAGGGATATGACCTGGGAGCACTTGACCTGGTGCAGGGGAGGAGGACTGTTTGAAAGCGTTCCTCCAGGAAAGCATGAGCCAAAAAGTGAAGATAAGACCACGATTCTGGGATTCAGCCGGGATTCCCAGACAGCTTTGGGAAAGCGGCCGCTCCGCTGCACAGTAGACGCGGCGCTGAAGCTTGGCCGGCGCTCCGATCCTGGAATACTGAGTGATCCTAACTCCTCACTCGTACACAAAGTCTTCAAAGAACTCTGAGAACTTTCTTTGTGGCTCTTGCCAGCCGTGCAGGAATAAACAAAAGCAGATGATATGGGCACGCGTGAGCCGCAGCACTTTTGGAAACAAAGCCAATTATTTTGACTTTGACAGGAATGTTATTTCTGAATGCTCGCAGGAAAGATGCAGAAGCCTTGATGTGAGTTGTTTACTGAAGCTAAGGTGTAAGGTTTATGATGCAGTAAGATGTACAGAAAGTTACCGTTGGTTTTCGGGAATCAGCTGCTCTGTGCTGAATAAGTGCATTCGATTTTATTTTTATTTAAATATGTTGTTCATACGCAGTTGTATCTATTTACGGTAATAATATCCAAGCAATAACAATTTGTGGTTGCACAAAAATACAATATACCAAAATCATAATTCCATAATTTATTAGTATTGAAGATACGGTAATTCTGTTCACATTACAGTGCTAATAAAATAGTCTGCTATATTATAGCACTCGCTCTGTCTCCAATGACTAGCTGAGAATTTGGTGTGAGTCTGTGTTTGTACTCCTTTCATTGAAATGCCTGGCACACCCATTTCCCCCAGTGAACTACATGAGGTCTAAGATCTTAAGACACTTGCAGATTGTACCAGGCATGTGTCTGCCTTCAGTACGTTGTAATGAATGTTCACATGCAAGGGTAGAGAGAGGACAAAGGGAGGGGGTTTGGATATTGCTGACTCTTATTTCACCCCCACAAGCATTCCAAGTCCCCAATGACATCACAGGGTTAAGGATCCCCCTAAATAATCTTCTGGAAATAACCACACAATGTTGCAACCAATAAAAAATGGTATCAAGGGATAAAAAGACTGTGTTGGTCAATCAGAGCAACAGGAAAAGGCAGGAAAATTATGCAAATTAGATGGTTTTGGCTTTCGGTTGATGTTTACTACATGTACTGTCCTGGATTCTTCTGGAATAAGATTGTTTATTTGGGGCAGTTGGACCACTTGTACCTGGCTATTCTGCATCAGTAGGTTTCAGAGGCACAAAAAGACCCCCAGATATGCTGGTAAAAGTCTGGAAACCAGAGGCTGACACTCTTTGCTTGAGCAGAACTGTGAGGGGGGGAAAAAAAACTCTCTCAAATATGTCCAAATAATCAGATATTTTATTCTGCATATGCTGGCTGGCAACTCCTAATCTCGTTCTTGCAGTGACAGCAAACTGTCAAAACGTTTTGACAACTGAGGGGCTTTTTGCCGGTGATTTGGTTGCTGGATTAGAACAAACAAGGTACAGACAAACAAAGACATTTCTCCTGTCTCCTGAAAATAGTATGGGAGAAGCCTTCAGATTGGTTGTCAATCAGAATTGATCTCATTAGGGTTGTTGTTATTCTGGTAAGAGGATTAGTGAATTATGGAGTCTCTGAAGTGCAAAACACAAGTACAAAAAAAAAAATTGCCTGAGGTGTCGATGCAATATACAAAAATAAAAAGGTGGCTTATTTATTTCTGTATTTGTGTCTTGCCACTGCCTGTAACTAATGTGCATGAATTTCGTTGCCATGGACACCTTTTGTAACTTTTTCACCCCCTCAATCTTATACACTTATCATGTCTGTTGCAGATGGCAATGGTACAGGAGGCACCAAACTCTTTCCCCACTGTGGACGTGCCAGACCACGCCCACTATACCATCGGAGCTGTCATCCTGGTGATTGGCATCACTGGCATGGTGGGAAACTTCCTGGTCATCTATGCCTTCAGCAGGTACTGGCAGCATTCATTCTCCTCTATAGCATCACCTGTTCAAGATCACACGGTACACGCTCAGAAATAACGGTATAGTGGAGGTACATTATTTATCTTTAAGGAACATATTTTCTAAATGTACCCGGAAAGTGCACTAATGTTCTATTTGGGTACTATTACTAACAAGTACCTTTTCAAAAAATTATGTATTGCTGGCTAGGGGTACAATTTTATGTGCCTATAGGGTACCACTCCAGTGACAAGAGTTTGTACCTTCTTAGGTACTTTTTGTACCATCTTTTCTGAGAGTATCTACTGCCCTGTCTGTGGAAGTCTGCCAGTAATGTTCAGGATTGTTCCTCCAATGGCTCAACTGGTAAAGATGCAAGAACAGGCTGGGGCCTGTAGTTTTTGGTTTGAAGCCGGGCACCATTGGCCTACACCTAAAATGGCTAGGATCGGTTCCTCAAGTTACTGATGTGAGAAGTTTCTCTGAGTCCAGCACCGGATGCACACGGGCTAAAAGTTGTGTTCTAGTTGTAGCTGTAGCCAGTTGTAGCTGTCATTTGGCCAATGGCCATATCACCCTGCGTCCTTTCATATGTTACACTGCTCCCACATTATACCGCCAGTTTAAACAAAGGGTTTTAAGGTTTCAGTCAATGGGGGTGATAATAAATTGATGTGTAAATAACGTGGTGCACAAGTTAACAAGATAAACCTTCATTATTCCACAAAAGTGCAGCACGTTCTTAATAAAACATGAATATGCTGCACATGTTGCCAACAGTTTTTTCAGCCGACAACATGCCTAAGTGGCTGAAAAATCTCTTATAGCAAAAGTGTTTTACCTTAATTAAGCACTTAATCAATCATTTAAGCCAATTAACTGTACATATCAATGCCAAAAGTAGTAAAGGCAAAGCTTTATTGCTAAAATTATGCATCAATCGAGTATGATTATATTCATTTTTTTTACTCAATTATTTTTAAACTTGATTATTTTACCATGTTACTGTTTTGTAGTAAAACAGAGGGTTGTGAAGTAGGAGACAGGGAAACTGGATATTTAAAGGGGTATTATTATTCACTCTAAAAAAGCTCCCACCTCCACATACAATTTTCAGGCTTCACCTTTTCTGTTTCTTGTCTTAAAGAGGTTTAAGGTTTGACTGAATTGCATATTCTCTTGAACTGGCTAAGTGTGTTTGATTGAATCTGGGGGGCCTGTCCGTATAAACTCAGCATGTGATGGATGATAGACTCAGACAGTGAAGCATTTCATCAGCCCTTTACCGGAGCACCACCACCAGGTTGTTTGAAGTAAGCCGAGCCGTGTCGGGCGCAGTAAATATTCTTTTGATAACGACTGTCTGCTGTCACTGAGTTGACGGACCGCAGTACCACTCACCGGCATGTTTATAGCTCCAGTTTTTTTTTAATGTTCACCATAAATTCATCCACATGGTGAACAGTGCAAATTATTTCACACTGTCTGTGTTCTCATGGGATTATCATTATTTGTCTGAACTCTTTTGACTATGAGACCATGTGTAGAATGGGGCAGAGAGGAGGGGGGGGGGGCATGATGAACAGGGCTGATAGAAGGTGCACTTGCCTTTTTTATCAAGGTTGGTGTGTGGTGCTATGATATATAGATTTCTGAGCTGTGTGTGTGTATGTGCGTGCGTGCGTGCGTGTGTTTGCGCGTGTGTGTGTGTGTGTGTGTGTGTGTGTGTGTGTGTGTACTCGTGCCTGTGCGTGTGTGTGTTCAGGAGCCGGAGTCTGCGGACGCCCGCCAACACGTTCATCATCAACCTGGCCATCACCGACTTCCTCATGTGTGTCACCCAAGCCCCCATCTTTTTCACCACCAGCATGCACAAGAGGTGGATCTTCGGGGAGAAAGGTGACGTGTGATCCCGATCCCAACTCTCTCTCTGTCTCTCTCCCTCTCTTTATCCTGCTTTCATTCTCTCTGTGCTTGTCACTCTCTTTGCCTCTCTCTCTGTCTGTCTTGCTCATTCTCTTTCTACCTCTCTCTCACAATTTTTCTCTGTCTCACAAGCATACACACAAACGCACACAAATACACACACACTCACACACATGCTCTCACAACCCACCTATAATAAGATACGTAATGTCTGTCTATCCTAATTGGGGATTAGAAACGGAGCACGAACAGAGAGAGCGGTTGCCAAGAGACACAAGCCAACAAGCCTCTGGTGCCATGACAGTGCCAGTCAGTGTTATCCATTTCCAAATGGAGCAACTCTGGAATGTTCCAGAAAACCTTTGCTGTAATTAAAGCAGTTCCACCAAAAGGCAATTTATCTGAACTGGTTAATGGAAATAATCTCTTTGTGAGTCATTGTATACTCTTGGATATTGTATGAGTGTTTGCTCTCAGATTATTTTTCACTGACTCAAACATTGCTCTCACACTCTTTGTGATGATGTCAGAATAGAAAAGTAGTGTCATTCAGATATGTACACAAAATAAATTATATATGTTCATAAATTCATAAATTTCTCGCAATGTTACAAATAATTAATAGCCATATGGACATAGCCACCTACTCGTCCATATTTTTGTCTTAACACCTTCATTTATATCTGTAAATAGCTACAAGGGAAGCGACTGCTTTTTTTCTCCAATATTGAGCATACAGTGCTTACATATTATATCATAGTTTACAATGCTATACATACACTTATACTGGTATACTTTATGTTCTACATATGTAAATAACATATCACATGAAATACATGTTAAAGTATGTCTTGTATGTATACTGTATGTATGTTTTAATTCATATTGTTTCATGCAGTTTTACATTTAATGCACTTTGGGCATGTTCAAAAATAAATAAATAAATAATAATAATAATAATTTACCTCATAGTTGGTTGCATGCTAGTAAACTACTGTTGTTGAAAGCAGCACTCAGTAGGTGATTGTCAGTTGACAGTATCTGTGTTATCTGTGGCTGGAGACCTGCTGGCAAGAGGGCCTGACTTTCCTGAGCAAACGAATGATTAATTTCTCATCCATACCCAGAGGAAGTGTAGGTCAGTGTGGAGAGCCATTCATTCACTCTCTCCTGTTAGCCCTGTAAGTGTTCATGAGAGACAGGGCAGCTGGTGAGAACTGCACTGCAAAAATGTCTGTCTTAACAAGTGTTTTAGTCTTGTAATGAGACTTAAAGGAGAAGTTAGGTATTTAGCATTATAAGCCCTGTAAAAAGGTTATTTATGATCACATACAATGGTCCATATCAACATTTTGATGAACTGTGCAGTCTTGAAATATATTGCTTATTGCTCATGTCACAGCTAATTTACACAATGGATCTGGACGGGCACATAGAAAATACTTCAAAAAACACCATAAACTCTCGTTTTCAAAGACGGGAAACTCACCGAGCGGTCACTGGTGTCCGTTGATGTTCTGCCACAAAAATCGTCGCAAAGTATGCTTCATATCGGGTTTTATTTATCATTTTATTAAATCCATCCAATGACTTGTATAGACACCAAAGGAGGTTTAGATTCCGCAGCCGGAAACTGGAAATACTTCTGAATTGTTTTGGAAAGTTTGTAGTTTTCTGTTGCTCACTAGCGGTCTTGTGCGCTCGCAGTGAAGAAATCAGTTGCATAAACGTACACTAATTTAGTAAAATGGATTATTTTGAAAAGTAACTAATGATGAAAGATTAGCTGCAAAGCAAACCCCGACCCGGAGACCCGGAAGCGGCTCTTCTTCTTCTACGGTAGCCTTCAAACTCAGCCAAGACCTCACAAAATTTCAAGCGGAAGTTTACAAATGTATGGTTGCATGGGGACTGAAAATAGTTCTATAAATCTTTTTTTTTGTGGCAGAACATCAACGGACAGTGACCACTCGGTGAGTTTCCCGTCTTTGAAAACGAGAGTTTATGGTGTTTTTTGAAGTATTTTCTATGTGCCCGTCCAGATCCATTGTGTAACTTAGCTGTGACATGAGCAATAATCAATATATCTCAAGACTGCACAGTTCGTCAAAATGTTGATATGGACCATTGTATGTGATCGTAAATAACCTTTGAACAGGACTTATAATGCTAAATACTGAACTTTTCCTTTAAAATCGTATTTTCTTTCTCTCAAGTAGAAAATGTGCTTGTTTTAAGTAACTTTTTTGCCTTACAAGTGACATTTTTTTACCCCATTGGCAAATCTTGAAATAAGTAAAACTCTCACCGGATTGGCAATCTTTTGTCTTATGTAGCAAAAAAAGTAATAGAAATAAGATTTTAGGTCTAAATATAAGACTAAAATGCTTGTTAAGATTGACTTCTCTTTTTGGTTTTTGCAGTGTGGACTTAATCTGAGTTAAAGGTCTTGTAGATAGTGAGGCATAGTGTGAAGTGCTGGGGAGTTGTGAGTTGCAGGTTCAAATCTTGCTGGAGCACGAATGTTGAGCGGGGCACTTCACCGAAATTCTGCTCTTGTAAATATCTGCCCATGTAGGTAGGTAATATTTAATAATATTAGGTAGTAAGATCTGGCTATGTAGGTCATCTTGTTACCGATGTCTGTAATGTCCATTTTTAAAAATGCAACAATGCAAAAACCTTTTTTATAAAAATTTAAAAAAATAAAAAATAGATTTTTTGGTGTCAATCCAGAACAAGACCAGGTCTAGAACTCTCGATCCGTTGCTGCTGGAGTACTTCATCAATCTGACTGATGAATGAAAGTCTTTTGAGTTGAACAAACGTCATTTACCGTCATAACCTTGTTACCATTTAATATTAACCCCATCCATCCTGTGCCACCTCACCTTTCCTCAATATGGGCCTGAGACGGGCGGCAACAATTCTGGTTCGCTTGCCTCTGAGCCGGTTCTCCTCCAACTCCTCGCCCACTCCGCCGATTCATAACGGTTGATTATTAATCTCTCTCCATTGCTCGTCATGTGACCCCAAAGGCGCTGGCCTCACTGTTCGAGCAAGCAGAAAATCGCATGACCCTAATTTCGCAGAGCCGCGGCGAAAGCAAATAAGCGTTTTAAGCGATTTTCCCCGCGTTTCGCCCCGATGCAAAAAACCTTGCGGCCTGCACAATGCCAGTGCGTAAAGTGATTGTGGATTATTTGTCGATGGGAATAAGTAGATGCCAACCTGAAATGTCTTTTTTGGGAAATAATCCTTTTTTTTTTTTTTTACACCAGGGGCAAAAAATGCCGGAAGCTTCCGACTGCGATTTTATGAGGTAAAAAGATTGAATGTGCATTAGCGCAGACGACCTCCACGGTGTAATCGGTAGGTCTTTCTCGGCAGGAGAGGCACTCTGTAATTGACTGCGTGGCAGGCCATCATTTGCACAAAGACTCTGATCTGGGACAGGGGCGAAGATTGGGGCACGGATGCACGGTTAAATTAACAGGGCAGACTGCATATCGCGTGTGAAATGGAGCAGTCGAGTGCCGCCAAGCTCACCGGAGCAAACGCGATCGTACTCTCCTCGTCAACACTCAACCCTGCGTGACTTTGTGTCTTCTGAGCGATGCCGTGGTTACGTGATCACATGACCTCAGCAGTGCGGAAGATTGCCTTGTATTCCTTGCTTATTCCTCTCTACACGCATGGTTTCACCTCAGCGATCATACAAGATGATGCGATGGGGGAGAGTCTTCTCAAAAGTCGATATTTCCCATGTGTTTAGCGGCTGGTCTTGGAACATTCTGCTATTGTTCATCTCATCTGCAGCTGCAGAAAACATTGATATGATAGCACTGTGTCAGTGTCTTATTATTTTAACCGTTTCATTTAGCTTTTGTTTCAACTTTTTGCTTGAATCTCAGAGATTGAGGTTGCAGCCGTAGACACAGGGGGTCTTGACCACAAGTCTTTAAGACAGCAGTTTTTGGTAATTATTCATCATTCACAGGAAAAAAGACAACTCCTCATTTTTTTTGTCTGTCTTTTCACAAGAAAGACAAAAAACACCCATCTGCTAAGCTATGCAACAGTGATTGTATACTCCAAACTGGATTACTCTCTCAAGTTCAGCTACGATCGTTCACCTGACCTGTCCGATTGTCCGGCTGACCGTTCACCTGACCTGTCCATTTGTCCAGCAGACGGTGAACTCTGACCTGTCTGTTGTCCGTGTCCATTTTTCCGCAGGCTGTGAGCTCTACGCCTTCTGTGGAGCCCTCTTCGGGATCTGCTCTATGATCACCCTCACTGTCATCGCCATCGACCGCTACTTCGTCATCACACGACCCCTGACCTCCATCGGGGTGCTGTCCCGGAAGAGGGCCCTCCTTGTCCTCCTGGCCGCCTGGGTCTACTCCCTGGGCTGGAGCCTACCCCCATTTTTTGGGTGGAGTAAGTGTTTCTGGATGGGGTCAGGGGAGGTAATGTAAACAGCATCAACTATGGTTTACTGTAAAATGACATGGATAATTGTTCAGTGTTGATTAAACTCTTGCATAGTTTACCTATGTGCCTCCTAAAAGAGATAATACAGTGTAATTTTTTCAGCGCCTAATGTACTTCATTGGCTAATGGTCGTCATTGTCAGCTAGTTTGTCAGCTAATACATTCGGAAGTTGACTGGTGAACTGCTGGAGGGAGAAAGGGGGAGGAGTCTGGAGACTCTCTGATGCACGACAGTAGGCCATGTTGGAATAGAACATGTCTACATGCATCACTTGTGAAAATGGGAGGAAGCTGAAAGCTGAACATTACCAAGTTACTAAAATACGCACACACACACACAAACGCACGCACATGCACACGCACACACACAAACACACACACACACACATATACCGTACATACAAATGTACATATAGCACATGTCACTACACACACACACACACACACACACACACACACTCAAATAAATACACAGACCCATGGCCCTGCGTTGGCAGTTTGATAACCATGCAGACGGGGGATGAGGCGGAGTGGCATGGTGCTGATAGGAGGAGACAGGTACCCTGGGGGACAGAGCGCAGAGCAGAGGCCTGTGTGAGAGGCCAGCGGGGCTCTTACGCATCGCACTGGAACACGGACACGGACTGTATGCAGGCCTGCCATGTTCAAAAGGCGTCCGGCCAGGGAAAATCAACAGAATAACATGACGAACGCAGAAGTGCTGCGGTTATTTTTGGCTCGTTTGATGACATTGACAGATGACCGCCATTTATTTCAGTCGACCCTTTCATTTTCACCACTTATTTATTCATTTATTTTTTCACGCAGCGCACAGAGCAAAGAGCTTCTTAACATGCGTGTTGTTTGTTTGACTTTTGTGCCCCGCTGTCTCGCCGAAGCTAATTAGCATGCTGTGAAAACAGCAGGGTCAGTGCTCGCTAAGCTGAGTCACTGAAGCCAGACCCGCTTTCACACAGTGGGCTTTCTTCATTCAGTGCTCAGGCAGCGGAAGAGATGGGAGGTGCACGGATCCGGCTGGTGTGCAGGTTGTGAAGGTGCCCGCCCTGCCCTGTAGCTGCTGCATGCAGAGTGCTCACTAGAACTCTATGGGAACAGGAGCTGTATTCAGGAGGTTGCCGGTTCAAATCAACAGTCACTGTGCCTTGGAACAACAAGCAACCTGCATTATGTCAGTAAATAGCCGGCCCTCCACATGACCTGAATAAAGTGATAAGAAAGTCAGGTGACCTTCCAAAAATGTAATCATCCGGGGATATTAAAAACACTCAATCTTTAGAATTGTCACGTACTTAACAGCTTTTTAAGTATACTCAACTGGCATACTCAATAGTAGGCAAGTGTGCTGATTTGGACACGGCCAGACTGTAAGGGTACAGGGCATAGCGGTTAAGACTAGTGTGAATGTCCTCTGTGGAGCACATAGAGGGCATCAGGTTCTCAGACCTTTTAAGCACGTTTGACGCCGTGTTTGTTCTGCCTCCGCTAACAGCCACAGCAGCCTCATCTCTCGAGATGACAAAACAAATCCCGCAGTGTTGTGCTGCAAGTGCCTGTGACTTCACACAGATCTTTTCATTGTTCAAAAATAAATTAAAAATCAAACCGCATCTTTGATCCAAAGGGTAAGCTGTTACCTCCTGAGACATTTTAAACCTGATTATCGGATTTACCTGACAGCTAATAAGGCGTATCTATAGCCCTGTCTCTATCTCACAGCGGATATTAACATTCAGGTCACTCTTCAGATGGAAAAGGGACATACATGACTAGCACATGCAAGTGCTTTGAGTTACAGACTCTTTGGATTACACAGGTTAGGAAGTAACAATATCAACAGCTAATCTAGGAAGTGGAAACCTCTGGATCAGAACAGGAAGTAGAAATTCTGAGCCCTGAAAATTCTGCAACCCAGACAGGAAATGGAACCTCCTGCTGCCAGAACAGGAAGTGGAAACCCCTGCAGTCAAAACAGGAAGTAGAAACCCTGAGCCCTGAAACCCTTGCAGCCCAGATAGGAAATAGAACCCCCTGCAGCCAGAATAGGAAGTGGAAACCCCCTATTACTGTAACAGAACAGGTATTAGAAACAGGAAGTAAAAAGAAGTATTCTTCGGGTAATTCTTCTGAGTATACCTCTCTTTTCTTTCCTCCACAGGTGCCTACGTCCCAGAGGGCCTGCTGACGTCCTGTACCTGGGACTATGTGACGTTCACCCCCTCGGTGCGCGCCTACACCATGCTGCTCTTCACCTTCGTCTTCTTCATCCCCCTCATCATCATCATGTATTGCTACTTTTTCATCTTCCGTGCCATCCGTAACACCAACAAGTGAGTTGGCAGCAGCAGGAGTGTGCGTGCGTGCGTGCGTGCGTGCGTGCGTGCGTGCGTGTGAGAACAGAGGAGAGGTCTGCCTAGTCCTTCCATTATAGCTTGAGACAGCTGTATATTGGAGCCTCTGGATATTTAGATGAACACAGATTTCTCAGCCTCATTTCGCAGTGACTTAGCTCGCCTTTCGGGTGGGTGTGGATAACGCAGCTTGGGCGCTGAAACCCAAGCCAGCCCAGAAGTCCAGATTTAGCTTTAGAAGTGACGCACAGTCACCAGGGATCTCACGGTATCCCCCTAAAATCATGTGGTCGGCCCTCCGGCTAGAATGAGTCTGACTCACAGAAATCAATAGCGGCTCAGGGCAGCCCCCCGCCAAAAAAAAACAGCACTCAGGCTAAAAAAATAACCCCCCCCCCCCACATCGGTCTGAACCGCCCCTCTTCTCCTTTGGAATGCCTCTGTTCTGGGGAAAAGCCTTGGTGTTTTGCGAAAAATGCGGTCTGATGGACACAAAACATTCCATTAAAGAGGGGATCGATTCGGAAATTGCTTGAAAACAACATTTTCACCCTCATGAAAGAGGCTCTGTGGCTGCTTTCTCTAGCAGGCTTTGTGTGGGTTCTTTATTTTTTTTTCTAACTGATGGATTTGACAGGCCATATTTTCCAACAGGCGACGATTAGACCCCACAAACGTACAGTGTATTTGACCACTCAGTGATATCTGGATTTGAGACAACAAGAACCGCTGTACGCAGTTGTTTTTTTGTGTACACATTTTTACATGTGTGTGGCCTTCACTCTGTATGTGTGTGTGTGTGTCTCAGGGCTGTGTGTAAAATGAGTGGAAACAGCAGCAGGGACTCCATGAAGAGCTTCCACCGTTTAAAGAACGACTGGAAGATGGCCAAGATTGCACTCATCGTCATCCTCCTTTACGTCGTCTCCTGGTCCCCTTACTCTGCTGTGGCGCTGACCTCTTTCGCAGGGTGAGAAACGTCTGTGCCAGATTCACACTGTCTGTCATAAAGTCACACTATCTGTCCCAGAGCCACACCGTCTGTTCTAAAGTCACACTGTCTGTTCTAAAGTCACACTGTCTGTTCTAAAGTCACACTGTCTGTTCTAAAGTCACACTGTCTGTCATAAAGTCACACTGTCTGTTCTAAAGTCACACTGTCTGTCATAAAGTCACACTGTCTGTTCTAAAGTCACACTGTCTGTCCCAGAGCCACACCGTCTGTTCTAAAGTCACACTGTCTGTTCTAGTCCCACTGTCTGTCCCAGAGCCACACCGTTTGTTCTAAAGTCACACTGTCTGTTCTAAAGTCACACTGTCTGTTCTAAAGTCACACTGTCTGTCCTAAAGTCACACTGTCTGTTCTAAAGTCACACTGTCTGTCCTAAAGTCACACTGTCTGTTCTAAAGTCACACTGTCTGTTCTAAAGTCACACTGTCTGTCCCAGAGCCACACCGTCTGTTCTAAAGTCACACTGTCTGTTCTAGTCACACTGTCTGTCCCAGAGCCACACCGTTTGTTCTAAAGTCACACTGTCTGTTCTAAAGTCACACTGTCTGTTCTAAAGTCACACTGTCTGTCCTAAAGTCACACTGTCTGTTCTAAAGTCACACTGTCTGTCCTAAAGTCACACTGTCTGTTCTAAAGTCACACTGTCTGTTCTAAAGTCACACTGTCTGTCCTAAAGTCACACTGTCTGTTCTAAAGTCACACTGTGTCCTCATGCCATAGTCACACTGTTATAATTCCATTACGGCATTGTCTTTCCAAAAACCTTAATTGAAAAAATTAAATGGTTCGCACTCAATAATGGATTTTCCACACCTGTAAAGTTCAACTTTTAGGGTGCGTCCAAATATTCTTCACTCCCCAGTCCCCACCTTCTTTCTTTCACTCCCCCACTACCACTCCTCTCCTACCCGGCAGTATGCAAAACTGCCTGAATGTTTCAAGTACAAGTATTTGCATGTATAGTATACAATGTACTTGACATTGCGGTTTGCGTCGAGACATTAAATAATATGTAACCATTAATACATAATTAAGATGTAATCAGCAACATTAGATTAAAACACAAAGATCAGTTTCCGGGGCACGGAGTAGAGGAGGTGGTAGTGGAGTAGAGGAGGTGGTAGTGGAGTAGAGGAGATGGTAGTGGAGTAGAGGAGGTGGTAGTGGAGTAGAGGAGGTGGTTGTGGAGTAGAGGAGATGGTAGTGGAGTAGAGGAGGTGGTAGTGGAGTAGAGGAGGTGGTAGTGGAGTAGAGGAGGTGGTAGTGGAGTAAAGGAGGTGGTAGTGGAGTAAAGGTGGTGGTAGTGGAGTAGAGGAGGTGGTAGTGGAGTAGAGGAGGTGGTAGTGGAGTAAAGGAGGTGGTAGTGGAGTAGAGGAGGTGGTAGTGGAGTAAAGGAGGTGGTAGTGGAGTAGAGGAGGTGGTAGTGGAGTAAAGGAGGTGGTAGTGGAGTAGAGGAGGTGGTAGTGGAAGAATAGAGGATGCATTGTTCGAGTATTGGTATGCACCCCTTTTTTATTTTACAAACTGAAATGTCCAAAAAACAGTCTCTCTCTACCTCTACTTTTTTTTCACTATCTACCTCTCTCCACCTCTCTCTAACTCTCGTTATCTCTCTCTCCAGATATGCTGATTTTCTCACCCCTTACATGAACTCTGTACCTGCTGTGATTGCCAAGGCCTCAGCTATTCACAATCCCATAATCTATGCCATCACGCACCCAAAATACAGGTACTGTACCATTGCTGTCTGGTCTATATTTGTTAAAACTCTCAATAAGCATCCATAAATGCTTATGTCAATGGCTGAATGTAGGCATATGATGTGTTATATGATACAGCAAGTGACATTACCATGACACACCATGCATTACCAATGTGGCACACCATGTGTTTATTTGTGGTTATTGATATAAGCATTTATAAATATTTCCTCAGCACTTGCATAGGTCATGTGCAGTGCTCAGGAAGGAAGTGTTACCCTAAATTATTATGTAGTGTGAAATACTTGCCAATTATCGCGCTTAACCCTTGAAAATAGTAAGTCCTACTGGATAAAAATATCTGGAAAATACATAGTGAAGAAAATGATGTTTAAGCTTGTCTCTGACTTTCAGCTTCTTGAACATTGACTTTAAAGTTAAAGTAATTAGTTCCTAAAATTTAAATACATCATCATAGTGGTAAGATCCAATGCTCCACCACACAGCAAAATTTGCTGATGAATAAATTTTTTGCCAGCAGATCTCACTCACAAAATGGAGGCAGTTGCTTTAGTGTGGCCGAACCACAAGAGCCCCATTAGTCTAATAGCCTTTACATTCTACGGCCGAAAGCACTCGGTTACGAGCAAAATGAATCGTGACAGTTTATCGTTGAGCCATTTCACTGTGGCTGTTCCCTCCTCCCAATTGATTTCTGACAACAGGATTTCACTCCTGAAGAGTGACTTATCTCAGAGGGCAGGTCATACCTCACGCCTCTGCTCATTTAACCTCTATTTCTGTCCAATACATCTAATTCCATGGCAAATCGTGTGGTAATTTCACTAATGTACTACCAACCCTGCAATGAATCACATAATAATCAGTAAAGACTCAAAGCAGAGGTGTTAAAATTAATTTATAACGCTCGGGCCAATGTTTGCTCCAAATGACTCACTTAATGTGATTATGATCTCACTTAAGGTTAAGTGCAGAACGTGGACAGGAGAGGTGTTAATGATGATGAATGTGATGAATGTTAATATCTCAACACTAGATATTGTCCCTATTGGACTCTGTTAGAGTTGATTAAACACTAGTAATTATATATATATAATAATAATATAAAAATAAATATTACAATAATAATAATTTTGATTATTATTAGCAGTAGTAGTGGTAGTAGTAGTATTAGTAGTGGTAGTAGTAGTATTAGTAGTGGTAGTAGTAGTATTAGTAGTGGTATTAGTAGTGGTAGTAGTAGTATTAGTAGTGGTAGTAGTAGTATTAGTAGTGGTAGTAGTAGTATTAGTAGTGGTAGTAGCATTATGTATTTTTTCATCAAGTGCTTTTCTGCCCATGCGATGAACTGTGCAGTAAATTAATGTTCTGTCTCCTCCCGTGGTTTGGGGTCTTCAGGTTGGCTATCGCCAAGTACATCCCGTTCATGGGGACGCTGCTGTGCGTGCAGCCCAAGGACTACACCAGCAGCTTCACCTCTACCCGCCGCTCCACGGTCACCAGCCAGACCTCCGACATCAGCGGCCATTTCCACCGCATTGGCAAGAGCCGGCTGTCCTCCGCCTCGGAGAGCGAGTCCGTACGTGAGCGCCAGCGCCCCCGCCACCCCGCCCTGTCTGTCCCTGTCCCTGTATCGCGCGTCGTCCGCTTCGGAGAGCGACTGTACGTGTGTCTCGCCGTCCCGCTGGCTCGCTGTTTCGTCCGGCTCTGAAGGACTCGTTACATTTAGACCTGGTTTCAGGAAGAAACAAAAACACTGTAAAACTGACGTGCACTTAGTTTAAAAAATGTATATTTGATCACTGCACCGAATATCAGCCGAATAATAAAAGTACCAAATACTGAATACTGTAATATTTTACTTCCTGTACCAGATATAATGTCCCTGTGAGGTGTGTGGTTGGCTTTCACACGTCCCATAATCCCTCTGTCCTGTTTTGACATTAGGCTTTCAAAAAGAGTGAATAACATCTTCATAAACATGCTGCTACAGCTTTATAAAGCATTTATAAACAACTGCACAGTTACATACAGGCAGACATGGAGTGAATAGAAATAATCATGTAAAAAAACTGAAACACATTTTTTTATTTTATTACTCTAAATCAGCTCCCAAAAAGAATAACCTCTGCTTATTACTCTTATTATTATACCTGCTTATTAATCTATAAGGTGAAATTGATCTCTAGTGTGTTATATGGTGTGCTTTATGGAGACAGTTTGGAGTTGAATAATAACAATGAATAATATAAGGTGTGATGTTCTCATCAGCAGAATGTTCTCCTGCATGTTGGTAGCAATGCGTGACCCTGTGTGACCCCTTGTGACCCTGTATGACCCCCGTCCTTTCCCAGGGTTGGACTGACACCGAAGCTGAACTCTCCAGCATGGGGTCACGACCCGCCAGCCGCCAGGTGTCATGCGAGATCAGCAAAGACACGGCGGAGATGCCGGACTTCAAGCCGTCCAGCTCTTTCAAGTCCAAGCTGAAGAACCAAGACTCGGGCATTTTTGAGAAGGTAAGGTAGGAGCTGGTGTGCTTGGGTGAACCCATACTCACCCATACACTGAGAGAATCAACTTTAGCTGCATGGGAAAAATATATTTTTTTTTAAAAAATATAATATATATATATATATATATATATAAAAATATATATATACAGGTGCAGCTCAAAAAATTAGAATATCGTGAAAAAGTTCAATATTTTTTGTCACTCATTTCAGAAAGTGAAACTCATATATTATATAGATTCATTACACATAGAATGAAATATTTCAAGCCTTTATTTCTTGTAATTTTGACGATTATGGCTTACAGCTAATGAAACCCAAAATTCAGTGTCTCAGAAAATTAGAATATTTTGCTTTAACATATTTTTAAAGTATCATATTTAATATTTGGTCGCATATCTTTTGCATGCTGTTACTTCCTGAAGTCTGTGACCAATCAACATCAAAAACTCTCTCAATATTTTATTTTCAGGTTACTTACACACGATATACTATAACTCTCTCTGAACTGATTATATATGAGAATTGGGGGGGGGGGGGAGAAGAGACTGTAAAAATTACGCTGGTTACGTAGGTACACAATGACTGGGAAATGGGGTGTGTCACATCATGGGTAAGGGGTCAAAAACGAGCCCCAAACATCACTCTGCGGCGCCAGATATGGAGTAGATGTAGATGGATCCGTTTAAGGGTTGTTTCTCCGGACTTTTTTCCCCATAGAGTTCTATAGGAAAATGAGTCAGGAGAAATAACCCTTGCAGTGATCCATCCACATCTACTCCATATCTGGCAACAGAGTGATGGTTTGGGGCTCCTTCGATAGCTCAGACCCTTGATGACTTACAGCCATTTAGCCAGCCATGTGTTCCATACTGTACCAGTGTAATTTACAGCTGAATCTAGTCTCACCCCCCAATTCCCATAGAGATCCATTCAAATGCAGAGAGGTTATAGTATCACTTGTAACAGTACCTGAAAATAAGATATCGAGAGTCTTTTGATGTTGATTGGTCACAGACTTCAGGAAGTAACAGCATGCAAAGGATATGCGACCAAATATTAAATATGATACTTTAAAAATATGTTAAAGCAAAATATTCTAATTTTCTGAGACACTGAATTTTGGGTTTCATTAGCTGTAAGCCATAATCGTCAAAATTACAAGAAATAAAGGCTTGAAATATTTCATTCTATGTGTAATGAATCTATATAATATATGAGTTTCACTTTCTGAAATGAGTGACAAAAAATATTGAACTTTTTCACGATATTCTAATTTTTTGAGCTGCACCTGTATATATTCTATTTTATATATATATATATATATATATATATTAGATTTTTTAATGCAAAAAAATATATTTTTCCCATGCAGCTAAAGTTGATTCTCTCAGTGAATTGGTGCCTGCTATCACTAACCTAATGACTAGAAAATATACCCTATTGTTTATTGCCGATGCGGTAATGAGGTGAATGTTACGATGATGAGTTATGTTACGATAACGAGGTGTATTTACCGGAGCAATCTGTACCAAGAACTCCATTTCACCTTGTTTCTAGTTTTGCATTCATGGTGAGTGAAATATCTCATGTTAATCTCTGCTGAAAAAATATGAGCCCTTTCCCAGGCAGGTACTGTTCAAGTCTGTCGGTTTTCACGGGGTTAAACTGCGAAGCCTTTTGCAGGGACGGCTTTCTTTTGACAGATCACAGGCAGATTTAAGCTCCGCCAATGTCTTGCCTTGTCAAAGCCAGCGCTTTATCGTTTGAGCGATCTCTAATGCGCCGTCAACTCTGACAGTGAGCTGCCATTCCCCTGCAGGAAACGCAACCCGTTTTCTCATCTCTCTTCCCGGCATTAACAGATGTCAAATTTAACATAATAACAAGGGATGTATTTCCCAGGGAAAAATATGTCATTACATGCTTTTTGAAAACTTTAGACATCAATGATTTAAAGAAATGGGCTGGATTAGAACGACGCTCTTCTAGTGCTTGTATGTTAAATGAACCATCACTCCAGTCGTACCCTTCTGAGTGCATGGCAGCGTTCCATTAATTAGGCCTCTGTCGTGACAACTTACCCCGTGTTTAAAAGGACATTGTTCTATCAAAACGATTGTGTTTCTGTCGGGGAGGCAGAATTCTCAATGTTAAATCGACAAGTTTTTTTTTAGTCCAGTAGGGACAAAATGTGCTCTATCTCTGCTAATTTTACACTGAACATTTTGCTGTGATTAAGCCTCCCTGCCGTAGGGATGGCTGTAGATGCCACTCCGTGGCACAGTCCCACTTCATTAGCGTACTTTGCTTTTACAAGCCATCCCTGAGTCTATCCTGCCCTAGACTACAGCACGTGCTAGCTTGCCCTACTGGAGATAAAGGCTCTACATGGCATAGCGAGAGATAAAATTATATGCTTCTATCTGGAGATCGAAATATGCTTTTGAATAATCAAGGTTTCCAACGTTGTTATTGTGAACCTGTGTGTACTGGATGTGTTAACATATTTAAAAAAGGTATTGAGCATGGATGACAACTAAAAAATGATGAGGCTGCAAGGCTCATCTCGCCAAGCTCATTGTATTGTAATGGGAAATAACTTAGAACATTCTTGTGTTAATAACTTATGTTTGACAATAATTGTCAAAATAACCCTTTAAATTGTAAGCTGTTGATGGATCTCGTAGTTTTATGCGATGTGCAATATTACTGAGTGACAATCTAACTGGTAACTCCTGTTCCACTCAGACGTCCGTCGATGCAGACGACATCTCCATGGCTGAAGTCGGCCAATCAGATCGCAGCTCGCCTCCGGCTGTAAGTACTGGTGACCTCGCTGTCTAGCGTCAGCCAATCCCGCTCTGTAATTGAGTATCAGTTGGCCCGGCCTCTCACACAGTAATTGATGAGCAATAACACTGACGTGATCCGGATTGATCCGGTCTGGCCGAATGTATGTCGACGCGTTGATCCCCGGAACGGATTGACCCGGCGCTGCGCGCGTAGCCGCGAGACGAGCCATTCGGTTTCAGCATTACCGCCAGTCTCAGCTTGCCTCTGATTATTTTCTGCTTCTTAAATATTTCAGATATTCTCTGTGGTGGCTTTACGGATGACTTGAGCAATTATATACATTTATTTGCCATGAACAGATGCAAAACTAACAATAGGATGTGCAATTTGGTTTAATTTTAGCACCTTGATCTTAATCACAGTCATCTCAGTCAAGTGATGGTGACAGCCAATGCATTAAAAGTGTGTTCAGAACAGTGTTTCCAGACAAGTTGTCAAGCAGTCAAATATACGACGCACCCAACATAAATAATTGGCAAACAATTTTTAAATATATAGCCCATTTTTGGCAACCTTATGGAGTGAATTGCTCCACTGAATTAAATGGCTCAAAACTGGCTTCTCGCCAGTCTCTCCAAGTTCCTCCTTCTATGTCACAGGAAATGCAAACTTACCGAGGCAGGAAGTGATCTCTCTTGTTCAAGGCTCACTGCTGACACTGATATATTAGCGCTGATACAGATGTGATGTATGGAGTGCCATTTATTGTAATCTGACTGCTTGTTGCTTTTCTTGGCCAGGGCTCCCTTGTAAAAGAGATGGATAAATCAATGGGACTCACCTGGTAAAATAAAGGAGAAATAAAATAAAATAAATAACTAAAATTTGAATTGTGATGGCATGAGACAAGTCTTTGTGGGGCCTGAGAACCGATCGCAGATGATTTAGAAAACCGCTGCTCTGTGATGCAGTTCTCTGTGCCTCTCAGACCCTGCCAGTTATTCTCCATTATCTCACCAGGCCAATCATCTGTCACCATTACGGCTCCCAAATGATTCCCGTAATTTTTCATTGTGAAGTCTCTGTGTTATTGCTTGTTCATTACTCTCTTTCTTTTGGCTGTTTCTCCGTTATTTGCACTGTTTCCTTCCGTTAGATGATAAATGCATGCATTGCAGTTGCACTCAGCATGTGGTCTAGAGGCTTCACGAACCCTGAAACGGGCGGGTCTTTTCCATGACTGACACATCTGAACCGATCGTAGTCGTCTGATGTGGACAGTTTCAGCTGGGTCACATGATCCAGTGATTGACAGCGCATGTTAGCCACTCAGTGTTTCATAAACCCCCAGATTCAAAATGTTCTTTCCAGTGACTTCTATTGGGACATCAGCTAACCTTCTTTAGTCCTTTTGTCAGTTGTCATTAAGCTGTTTGAATGACTGACTTTTATAAACACAGCAAACTATTCAGCGTTAAATCAACTCTGATAGAGCACTTTTTGCATTTGCAGAGTGCCTTTTATTCAGTGTGGACTGATATAGTTAATTAACACTGAGGATTTTACTGTGTATTTTCATGAAAAATAGTGTGCAGTGTATATCTCATTCCACGCATTGTGTGTGTGTGTGTGTGTGTGTGTGTGTGTGGACTGTGTGTGTGTGTGTGTGTGTGTGTGTGTGGACTGTGTGTGTGTGTGTGTGTGTGTGTGTGTGTGTGTGTGTGTGTGTGTGTGCGTGCGGGTGCGCGTGCGTGCGTGTGTACGTGCGTGGGCAGGCACTCAGTGTGATTACCTGTCTTCCTGCGACCTTGGTTTCAACAGGCCGGTGATGTCACTGATGGGGCAGGGCTAAGAGCGGCCACTGGGCGAATCCCGAGCATCGTCATCACCTCGGAGTCCAGCCCCGCCTTTTTACCCTTCCTCCGATCAAGCAGCCGCACCTCCCGTGCCAGAAATACCAATATCGGCTTTGGCGTGGGGTCTGTCACCGTAGAAACCCAGGAGCTTATCCAATAGGGGGTCAGCACTACCCCCATCATCTCTGTGCCACACTCCAATATCAGATCTCTCTTTCTTTCTCTCGACCTCTGATTCTCTCTCTTTTTCTGTCTCTCTTGGTCGCTCAATCCGACTAATGAAATATATCTTTGTGTATAATTAATGACATAATTATATATTGTTTATTGAATTAATGAAAGGGATTTGAGCACCAGGCACCTTCTCTAAGACTCCAGTCACTGGTGTAGAATCAATTTCAATTGTGCGGTCTTTTCAGTGCATGAGTACAAACTGGGTATAGTATAAAAGGTGAAGGGTATAGTTTCCTGTCTGCTCTGGCCCTCCCAGTGGTGAAATTAGCTTTCCGTTGCAGCCAGAACAGCAGAAACCCTGCCCATCGTTTGATGCAGACTGAAGACTCGCGTCTTCAGATTGCACCATGGCTCCCCTGACCCCCTTTAGATAACTTTTTATCTTTCTTTCTTTGTATTTTCTTTTGGTCAATGTTATAGTTATAGCTGTGTAAGGATAGGCTATCTGTCTAGTGCTACTTTCTTTAGTTACAATACAATTAGCTCTTTGTTAGGTGAGCATTACACTTATTGGTTATTAACAGGCCTCTGGGCCTTCTTGGTGATGCGGCATTGTTTTATTCCTGAGAATAAAAGAACAGTGATGCTCTCCACTGCTGTACATCGCTCTGGATAACAGCGTCTGCTGAGTGATTTTAACATAATGTAATCTAAAAGCCCTTTTACAGACAAAGCCACAGCCGCCCGGCACGCGCAGTATAGATGGCCTGCCTTGTTCTAAGGCACTTTAAGAGCAATAACATTGCGGCAGCCCAACGTAAACTCTGCTGCGTGGCCCGCATGGTTTCATTTGCCATTCAAAGCCGAGGTCAGTTCCCCTCTTACTGAGGCTGAACTTCGTAAGAACTCCATTTGCGGTGCCAGGCAGTTTAAAGCATGGCTGGAGATTGGAGTCGGAAAGGGCTGTTTCTGCAGAGACTAGAGCACAACGCTACCACTGCCTCCCTTACAGAAACGCAACACGACAGAAATCCTCCTTCTGGAAATGTCCTTTTTTACAAACGCCACTGACGGCTTCGAGATTGGCCTTAAATGGCGCAGGCCCAAAGAATGTGTTCAGGAAACACTAAAAGGAGAACCAAATGCTCTTTAGGCCAGTTCACGTCAACTCCCCACATCAGGGAGAGTTGTAGAGAGTCAATAGCTGGGGCTTAGCATCTTGCATTGACCTATCACACACTTCCTGGCGACAGCTTAAATATCAGCCAGTCAGACACAACAGGCAATGTCCTTTGACCCAGGATCTAATTTCTCAGGCTCCCATTCAAAAGTGTTAACTTGATTGTAATCTCCCCATAGTGAATCACAACCTGCGCTCATACTGTTTAGCTCTGAAGCTGTCGTGGTTCGTGGGTTTTTGTTTATTTTCCGATGCGGTTCTTGTCCTGGTTTCCCAATTGAGAATCTATCAGATTTTTTCCACGTTCCGTTATTGTTTTCACATGTGCTTCTACCTGCGGGGTATTTAAGTTCCTCACTTCCGCTTCCCTGGAGCTTCTTTGTCATTTGACATTGCATTGAGCCAGGTATAGCCAGGTACTAGCGACCTCATGATATTAAATGCTGTTTATGTTCACGGGGGACTTGCTATTAGCTTTTATTTCAGGTATTGGTATTATTCCTCCTGTTAGCGTTCTGTGCTATTTATTTTATTATTTGTTGTTCTCTCTGAGACAGTTTTTTTTGTTTGTTTCGTTTTGGTTTTACATCTTTTCGGCTGTCTGAACTCATGTGCTGAAGGTGTTATTTTCTTTGCTAAGTTTTCCGTTTTGGCTCCAGTATTGAGCTCGGAAAATTTTGTTTGTGTTTCACTCATTATTCGAGTTCACCCTATTTTAGTGGGTTGATTTTCATTTGGCTGTTTAGCCACAAGGAATTAGTTTCCTGTCTTTTCTTTCTTTGCATTTATTGTTTAACTCCCTTTATTGGTCCTCACTGCGTGAGTGACTTGTTCTGATCCCCCCACCTTCGCGTTTGATCATCCGCCACAATAAATCCATTACAGAAGCACATTATCATTATTGTTATGGACCCAGGAGTTGGGTGAACTGAGTTAACTAGGTCCAGTTATTAGGGAGTTGCCTGGACTGTAAAAATTGTTCTTGAATTTTACGGTAAAGGTTTCTGAAATCGAGAAGGTACAAAATTGTAAGCGTCTGAAATGTAAGTAGCAGGCTGTATATCTAATTATATTACGGTGTTTGACCATAAAAAATACTATTCTTTAAATTTCAGCTGTTTACAATTTCATACTTTCACTATTTTTGTACCGTAAAATTCACAAACATTTTGTACAATGTACAGTAAAGTTCTGGCAACCCAGTTGGCAGTATTTTATTATAAAATTTACAATTTGTTTTTACAGTGTGGGTTAAAGGTGGTTCTATCATGGAAAGCAAGCAGTGTACTGCTTTTTACAATTGTCGAGCTATGCCTTCTCTCCCACACAAAACTGCACAGCCTTTAGCAGATATTTTTAATATTGTTATGTATTTGTATAATTACATGTGTTTTAGTTGTTGAGTTGTTGTTTTTTTGTCAAAAATGTTTTATTTATATTGTTATAGATTTCGTTCTTGATTGTTTTCCTTTGTTTTATGTGGAGATCATATTCAATATGTCTTGCGTGTATCTGTAGCAGTACTTTTGTTATTTGTATCAGTATCAGTCCATTTTTACGTGCATAAATCATGGATAAATCATGTTAGTAATAAAACAAAACTGTGGTCAAGCTGAATGATGTAGAAAAACTAATGCAAGAGCACTGGGACCAGGATATTGAGAGAAAGTTGTTTGAAATACAAGTGGACGGCATCAGTGACTGCTGTGTATTAAGTGAGGTGTAATTTGAAACCTAAATTGAGAAATTGAGTTACAGAATTATCTTGGTTCCGTATATCAAAAGATCTTTCAAAATGCAATTTTTTGCACCTTTTGTATGTTTTGTGTTTTCTATATTGTATAAGCAAATTGTGTTTTCTGTATGATTTTCTGTTCTATATCTATATCTGTTTTCTATATCAATCTATTTCTATACAATGATTTCCTCTAGCCTTTTGATAGTTACTGTTTGTGACATGTGCTTTTGTAATTGTACATTGACATAGAATGTAGAATCTAAAATGTTCTCTGTAACATATTGTTATAAAAGCATGAAAGCCTGTATTTGATCACCTGTAGAGGAAACACAGTAGACTGTGTTGGCCTCTTAAGTGGTTTTAACAGATGATGAATACATTTTTTTTTATTAAGGCTTATACTACATAGAACGGTGATTTGTTTTTGAATGTTAGCTCAATTGTTGTACATGAAAAGAATCCGCCACAGTGCAAATTAAGACTTATTTAATTGGCCCAGTTCTTGGAGATGCTGGCCCAACGTTATATAAATAGCTTCAAGTTTTTCTTTCTTACCCTTTATTGTCACGACCTCGTTAAAACGATACGAGAAACAATCAATCAGAGATTAAATGTTCCATTTTTATCAAGATGTTCCCTCAGCGTTGGTGTTACTGGACATATGGTGGGGAATGCAGTGGGATCTTGGTATCCCAGAGGGATTAAGAGTACTTGCTCATGACGGGACATATTCATTGGTGGATGGCGGTAGAATCGTAGCTTTGGCCACAGCCAGGTTCCGAACCCTTACTCTTTGTCCTGATCCTTTCTGGGAACTGACCATAGAGGCCCCTCACGGAGGCAGAATACCATCCTCTTTACCTGGCTATTCCACCCTCCTGTTTCTGCTACATGCCATACACTGTTTATGCTACATACCATACACTGTTTATGCTACATACCACACACTGTTTATGCTACATACCCTACACTGTTTATGCTACATACCATACACTGTTTATGCTACATGCCATACACTGTTTATGCTACATACCATACACTGTTTATGCTACATACCATACACTGTTTATGCTACATACCATACACTGTTTATGCTACATACCATACACTGTTTATGCTACATACCATACACTGTTTATGCTACATACCATACACTGTTTATGCTACATGCCATACACTGTTTATGCTACATACCCTACACTGTTTATGCTACATACCATACACTGTTTATGCTACATACCACACACTGTTTATGCTACATACCCTACACTGTTTATGCTACATACCATACACTGTTTATGCTACATACCATGCACTGTTTATGCTACATACCATACACTGTTTATGCTACATACCACACACTGTTTATGCTACATACCATACACTGTTTATGCTACATACCACACACTGTTTATGCTACATACCATACACTGTTTATGCTACATACCATGCACTGTTTATACTACATACCATACACTGTTTATGCTACATACCCTACACTGTTTATGCTACATACCATACACTGTTTATGCTACATACCATACACTGTTTATGCTACATACTATACACTGTTTTTGATGATTTCTTTACAGCCATACTACCATTCAGACTTTTGTGGGGCTGCAGGCAGTGGAGCCAAGCTAGATCCTGTGGACAGGCTAACACACAGTTAAACGAGGGCCTGTGCATTGTAGGACAGGAGGTAGGGGCTCATTGCCAGTTGTCATATGTATTAGTTGACATTCTCTCTCTCTCTTTCTATTTCTCTCTGCCTCAAGATACTGTGTGTGTGTTGTGTGTGTGTGTGTGTGTGTGTGTGTGTGTGTGTGTGTGTGTGTGTGTGTTGTGTGTGTGTGTGTGTGTTGTGTGTGTGTGTGTGTGTGTGTGTGTGTGTGTGTGTGTGTGTGTGTGTGTGTGTGTGTGTGTGTGTTTTGTGTGTGTTTGTGTGTTTGTGTGTGTGTGTGTGTGTGTGTGTGTGTGTGTTGTGTGTGTGTTGTGTGTGTGTGTGTGTGTGTGTGTGTGTGTGTGTGTGTGTCTTCTCAGCCAGGCTTGCTAGATTTAAAAATTCCTTTTTTTTTTTTTGTGCCTGTGTGATTCTTCCTTTTTTTTTTTTCTACTCTGGCATTTGTAGGATGATAGCTTGTATTTTATACCAAAGACTCAGTGTAGAGCCAAAGTTCTTTTCTCTCCATCGTATGGCAAAACAGCTTTCAGATGATTCAAGTGATTTAGAAGATATCAGCAGTAACAGCCGACAGTATTTACTATATCAGCAGTAACAGCCGACAGTATTTACTATATCAGCAGTAACAGCCGACAGTATTTACTATATCAGCAGTAACAGCCGACAGTATTTACTATATCAGCAGTAACAGCCGACACTCTCTCCATCAGACTTTGAGAATGAATCACAGCCGTGAGAAAAACAAACCGATGCTGAAGTAACAGGCCCCATCATATAATAACTGGTTTTTCCACGAATTCCACGTTTGTCATTCAAACTGGGTCAGCGTCGCCCCGAAGACCCTTCTTATGTAACACACACACACACACGCACGCACACACACACACGCGCACACACACGCACACACACACACACACAGGTTATCGGGTGCCTATTGAACGTTGTCCGGGGTACAATTCTGGCTGGTTTGGAGAGAGAAAGAGAGAGATGAGCCTCCACATCACGCGTGTCCGTTTTTCCCTTCCGGGTCAGAAGAAAGGTCGCTCACTGTAAAGCAGGGTCAGATTTGAAGCAGAGATGGTTTGTGACAGCCATTAAATTACATTACTGTATGTGTGTGTTTAGAGGGTATGTTAATCTCCATGGGGTTGGGGGGGGGGGGGGGGGGGGTGCTTATATAGCCTGCCTTTTTTCAACTGTATGTCAAGTGAAGATTACAGCTGGTACTTTTGTCTAGGGCGGGACAGGGTGGGACTACAACCTGCGACCTGGTTACATGCCTGGGGGCCGTTAGGGGGGTGGGCAGCTAGGCGGGTGTGGGTGTTTGGTGGTCTTCGGGGGCTCTTATTCATACCGAGCCGGCCCACCATGTTCCGTACAATAAGTCAGTTTTTGGACAGTCGCTTCGGAGGTGTTGAGCTGCACATCATTATTAACCAAAGGTTTATGGATCTGTAAACCAGTAGGTTTTTCATGGTTGCTTTTGAATGATGGGCTTCGCTTCATGGGGTACTGAGCCATAAGTCGGTTTGTGGTGCGGTGGGGGCTGGCGCAGTGGCCCCCCTTGCACGATGCATCCTGGAGTCAGGTTTATTTATAATTCTCCAAAATGTCCCTGAAGCTTACACACCGGTTCGAGTGTAAACAAGAAAGGCCTAAAGCCCCACCCTGGGAATTAAGACAGGCCTAGAGGCTACTTCCCAGAAAGGACTGAAAGTAAGTCCTGAGTAAGTTTTCCAGTGAGAAACAGTGAGAAACAATGAGAAACATATGAGAGCCTTCACTCTCTTCACCAACCCTCATCTGTGCTGTAATTCCCTCCCTGTCGGTGCAAAAATACAAACATGAAAGTGAAAAAAACGGGCTTTCAGAAAACATTCCATTGCAGTCTCCGGTTGCGACCGGTAACCTCGGGTGCCGCATTTGTAGCAGGAGAATGATTGACATGGGCTCCACCATATCAGACATCGTTATACTGATCTGGATGCCAATACATGTGGTCAACCCGTTGGAGACTCAGATTTTTTTAACAGTCTACTTTTACAGTTTTTTTCATCCTCTGACTGTTCCACCCTTCTTCTCCTGCCGTTGTGGACACGCTATTCTGGCAGCGCCACGTTGTTTACTTTCATCTCCTGAAACCTTCTGAAAACTCGGGAGCTATTGTGTCAGGGAAATGGAAAAAGGTTATTTTTCCAGGCATACCTAACTGTCACCATTTAAATAAACACAAGCCCGCTTTAAAAATTTTAATAGGTTCTTCATATTGTCCTAGGCTGCTTTTTGAAAGACGTTTGAATCCCACGGTGAGTGCTGCTTAAAAACACAGTGCCACCTGATGGATGTCTTTTGTAATTGTATTAACGTGAACTACTATCTTCAATTCTTCTCCTGTTGACTTTGGGTTACAACATGAAATCCGCTTTGGACCATATCACCTTCAGTAACTTTACTATTCTCGAGCATCATCTGTCCTGTAACTTTAGGTTTCTTATGCCTGTCTGAATCTGAATAGTGGAGATTCTGACCGTAAAGTCAGTGTCTAAGGAGATCAAAGGTGGGCAACAAGGGCAGCATCTGGCCTTCATGACCTGATTAGCCATAACATTAACGCCATCTGACATTTTAGCTTGATACGCGCATGATTGACCGCCGAAGACTGTACTGTGATCTACGAGTGAACTAGCGCTGGTGTATGCAGCCAATTAGCTCACTTAGCCAGGGTAATTGGTGGAAACAGAAACCAGCATACACACCGGCCCCCCAAGTCTGTAATTGCCCACCACTGATTTAGATGGTCACTGACATATGTTTCAGATTAAATCACAAAACAAACGTAAACAAGATTCCATCTGTTTACCATTCCATTGCAAGTTTCCATTTCTGCTGTTTTCTAAACAGTATGATGATGTTTTATGAAATACGTTTTTGAATTCATTCATATATCCTGAAGCGCTTTTGATATGCTCAACCAATTGCCTAGCTGTTGTTACTGTTATGATTATAATGTACTGCACAGTTCTGAAATTTAAATAGAATATTTGGAGAGTTTGTTTGAAGAGAAATTTTAAGGGAAAGGAAGCATTTCTTTGGTGGGGGCAGCATATATATGTGAACATAAATGTATGGAATATAGGAAAAGATGTTTATTGTACATCATTGTATCGTGCAATGTCTAACTGTGTTGTTTTTTATTTTTTTAAATAAAGCTAATGTTATGTTACCCAACATATTATTGCTTTCTGGTGTCCTTTATTGCCTAACTAGGCACTCTCAGAAAAGAAGGTATATCAAAATAAAAAAGGTTTGTCACTGTGGTGGTGCCCTGTACACTCTCAAAACGGATGTGTCAAAAACAAATCATTTAATATTTTATAACGCACCCCTGGTCTAGTTAAAGTTTTAAGGACAGCACATTTTTCATTAATCTCAGCCATGTTTGCTTGTAAATGTACTTATTAGTGAGGGGTACTTACTGGTGTGGGGTTCAGATTGCTGTTGTGGACTGGGAAGAAGAAATGCCAATCAAAAGCATGTAAGAGCATTAAACCAGATTGGCTCCATTGCTATCCGTCTTTGGCCCCTGAATAACAATATAATAAGTCTGTGCCACCGTCTCACAACAGGGCATGAGAACACATTCCCAACTAAATTAATGCTGTGGGCTGAGGCAGGCAAAAACCTGGTGGTTTTTTCTAACTGCGAATATCGGAAGTGGCCATAGGGGTGCTTTATGAAGGAAAATCACTGGACCCAGGGAGAAATCGACACCGCTGTTATTCTGCTTCTCTCTCTGGGAAACTCTTCTTTCCCTCTTGTCTCTGATGATTGTGCGCAGTAATTAACACGTTGGTTTTTCTCCCCGAGCCTGCGGGTTTTACATGCTATCCCAGGCTTTTTTTTAAGGGGGGAAAAAAATAATTGAGAGAGTCATTAGCAAATGGATTCCACAGAGCCACACTGCAGCATTCCTTTAGCGCCCTCTGGACTACTGAGCCGTGACCCTGGACTGCTCTCAGTCTAAAGATTTCCAATTTTAGGATTTGTCTGCATATTTAGCCGGAATCCTCTTTCAAAATGTATATGATTGGCCTTTAGTGTTGCTATATCTGTGTATTTTCGCTATATTTTCATCCATGATAGGCAGGTTTCTAGTCCTTGGCCAAAACATGTGGCAGGTGTCCAAAGAGGTCACTGGCAGAAACAAAACTGGTTTGGGTGCCCTCTGCTGGTCAGATGCCACATTGCATGCTACCCCCCAGGTGCTAACAGTGTTCACTGTGCTCACTAATATACAGTATTTGTCACATGAGTAATACGACAAACATATTAATATGTTGTTCATGAGGATTTGCCATAATTTCAATTCCTTGACCGTGACATCATAGTGAAGTTGTGCTTAAAGGTTTTGAGATGATATACAAGCAAGTGAAATCTCCTCAGATGTGTGACATTGGGTCTTTTTTCTTAAGAAATATTTATATTGTGGAACTGTGAACATTTCTTGTCATGTCAGAGTGATTTTTTCAGGTTTAGGCACAAAGCTATACGTATTGGGGGGTTCAAAAAGGGATGCAGAGTAACATTTAGTAACATTACAGACATTTAGCAGATGCTATTATCTAGAGCGACTTACACAACTTCTTATTAAATGTATCCATTTATACAGTTGGATATATACTGAAGCGATTCAGGTTAAGTACCTTGCTTAAGAGTACAACGGCAGTGTCCTACCTGGGAATCGAACCTGCAACCTTTCGGTTACAAGTCCATTTCCTTAACCATTATACTACACTGCCGCCCCTAGTTGTTTTCTTTTTCAGTTGTTTGGACATTACCATCATTAAGATGTCTATATTTTGACTGATTTTAAGGACAATTAATTCAAGTGTTTGACCGATGATTACATCGCCCAACCCGGGGCACTCAGTAGTGATCACACACTATGGAACAGGAGGAATCGATCGCGCGACTGAATTGATCTGATCTTTACGTTCTGAACGACCTCCAGGCAACAACAGGTGCCTTAAGACACCATGCAGCCATTCAGCGCTAAGGCAGTTCAAAAAGTAAACCCAATAAACCCGTAGATGGCCGTCTGCGCCTTCATTCCGCAGAGCAATGATATGTGTACAACCCTGGATAGGCTGAAAGGCCTTTTCCCATCGTCATCGGGGTATCATTGCCATTGTCCTGTATAAACACGATTCAGTTTATTTGTTTTTTATCATTATCTGCAGGCAGAATTTTAGGCAGCCGGCGAAGTGGCACAACGAAACAGTCGTCATCTCAAATCTAAAGTCTGACGACAAAATATTGGCAAGGACATTTTGTCGCGACATATATTATGTCTGATTTATCCACATAGCTCTCCTGGTCCTGTGTTGAATTACGATATTTGATAGCACGTCAAGCATCAGGGCCGAGTGTTTCTCAGGATTCAAGCGTTCTCTCAATCAGCCTCTTACATTACCTTTAGTAGCGCCATACATTCACATAGGCCTCTTCTATGTGTGGGGCCCGTCTACTTGTCTCAAGTTTCACCTGGTGATCTGTGCTTATAATATAGGCTCCTATTGTGCTATAATACTCAACTCTTTAATTTAGCTAGCGAGAAGTTACAGTAATCAGTGCCTTAGTTTCAGAAAACTGTCTTCTTGAGTGTCTTGACCAATACAGGCAAACAGAAAATAGCATGCAGTAGAAGCAATGTACAATGTTGGTGCTAAAATACATATAATTTATGTTCTGTAGCAATAGGCCATTGATGATCACTGATTTTTGTTCCACATCCTAACATCATCTCGCACTTGATGGTCGGTTTTGGCTGGGGGTGTTGGTGCTTGGGTGTATGTGGCCTTGCTTGTCAGGCTCTGGATGCACACACATCTGTGTGACCATGTGCCTCAGACCATGTAGCCTTCATAGACAAGCACAAACCCACTTTACACTTGCTTTACTGGATGGATCACTTTAAGGGTTGTTTCTCCTGACAAATGTTCCTCTTGAACTCTATGGAAAAATAAGTCAGGAGAAGAAACCCTTCAAGTGATCCATCCATATCTACTGCATATCTGGCAGCAGAGTGATGGTTTATGGCTTATTTGATACGTCAGACCCTTGATGACTTACAGCCATTTCGCCAACCATGTGTTCCATACTGTTCCAGCATAATTTACAATCTAGTCTCACCCCCCAATTCCCATAGAGATCCATTCAAATGCAGAGAAGTTATAGCATCGCTTCTAAGAGTACATAGTATCCTTTCAAACTCAAAGTGCAAGAGTACAGAACCAAAATAACAAAAAATGTGTCGCTGTCCAATCATGGTGGTCACTGGAGCAATGCTGGTCACATAGGGTTTGAACCAACTTTGCTTTTGAGTTCTGAAACATTTAGAGTAGACAGAGCAGGATGACAACTTTCAATGTGTGTTAAAAAGATCAGTAAACATGGACATAGAAGGTTTTTTTTATGATACCAATTATATGTAAATTCTATTTTACATACTATATTATATTATATATATAGATTCCTACTGAAGCCGTTCAAGTTAAGTACTGTACTGTGATTTAAGTTTCAAACATGTGGCTTTGTTGATTGACTGCAGCCTTTGCTAAAGCACTGTTCTGTAATCAATACACAGCAAAAATGTTGGTGAAAATGTAACACTCTTAACACCCTAGGGTACATTTTTGTTGTGTATTTCTTTATAATGCTTTAGAAAAAGATTGAGAAAAGGTAGGCTGGTTGCTCAATAAGATACAGTTGGTGTTGGTATTTCTGACAATGCAAAAGGCTGCTTTTATCTTTTGTTTGTACCTCAGACATTCCACCTTCTGCGAGCAGGTATGAAAATATATGAATACATATGAAATATCACATACATTGCGGAGCAGAGATTGGGGAAATATTTTAATGGCTCTGAGAGCTTGTATTACAACAAGGTTTCTTGTAAATTTTTTTAAACTGTGTTTAATTTTCCTTTTTTTAATCTAATCCCATTGATTTCTTTTCTGCCCGACAATGCGGAAGAAAGGGAGAACTGTCAACCGGTCATTTCAGTAACAGAATTTTTTTGGGACTGCAAACACAAGCCTTTGTTTGTCATTGCGGTTCCTATTCCGGGGAACTGAATCCCCCGCGATGAATAGCAAAGCCTACCCCTGAACACAAGAGCTCTCGTTACACATCAGAGTGCCCAAGAAAAGGCGCGGACAGAAGTGGATCAATGGGAACATTCGCCGTTTGAGCACAAGGCGAGAGCTAGACACACAGACAGGACATGTTTGCAGAACTTCAGATAAGGAGCGGGTACACAGAACGACGTTCTGTCATGGTTTCTCAGCCTGCTCTTCTTTTATTGGCCACTTCTCTGGGGAGCGTTCGTGTAGCGTCCTCTTTCTTTTGGTTTTCGTTATCCGTCCTGTGTTTTTGCTTGTCCTGCTACTCAGCGTTTTCACCTGCGCTGCATTTCTGCTCCTTATTTAAACCTTGCGTCAAGGGACATGGGACAATCAAAATAAAGTGTTACCAACACTTTTAATAAACCCATTTTTTCCTTGATATGGCGGTCTTGAGGCTTATATAATCTTAACTTTGCCTATGTCCAGTTCTTGCGGCTCTCGCATGCTGCTCACCATATAAAATTACTTGGTTATGGACAGAAACCTGGGGTGCGTCCCAATACTCGAAAAATGCACCCTCCTTTCCTCCACTACCACCTCCTCTACTCCGTGCCCCGGAAACGGATCTTTGTGTTTTATCTGTTGCTGATTACATCTTAATTACGTATTAATGGTTACATATTAATTAATGTCTCAAGGCAAACCACGATGTCAGGTACATTGTATACTGTACATGCAAATGCTTGCACTCGAAAAGTTAAGGCAGTTTTGCATAATTCCAGGTAGGAGAGGAGTGGTAGAAAGTGAGGGAGTGGAGGAAAGAAGGTGGGGACTGAAGAATATTGTGGTGCAGCGGTGTACTCTCACTCCTGCGTCTTTCTTTTCCCTCCACTTCCTGACACCTGGCAGATGGCAGCCGGCCAATGTCCTTCAGTTCATGAGAGTTGAGGAGAGGAGCCCAGACCTGACTCAAAGTGTTCCCATCATGCATTGCAGTCAGGTTTTCCAGGGGGGTATTCCACAAAGCAGGATTACAGAGTTATCTGGATACCTGCCCTGAGTATAACCCAGAACCCTCTCAAAACTGAAACATATACTGAAGTTAAAAGAGCTGTTCTGGATTTTACTCAGTGCAGTTATCCAGCTAACTCAGTAATCCTGCTTTGTGGAATACCCCCCTGAGCCCTTAGACTTCCACACCCCCTGTTTGCTATTCCATATTCTTAAGCATGCCACCTTGCTGCCAGTGTATAAAATATATATGAGACCTCTCTACCAACCCTGACTGCTCTCCCTTCTGTCACTATGTGCCATTAACACTCATTTGATGTTCTTAAAATTAAAGGTTTTAAGAGCACCGCCTCTTTAATTATATCAGAAATATCCACAATATTAGGAATAAATGTCATAGATTGTCTTATTGTGGCTTGTGTTTTATTAAATAAAATTTAAATTTAAATTTAAAAAAACTTTGCCGCTGCTAACACCTTTAGTATCGTGAAGAAATATTCCTTTAACAAACCTTTTTGTAGCAGAAACTAGATTTTCAAAAGTCTTTCAAAAGCAGAAATATGTTCTTGAACAAATTAACTTTAATGACTGAGGTATATTTGTTGCTATAAAATGTTGCAAGCTAGCTTTATGTGAAAAGAAAAAGTGTTGTGTGGTGCCAATCTCATCCGTTGTAAACAGGAGAAGACTAATCTAGGCCTGGTGTCCCAATCTCCTCTGGTGCAGTCTGTTCAACCTAAAACACCATTGCACTGACTTCTGACTTGTTGAGCAGTTCAGTAAAATTGGAATAGGCTACAACTCAAGTAGGTTTTTTTTATATCAATCTGTTTCTGATGCTAACCTGAACAATGCAAAACTGGGCACTTTTATTTTAATATAAAACACGACTGTCGCTTTAATAATTCCACTTTAATGAAAATCCCCCGTCAACCCCCCTTCTCCCGTGAGCTGACGTAACCCGGGGTCCAAGGGATCGGATAAAGGCCGCCTATGTGACATCCCGCGACACACAGAAGGGACGGAGAGGAGATCTGCAAAAAACGAGAGCAGGTAGTAGCCTACAGCTGTCAGCACGAGTCGGCGCTCGCGCTGAATAATACACTGAATGGAAACTTTGAGAGCGCCTTTACTCTTTAGTAGTATTGTGCAGCTAGCATTTGGTATGCCAATGGATGCAACAGACTTTTGCATGGTCTTTATGTTTGGCAAAATTAACAAACGGTTCCCACGACGCAACCATAAACAAGAAAAGAAAAAAAAACACCTGTTATTATCCTGCATGTGCCGGTTAATCCGCGCAGACATGTGTACTTCCTATTTTTTTAATTATAAGTACCAGCTGGTATTTTGCTTTGCTGAGCAGGTTCGCGTGCAGCTTATTTAGGCAGGGTCAGCTGTTCGCGTGCTACTTTACAGTGCTGGGATCATCAACTTTCAGTTGAAAGAGTCCCGGAAAGCCACAGTTTGCGTATTTGAGCCGTGTGTGGGAAAGGGACAGGATACACCATGCACCACCTCTAAAATAATTACGATTGACATAATATTACTACTAATAATACGATTCATAATGTTAATATTACTGCTGCTTTATAATATTATTTAATAAGGTATTTGTAATAGAAATATATTTTAAAAATCCAGACTAATACAATACGTGAAAGCTAAATCTACAAATACACGTTATTGGGCTACAGTAGGGTTCATACTCTGTTTCTATTTGCGCTGGTGGATTGTGATTTAATTTCAATATTTGAATGGAATCAAAACCTCTCTGGTTTGCGGAAAGTCATTGGTCTTCAGCAGCAAATGTGCATGTGTGCATTTCCCCTGAGAATTTTCTGTATTTCTTGCATGATCTGCATGTATCAAATGTTGACTTGCCTGTATATCTACCCCTTGTATTTTCACTTCCAATCAGGATAGTAATTTTTGTGTCAGCAGTGTTATAGCTGATGGGAAGCTATGTGCCAATGTGTATTTAGTTGATGTTGCTCCTGTTGGGTTTAACATGTTGGTATAGGCTTCTTGCAACAGATAAATAGCGTGGACCATTCACACCGTGTTGGGTGGATGAGCATTAGATGAACTCTGAAGTGACTCTAAAATGCATGTATTGACATATGACACTGGAACTGACAGCAGGGGAACAATACTTTCTGGACTGCTGCAATTTCCACTATCATGGATATTGCCAGTCAGTTTTGACCATGCTGGTCATTAAGATGATAGACCTGAGGCCGACCCTGAGAAGAAATGGGTCCCCCCCCCTCCCCCCTCCCCCCTGGTTCCTTTCAGCAGTTCCTAACTACACCAGGGAGTTTTTCCTTGCCACTGTTGCCTCTGGCTTGCTCTTGTGGGGGTTTAGGCTGGGTTTTTTCTGTGAAGCGCATTGTGACAACTTGTTGTGAAATACGCTATATAAATAAATATTGATTTGATTTGATTTCGATAATAATTTTTTTTTTCTTGTTTCTTTTCTTGTTTTCCCTGTGAGCTGTATTTTTTTATATATTTTTTTACATATCTTGCAAATAATAATTGAGAAGAAAATATGAGAATGAGAAATATAAATTAAAAGGAAAACTTGATTTTAAAAAAACATTTTATTGGATACATGGGCTTTTGGTCAGTACCACAGGTGGAAAATCCAGAAAGTAAAAGTCCTGCCATGTGTTTCTTATACCCATGAACTCAGACAGCTGATTTCACTACTTAGTTCTACTTCCTGTCAGAAGAAGTGTGCTAATGAGCAAATCTAGGTGATTGGAACAAAATACTGAGGAGGACTTTTAGTTTCTGAACCTGGATTCTCCACCTCCGGTCTGGGTCAAGGGAAAAATCCAGAGGGACATCAAGGGAAGCCGTGTAGCTGGAACCCAACTGTCTGAGCGGGACCCTTATTAAATGACTCATGTGGGGCCCCTCTATTTGAGATCCCATGATTGCACTGAACTCTGCATTTGGCCCTTTGACAGAGTGGCGCACTTGTGCCCGACACTGGAAGCCAGAGACAGACAGAAGCCTTATGATTAGCGCTGGCCAGGTGTAAAGGGCTGTGTGATTTTCCCCTTGTGTGCTGTGATTGATCGTCTTTGTGATAGCGGAGGCCCGTCATGTCGTGTTTATCGTACACAGACCCTGTTGTAGCTGAGCGCCGTGAGAATTAGGGAGGTATAGTATTCCGATAAATTCGCTGGTACTCAGGTGGCTGCGGGTTTCAGTCTCAAGTGCAGTGCTGCTGTTGTGCACATGAAAGGTACCTGAGATTTGTGAATATGCAGCTGTGTACAGTAAATAGGTTATTTAGTTTGAATTGAATATCCCAGCCTTATACACCGATCAGCGACAACATTAAAACCACTGACAGGTGAAGTGAATAATATTGATTATCTCATTGTTATTTTGGTTTGAGTTTGAAAGGATACAATGACAATGAGGTTGAAGTGCAGACTGTCAGCTTTAATTTTATGGTATTTTCATCCATATCGGATGAACTGTTTAGAAATTATAGAACCTTTTGTACATAGTCCCCCCCATTTTTGGGCATCAGAAAATATTGGACAGTGTAACATAATGTAAAATAAAGTAATCATTTTAAATATTTGGTCGCAAATACTTTGCTTGCCATGTACAGTCAAGCCGGAAAGTCTGAATACCCCTTTCACCTTCTTCACGTTTTAATACATTACAGACATATTCTACAATAGATTGAGTTCATTTTTTGTCTCAAAATTCTACACAAAATAGCCCATAATGACAAAGTGAAAACATGTTTTTAGAAATTTTTGCAAATGTATAAAAAATTGAAAACTGAAATCTTTAATTTACATAAGTATTCATACCCTTTGCTTTAACATATTTTTAAAGTATCATATTTAATATTTGGTCGCATATCCTTTGCATGCTGTTACTTTCTGAAGTTTGTGACCCATCAACATCAAAAAAAAACTCTCTCTCTTTTTTTTTCAGGTACTGTTACTTACAAGCTATAAGCTCTCATCTCTGCATGATCTCTATGGGATGGGGGGGGGGGGTGAGACTGTAAATTACACTGGTACAGTATGGAACACATGGCTGGCTAAATGGCTGTAAGTCATCAAGGGTCTGAGCTATCGAACGAGCCCCAAACCATCACTCTGTTGCCAGATATGGAGTAGATGTGGATGGATCACTGCAAAGGTTATTTCTCCTGACTCATTTTCCTATAGAACTCTATGGGGAAAAAAGTCTGCACCCATGCAATAGCCTATAATATGTAAAGAACATATGTAGTTCTTAGGCTTCTATGCTCCAAACAGAGGAGGCCAAATTAATGGTTCATGGACATTGCTGGTATCTAAAACCAAAAGATAGCATTTTGCTTTGCCTGTGTAAGCATCATAGACTCATTTGTAGTTGTTGTATGGGACGTTATCAGCACCCTGCCAGATGGTGGTCAGGCTCTGTTGGAGGTGAGATTGGCCCACATTTAGCCCAGGTCTACCCCATGCTAGTGTTAATCCCAAGAGGCCTTGAAGACCAAAGTACCTCCTGTTCCCTTGCCCGTTTTCTCCCCATTTGCTGGAAAGCAAACGCTGGTAAAGGTTACCTCAATGGACATCACACCCTTTATTTCTGTCCCGATTACACCCAGTCTGGCTGTACTGGGAGAGTCTGTGCTTTTTTTTGTTTTGTTCAGGCACTGATTTGAGCTGCCTAAAAAAACACTCATGGTTTTTGGCCTTGGTGGAATGCATTAGACAGAAATACCTGTGCACTAGCCTTAGTGACTTTCAAATGTATTCCTGTTGTGTTATAATTGCACTCGGGCTCAGGGTAATCAAACCTTCACATGACAATAGGCTACCTGTCAATCCCTTAAGATTTCAAACCTGTATATGTATGTGAAAAACTGCATGGATTCCATAGCTAGCACTCCCCAGTGAACATGTTTGTGGTGAAGCCGGTCAAATGCCATCTTGGCACTCTAGTGAAATCCCGGCTACATTTGGTTGAAAATTGAAAGTTTGTAAGAGTACCAGAAAATAAGATATCAAGAATTTTTTGATGTTGTTGGGTCACAGACATCAGGAAGTCATGGCATGTAAAGGATATGCGACCAAATATAAAAAATTTATACTTTATTCTATATAAATTCAGGGGCGCCAATAATTGTGGCCAACGTGGTTTTGTTAAAAAATATTATTTCTTGATGAGGGATTTTTTTTTCTCATAATAAATTAATGTCAATTAAAGGTCGGATTTTTCTAATTTTTTCAGTGTGAGATTAAGCTAATTCACCAAACAGTGAATTATTTTATAACCCTTTTTACTCATCTTTACCAGGGGTACCAACAAATTTGAGCACGTCTGTATATTTTCACCCCTCTATACTTCTAGATTATGGCTGTTGCTCACTGGGTAAGTGGGTATAGTCAAGATATCTGCTTGTTAACTAGCTAGCACACTAGTTTAGTTCACAGATCATGGGTAGGGTACTTTAGCTAATAGACCACCCCAGCGCGCGCAACAAATCATTTATTCACAGTAAAAAGTTTATACACCTGACATCTCCAACATGCAGGTTAAAACATATTATATGGGCAGTCTTACAGAAGAAATAGTTGTGGGGTGAATGTGGAATAGGTCCGCACACATAGTACAGAGCATTATGGGAGGGAATGGGACCAAAGTGAGGGAAGGAAGTGTAGTTGTTTTGTATCAGGTGAAAAACCAGCGACCAAAGAAAACGTTCACTGTCAATATTTAGTTTTTTATTATCCCCATAGGTCAATTTATTCTGCAGCATATAGTGATATAACCATGTAACAATAAATATACCCATGACACCAGGTAAACACATTGAAAACATTGTGAATAGAGTGGACCATTCACACAGTCTTTACTAAGACCTTTAGCGTGTGCAAAACCTTTTAGCATGCGCAACACCAATAACATGACCAATGATTGGTCATTGTATTCGGTTTGCACCAATCATTGGTTGTGTTATTAGTTTAGCGTGTGCTAAAAGGTTTTGCACACGCTAAAGGTCTTAGTAAATCAGGCCCTAAGAGCACAAAAACTTTAGAAAATAAAGATATGATATAACTAGAAAATACATTTATTTTTCTTCAAAACAAGCTTGAGACATTGTGTTGCTCTGAGGGATGCCAGAAGGCCGTCTGCCTTGTTATTCATGAATACAATACACAGTTAGGCAGCACAACATTGCTTTTGTGGCCCATTCAAACTATGGACACAAGGGCTCAGACAGGACAAAACCACAGAACAGTAGGTTGTGTACATGCGTACGCTAGACTTACCGCCTGGCCATTTTCAGACAGCTCAATAGAAACACTCGGGTATACATGCAGGAGACCCTTGAAATGTACCGCGGGTTTGTTGTCAGCACTGTCCATGGATTGATGGGACATGAGTCAGAGTGAAGCTGCATTGCACAAAACCTGCCGTCTCGGGAAAGAACGCCTCGCACGGCAATCTCGTGTTGTTTCTCTAAATCGTACACCGTCACACAAATCACAAGAATCAATGCTCAACCTTGAGTGTTGGTTCTCGGTGTATTGAATTTGTGGGCGGTCTGTTGTTTGTGCGGAAACGTGGGGTGGCAGGGACACCTATTCCTGACATGGGCAAGAAATTTAAGGGGGCCCTGCCCTGTCCTCTGAGATTGAACCGACCCCTTTATGCTGTGAACATGGATGGAGTATGGCCCTAGCCGTGGTCCATTCAGGGGATACAGTTACAGGGTGACATGCGGAAACCCTCCACCGACCGCGTCTTTCTTCGGTCTTCAGTCACTGGTATTTCGGAGTCTGATCGCCAGGCCAATCAAACTAAGGCTTGACTCCACTGTTGAGGACAAGCAGGCCCTGAGCATCCACTCTTACACTGCTTACTGCTCCAATGTGGCTTTTAATGGAATTACTGTACAGTTTCTGTTGAATTTTCTTTTTAGAAAATCTCATTGCAGTTAGTACTCCTTTATCTTTCCTCAGACTGAAAATGGTCCAAATCGCTGTGACCTGGGAGAATTCTAAACTGACATCACTTCCTGTGTTTGTGCTGTTCGGTCAGAAAGATGGAAAAAAAGTAATATTCGGGTGCCACTCTCTCATTCATTCATTCATAACCAGGCAGTGTGTTCTCAATGCCAGTGCCCTTTAGGAAACCAACCTCAGCTTGTCACTTGAAGCTTTTCCATTGGTCTCACTCTTTCTG
Source organism: Ilyophis sp. 1 JC-2022 (assembly GCA_022702515.1). NCBI lineage: Eukaryota > Metazoa > Chordata > Actinopteri > Anguilliformes > Synaphobranchidae > Ilyophis > Ilyophis sp. 1 JC-2022. The sequence continues at coordinate 98,037,863 of CM040396.1, read as the reverse complement.
ATTAATGTTTGAGTTTCCATTTCCTCCTAAAGCTTCTGTAGGCTACGGCATCCTTCCTGCGTAGGCCCATACTGTGATTTTCATCATGCTCTTTCCCTGACCAATAGGGCTATACTTAGAGCGTGCTATCCCTGGCCGTCCACTTGTTCCATAAGGATTGTCTCCTGGTCTCTGTCACAGACTCCTGATAGCGCCATAGCGGTAGCGGCGATGGCTTTATCTCGCCAGGGGCTTGGCCTGTCAGGTGGGTGGCGATGTGGTCACAACCGACTAATTCCTAGAACATTCTAGCAAAGGCGATCTCTGCTTAACCTCAAACCCCTAGTTCGCCTAGAGACGTGAACCTCTAAAGCATTTTGTTGTTATTGTAAAAGGGAGCATGTTCTCAATCAGTGTATCTGGTGGGGAAAAAAAGATAGGACAAAAACAAATTCTGTTTTTTTACCTCAGAAACACTGCAAGCTACCTCATGCGGTCTGAGCCTACTCGTCTTTGAACTGTGAGTTCCATTGCCTCGCAACGAACCACATTATTTCTGCAACTGTATGAAGGAGCGCCTTGCGTCGCTAGGCCCTTTGAATGAAACACACGCCCAGCTAAGCGACACTCTGGGGTTTCTGGAGCCCACGGGCGTGACTGTGTGGGATCATGTCACCCTTTTTTTTTTGGCCTGGGAGTGATGCGTCGTGTCAGGTGCCCAGTTAATCTGTGTTTTATGACGCCGTCCCAGAAGCGTTCTGTGTGAATATCGATGTCGGTGTCAGAGAAGGCGCAAAACGAGAGCTCAAGTGGCCTTTTTATCTTCATGTGTCCACCTCACACATTCTTTCTCATTTTAGACAGCTTTTTCAACAGGCAATGGGGTTGTGTGTGTATGTGTGTGTGTGTGAGTGAGTGGGATTGGGGTTTGTATAGTCAAGGCGTATGTCTGTTTGTGTCACTACCTGATAAAGTATCTGATGAGGTGTGCGTTTGTGTATGTATGCGTGTGTTGTGTGTATGTGTGCGTGTGGGTGTGTGTTTCCGTGATGTTTAAAGGCCTTGTTGATATTTCCTTCATTGGCACATGTAGCATGTATTTTCATACAAGCGTCACTTTGAATTGAGTTGTCATCGCAAGAACAGCCAGTCTATATAACACATCCTGTTATGTACCGTTCAATTTAGCACTGACTGGCACGCTGCCATCAGAATCGGCTACGACCGTCTTGCTAATAAAATGGCATCTTTTTGATTGTTAGTGTTGACGAGATGTTTCCTTGACACCCCCTCCCCCCCAACCCCCCACTGCCAAACCAGTTTTGGGGGTACAGTGATGGGGGTAGACTGAGCCTGGGGGAACCTAGAAAAATCTGTTGGTCTAAGAAGAGGCTATATCAGCTGTGTGCATCATGGAAGCCTGGCATACTAGGTGTCCCATTACAAGCCTTATAAGGGCCCTCTAGTGGCAGAGTGATATCGCTTTCTGTGGACGGGCGCTATTCTTAGGCTGTCACTCTGGCCCATCTGAGCAGGCAAGATCTCTCTCTCTTCTTCTTTGGCTTTTAGACATTTCTGTTGCATTTGTGTCTCACTTTGAGAAAGGGGTGTGGGGCGAACTTCTTTAATTGTTTGGTTTTCTTTTTGGTTTTTTATTATTTAAGTTTTTTTTGTCTGTTTTCTTTTTGTTTTGAGAGAACTGTTGGGTTATTTTGCGTGTTGACATTTTTTGTATTTACCTGCTTCCCTCCCCCACTTTTTTTTGTTCTCCAGTGGCTCCTCGGCGCCTGCCCACCCCCCTCTTTTTTGGAGGAAAAGCAGTGAAAAGGAACTGAAAACAAGGAGAGGTTTTTTGAGAAAATGAGCAATTACAGCATCACTCTCGCTGGACCAGCCCCGTGGGGTTTCCGGCTGCAAGGGGGGAAGGATTTCAACATGCCCCTCACCATCTCCCGGGTAAGCACACACCTGATTGTCCTCCTCACCTGCCGCTGCTCCCTACTGACAAAGTGCGCGGTTCCGCCAATGAGATGTCAGAACGTTGGGTTCTTGGCTTGTGGTCCACGGATCCTAGGTGCCTAGTGCAGAACGGCCGAGCTCGTGGTGAATATCAGTGCAAGCTGCTCGTCCCATTCAAAGCATTGTCCTGTAAATTTCTGACATTTACATTTCTTTTTGATGTTGTCGTTGTGATTTATAATATTTGGGCACTGGTGGTGTAAAAATCACACTTCTTGCACGTTGATAAAGTAAAGACCTGCATTGATTCATACGGCTACAGTATCTGCGTCTATATTTAGAGCCTGCCATTGCATTGCATACTCAGCATAACTTAATGTAAGAGCGGAGGATGAGGTACAGGAAGGTTGCTAAAGGTTCATATATTTCATCATTAATTACTGAATTTCCGTCTTAATTTTAACCTCCAGGCAGGTCTGTATTGGTCGATTGGTTCCAATAACTGAAGTGACTAATTTCTGCATAATGTCATGTTTGGGTTAATTATCTGCATTTATTTCATATCTTGGGTCGATTTCACGCTAAAAAGATTAAATCCATAACCTCTCCTTCAGCCTAGTACATTCATGATGGCTTTATTCTAGTCCTGCCAATCACACTGAGACAGTGGGAGGCTTGTTTTCAATTTCTTAAAATTTATTACAGAATAGATACATTTTTTGCTTCATGCAGGACAAGGTTTGCGTTGTGTAGCCTGTGGCTTTCTGATTGGTTGAAAATATTCATGTCTGCAAGGTGTGTAAACCTGCAGGCCTAACATGTTCATTAGATTTTTTTGTTGTTGCAACTAGTCGAAAATAGTAATCTTCCCTTCCTGAGCTTATCACTATCGACAGCCTGAGGCTCATGCTTCGTTTACTTATTAATTTATGAAGAATCTCTCCTCTTATACTTACAACGGTCGTGAAAGTACTTGTCTGTGACCAGTCAAAAACACTTAAGTTTCTAAAGTTAATTCAGAGCTGATATCACCATCCTGATAACAGGCTCTTATAGTAATGAGGCCAGGGGCAAATTCAGAAGGCTCTTTTTTATCAAGTGAGGGCTGGTAACACAGATCCTTTTCTATTTTTTCAAAAGAAGAAGTGAACACAAAGGAATGAAAGTATACGTCTTGCTGTGGGGGGGGAAATGCTTTGCGAGACAGCATTACTCACTGGCTGTGGTGTGTGTTGGGTTGTGTTGGGTTGTGTTGGGTCATTATTGAAGCCAGTAGCAGAGTTGTAGATTTGGGAGGCATCCCCATTTCCCAGAAAGAGGGGTTGAGAGCGACGACAGACCCCTGATGTGGTGGAGCAGGCCCGTGCGTCTCCACAGACGGGAGCGGACAGCTGTCCCCCCGTCAGAGGGCCCCGGCTATTCGTAGCCACGGTGACGAGAGTCATTCCCCCTGGCACAAGAAGAACTCGAGGTATTTTTATTATTTTTTTAAAAGGAGGGAAGAAAATGTGAGGTGTCAACAGTGACACTTGGAACTGTTCCACTGGCCAGCAAAACAGTGGCACTCCAGTACTCGGACGCTCCGCTCGCTCCTTGCGGGCAGGGACAACGCCTTCCCCTTGTCCTGGTCAGGCACGGGACTCTAAACGCGTAACATGGCGGTCACGTGAAACCCCGGATGCCAGGTGTCTTGTCCGCAAGTGTGAATGAGAATACGTTTGGTTTCCATCTCCCCTACGTCGGACATAGGACTTCCAATGTATCCGTAGGCAGTAAAGAGGCCTTCTGGTCTTATTCAGGGGAATCTCATACAGGGGTTAGGGTTTGTAAATGTAAGTAGTCATTCATAGGGCATGAAATACCATGGGCATCTAGGGCAGTATTATATCACAGTAAAGCTTGGGGTAAATGGTTGGCTGGACATATCAGGCACCCATGTAAGGGATATTCACTGGGTGGGGTGTAATTCTTATCCCCTGGGGCATAGGTTTCTTCAAAAAATCCAAAAACCAAATCTCCCAATTGAATGTACTAATGAAATAGTAATTGTATTGCATTTTCAGTGAACAGGCCTAGGTGCCCATTGGTGATATCTGTAAACCCTGAGTTATAGTGGGATAAGGGGCGGCTGCATTGCTGCGTAGTCCCCTGAACATTCGCACGGGAATGTAGGGAATATTCTGGTCCAGTAAGCGGAGGCCAGAGGAAAGCCTGTGCTGGTGGGGGGGGCCTCCCCGAGCAGGGGAGCCTCGTCAGTCAGCGCACTGACAGGTGAGACCTTTGCATCCTGTGGAGCAGGAGCCCTGAGCTGGCCTGCCTGCTCTTTTCTAAAAATACCCAAAAATAATAAATGGCTTTTGCGGGTTTGTGTTGTCTTTGGGATCTGCTTTTCCGTGCGGAGTGCCAGAGAGGAGAGCCGGGGTAGCTGGGGGGATGTGTGTGTGTGTGTGTGTGTGTGTGTGTGTGTGTGTGTGTGTGTGTGTGTGCGTGTGTGTGTATGTGTGTGTGTGTATACGTGCATGCATATGTGTGTGTGTGTGTGTGTGACTTGATGACGTATCCGATGATGTTTTATTCTTATGGTTGTATGTGAGGGGGCACATTGTCCACAGTGACACTGTCCTGGGAAATGACATTTTTAAAAGGATTTTTGTATTTTCATGGGTTCTGCAGGTTACAGTTGGGTTAGTGCCGCAGGCTACAGTAGGCTCCAGTACAGTTAGCACTAGAGGCTACATTAGGGTTAGCACTGGAGGCTACAGTACGTTTAGCCCTTAAGTTTACAATAAGGTTATCACTGCAGGTCATAGTAGGGTTAGCTCTACAGGCTACTGTTGGGTTATCATTACAAGTTATAGTAGAGTTAGTGCTACAGTAGGGTTAGCCCTTAAGGTTACAATAGGCTTATCACTGCAGGTTATAGTAGGGTTAGTGCTTTACAATATACTGCAATATATTCTGTTTCCATAAGGGCTGGCTGCAGTTGGGTTATTAGTACAGGTTATAGTAGCGTTAGCGCTACAGTACGGTTAGCACTGCTGGCTACAGGAAGAAGTGAGATTGTAAGTGATTTCTCTGCCCAGCCTTGTCTTTGCGATAGTGGATGATTATGACAAACACTGCACAGAAAAGGCAGAGCCGTCCGTTCCCGGTCCACTTCAGCCAACACTCTACCAGGGATTATTGTGATGAATATTTGCATTTGAGACTAACTGCCCCCACAGGACAGCTGAATTCAGACAAAGTGCTTCCAGGCAGAGATAATGGAGCCTACTGCTGTTAGTTTGGCATGCTAATATAAACTGTCATGTAACCTTTTCATAGGAGAGAACAAGTAAAAAAGAAAAGGAGTGTATTCTGCTAATTAAGCTAAAATTACTTACTAATGTTATAAATTTGATATAAGTTTGATACCGTATTTATTTTTTAACTGACAAAATGGCGTCTGGCAGTGTCAAGTGTAGGCCTGAGTCTGAACAAATGGCACATTAACACATGTAACTAAGTAAAAGAAATATATAAAGTAAATATATATTTTTATTTTAATTATGCTCATTTATTTTTGTACTAAAGTTTATCATTTAAAAAGATATGCTATGTTTGTTTCTTTTGTTTTAATTTCTTGGAAAGCTCATATTTTTTAAATATACATAAGATGGAAAAAAATGATATGTATTCTGTCGCTGTGATATAATAAGTTGTGCTCAGCAGTTTCTTTTGTCCGGATTAAATGGTACAGAATAGCAGGTGACTTGTGATGTTGATAAAACTTTTTGGTTTGTGTCATGTTTTGACAGCATCTGTTTGTACAGAAAGCTGGAGCCTAGTGCTCTGTTCCATTGCCAGGGATTGTGGGTAAAAGGAGCCTGCAGGCTTTTGCCCGTTCCTCTGAGCAGGGAGGCACTTCAGCCTTTTTTGGAAGTCTCCAGAAGTGAGTCTCCAGAAGATAAAAGTCATAAAACAGGAACAGGTGGGCCATAGAATATACAGTACAAACTCAGAAAGCCAGCTACTGTAACAAGAGGTGGACTGGGGCAACATAAATATGGCAGAGTCTGACGGTGATATAAAGCTTTCTATATATATTTTAATTTTTTATTTTTTATTTTTATATTTCTTATTATAGTCCTGTAGGACTGTACTAAACTGCATGAGCCTCTGGTCTCTGTGTAATAGGGCCGTACCTGCAGGCACAGAGGCAAAGGGATAGTTTATGGTTTTGCCTCTGCTCTTGAAGTCCATGCAGGCTTTCGTGAGATGAAAGAGTAAAACTACATCACAGAATTATTCAACCACTAGCGGGCCGCAGGGAGTTCTGGTTTCCTTGGTTTGTTTCACACAGGCCAAACCCCTCGAGCCGCAGAGAGTTCTGGTTCCCTAGGTCTGTTTCACACAGGCCAAACCCCTCGAGCCGCAGAGAGTTCTGGTTCCCTAGGTCTGTTTCACACAGGCCAAACCCCTCGAGCCGCAGAGAGTTCTGGTTCCCTCGGTCTGTTTCACACAGGCTAAACCACTAGCGGGCCGCAGAGAGTTCTGGTTCCCTAGGTCTGTTTCACACAGGCCAAACCCCTCGAGCCGCAGATAGTTCTGGTTCCCTCGGTCTGTTTCACACAGGCCAAACCACTAGCGGGCCGCAGAGAGTTCTGGTTCCCTCGGTCTGTTTCACACAGGCCAAACCACTAGCGGGCCGCAGAGAGTTCTGGTTCCCTCGGTCTGTTTCACACAGGCCAAACCACTAGCGGGCCGCAGAGAGTTCTGGTTCCCTCGGTCTGTTTCACACAGGCCAAACCACTAGTGGGCCGCATGGAGTTCTGGTTTCCTCGGTTTGTTTCACACAGGCCAAACCCCTCGAGCCACAGAGAGTTCTGGTTCCCTCGGTCTGTTTCACACAGGCCAAACCACTAGCGGGCCGCAGAGAGTTCTGGTTCCCTCGGTCTGTTTCACACAGGCCAAACCACTAGCGGGCCACAGAGAGTTCTGGTTCCCTCGGTCTGTTTCACACAGGCCAAACCCCTCGAGCCATAGAGAGTTCTGGTTCCCTCGGTCTGTTTCACACAGGCCAAACCCCTGTTTAGGCAGCATTCGCTTTGCACGGTGGACTTAAAGGGCGTTTATTTTCTCTACTTAAATGGGCATCAAAGGTCACCTCTGTTTTTTTTTTTTAAATTTTAAAATAAAATAAAAAAGACGAGTGTGTGCGTGTGTGCGTGCACACACACACACAAACACACACAAACCCATTTCTCTTTTTTAATGTTATGATTTATTATAGCCTTAAAGACCACGTATGCTTGTGTATGCTTAGCAATCCAATGAGATGTACTATACTATGTATTCACTTTAATCAGTGATTCCAAGCTTAATAAAAAATTTATGCAGAATACATGCGTGTGAGCCCCCCCCCCCCCCCCCACCAACAAAAAAAACATTAATTATGATAGTATCAGATTTTAAGATAGGCTAAAATGGGATCGGTTCTAATCTGTGGAAGACATTCCCGTGATGTGATGAGGCCTTGCGGTCTTGGCACGGCCATGTTGTTAAATGTGCATCTCTCTTTGGAAGGAGGCCTGCCTATTTGATGAGTCAAAGGGTGTCCTTACTAGAGCGTGGACTTCAGCGCACGCTCCTCGACCGCAGTGTTTATTTTCAGAGCGCTGCTCCAGCGCTCGAGCGTCTCTGCATTGCCCACACCTCTGGGTCTCTTCTGGGCCCCATCGCGCATCTCTGCATTGCCCTCACCTCTGGGTCTCTTCTGGGCCCCATCGCGCGTCTCTGCATTGCCCACACCTCTGGGCCCCATCGCGCGTCTCTGCATTGCCCTCACCTCTGGGCCCCATCGCGCGTCTCTGCATTGCCCACACCTCTGGGTCTCTTCTGGGCCCCATCGCGCGTCTCTGCATTGCCCTCACCTCTGGGTCTCTTCTGGGCCCCATTGCGCATCTCTGCATTGCCCTCACCTCTGGGTCTCTTCTGGGCCCCATCGCGCGTCTCTGCATTGCCCTCACCTCTGGGCCCCATCGCGCGTCTCTGCATTGCCCTCACCTCTGGGTCTCTTCTGGGTCCCATCACGCGTCTCTGCATGGCCCTCACCTCTGGGTCCCATCGCGCGTCTCTGCATTGCCCTCACCTCTGGGTCTCTTCTGGGCCCCATCGCGCGTCTCTGCATTGCCCTCACCTCTGGGCCCCATCGCACGTCTCTGCATTGCCCACACCTCTGGGTCTCTTCTGGGCCCCATTGCGCGTCTCTGCATTGCCCTCACCTCTGTGTCCCATCGCGCGTCTCTGCATGGCCCTCACCTCTGGGTCTCTTCTGGGTCCCATCGCGCGTCTCTGCATTGCCCACACCTCTGGGTCTCTTCTGGGTCCCATCGCGCGTCTCTGCATGGCCCACACCTCTGGGTCTCTTCTGGGTCCCATCGCGCGTCTCTGCATGGCCCACACCTCTGGGTCTCTTCTGGGTCCCATCGCGCGTCTCTGCATGGCCCACACCTCTGGGTCTTATGGTACTAACGCACTGGGTCTTATGGCGTGTGTGGTGGTTCAGAATGGGGCCAGTGTTGTGGAGGGGGTGTGCTGTGTGTGGGGGTTCAGAAAGGGGCCAGTGTTGGGGGGGTGTCCTGTGTGTGGTGCACATAATTGGCAACAGCATCGTCCACAAAAAAATGTATTCTGAAGTCAAATATCCACATCCCAGTCCAGAATCTGATACGGTCGCCCATTTTCACTCTGTGTTCTGTCAGATTATTTTCTTCATTTCTGTAGTCGTTCTAAGTATATGTGTTCTGCTTGGCTATCATACTATCATACTATCATACTATCAATGTTCAGTGCCCCGGACTGAAATGCATACATACAGTACATACATACAAGCATACATACATATATACAAGCATACATACATACATAAAAGCATACATACATACATACAAGTGTACATAAATACAGTACATACTTACACTACATACATGCATAAGTGCATTCTTCATTTCCTGCCAATATGTAGGTAAATGTTTTTTTTTTTAATCCAAATATATGGATTCTATTCCACATATTCTTTCTGATAAAATGGTGATGCGGTGTTCATTCCTGGTTAGTCGAATAGTTCTGTGTATTTCGTTCAGTAGCACTGACAGTATGGGACAATGTTAAGTGCAGATAGATGCTCAGCTTGCCGTTTATTTTCATGCTGTTCAGCGCAGTGTACCAGGGCACATCGGTAGGAGGCCGCGGCTGTAGGCTACGGAGACGAGCGTGGAGCTGGGTGCTGAGGCTACGGAGACGAGCGTGGAGCTGGGTGCTGAGGCTACGGAGACGAGCGTGGAGCTGGGTGCTGAGTCCTCCGCGGTTATCGGGCCTCTGGCCATGAGCCCAGCTGTAGCCCTGTGAGCCAGCGGCCCTGGTGTGACGCTATAAAAAGCCTCCTGTAAGATAGCATGTGTCACTAATGATAGTCGCTGCTCTTACAGGCCCTGGCATTCCAGCTCTGCTACCCCCCACCCCCAGGGTGTGAGAGCCCCCCGTCCCGGGGTGCTGACAGGCAGAGCTGTTTTTAGCAAAGAGTTGAAGGTCAGTGGTGCTGGGGAAGATAGTGTGGGCTACCGACACCAGGGGCACGGAGAGGGACCCACCGTGCACCCTGACTGCCCCGCCCACGTTGGCACGGCGACGCTGCCAGCCGACCGCCCGCATGTCGTGGGGTTCCGGGGGGGGCTCCCTTCACCTGCCCGCGGACCCAGCCGGGTTTGAGTTTGTGAAAAGACGACGCGGACCCATCGCTTGTGGCATATTGCCGCTTTTCTCAGAGTTTACCGCACCTCTTTTTAGCTGGATTTAGGTTTTTAGCACCGAGCCCCCCGAAGCACTCGTAAAGGAGACACAGTTTCTCTCTCTTAGAAATCACAGCAGAAATATAGGCTATGCATCATGCCTGGAGTCCCTGTCCTGTCAGGGGCGGCTGCTTTGTAAACGTGTGAAGCTCAGGGACCAAACTTCCTCACATACTGGAGATGGAGGGGAGGTTCACAGGTGACTCATGGAGGGGGGGGGGGGTCGCAGGTTATCTGCAATTTACGGGGCCCATGTCTGTCACAAGAACCATTCACCCCTAACCCCCCAAACCCCCACCCCCCAGAGCCAGCACCAGTCCGTTAATAGCCTGTTACCCCTCCCCTCCCCAAAATTCCTTCTTGGTTCTGTACCAGGAAGATACAGTATATAATGGGTGACATTTTTCTCACCTTTGGTATAATTTATTTTGAGCAATCTTGGAACGTTCACAAATCTGGGGCCAGACATTTGAAGGCCAGTGAACCAGAATCACTTGAATTATGATCTAATAGACCAGATTTGGTCTTGCAGTGACCCCCTTGTGTTTCCTCCCTCTCTCCCTCCCCCGTGCTGTTCATCTTGATCCAGGTTATTTATGCAGCTAGATCTCTTCGCTTGCGTTCCAACATAAATTTACATGGAAGTCAATCATTATTTCCAATGTAATGCTTGAGCGTTTATTATTATGATAATGATGATGATTATTAATAATAAAAGACGGCTAATTGATAGATAGATTGCACTGCAGAGTAATTATCCCCAGTCAGCCCCAGCTGAGAGCCAAGAGAGCTAGCAGTGCCTTTTCCCTAACCCTCCCTCTTCCCTCTCTCTTTATCACTCTTCCATGTCTCTTTCTTTTCTCCTTCATCCTCTTTTCTTCTGGTCTCTTCTGGTCCGCTGGCTTGTTTTCGGGGCTCTCGATCGCTCCTCTCACCCTCCGTCCTCCGCTCTGTCTCTCGTCCTCTGTGCCCCACTTTGTCCCGGCCAGTGAACAGGCCCATTGTTTGTGTTAACAGGGACAGGCGATTTGAGCTGGCGTATCACCTACTCATTCAGCCGAGCACCAATCGGAATGAGCGAGAGGCCAGGGGTTAATGTCAGGCTCTCTCTCTCTCTCTCTCTATCTGTCTTTCTCGCTCACACTTTTTCTCTTTCTCTCTCTCTTTCTGTCACTCTCGCTCACTCTCTTTCTCTCTCTCTCTCTTTGTCTTTCTCACTCACTCTCTTTCTCTTTCTCTCTCTTTTCCCCCACTTGTTTTCTTGTGTGTATAATCAGGCCACAAATAAGTATACTGCCCTACCTTTACAAAAATGTAGGCCGTCCAGCAAATTTGTAGCAAACCTTTGGCATTGTTGCCACAGGTTTGCAGCAAGCTCATATTTTCACATGAGCTTTGTGGGAACTGCCATTCACTTCTGGCAAAGTTTTTAGTTCTGGCAAAGTCTGGCAGCATTTTGTGGAAAACAATTTAGTTTGCAGCAAATGCACTACATATTAGCAGCAAACTATCCAGTTTTGTAAGGGTATTTAAAAAAATTACAAAAAACACAGTATATATACTCTATATATAATTTTAAAAGTGGGCTGTATCAAAGATTTATGGTATTTTTTGAGGAACTAAATTAGATTTGACACCTGCTCAGTGACATGACTAACAGATTAAGCACCATTTCTGAAGAAGAAAATGAAAGGTTAGGCTAAATTAATTTCTAAACTTGGAAACCCATTCCCTTTGGGTATTTCCTGTTCAGCTGTTGCTGTATTGACTCTGGTATTAAGCATAACGCTGTGCAGTAAGTTCCCTCTACTTGCACACATGCCTACTATAGACACTGCAAACCCCGTCAACATTACCTCAGTTTCTCAGGGGTAAAATAATGGCTACCTTCAGCTTCAAAATTGAGGAGTTCTTTTTTTTTTTTTTTAAGCTTTGCACTGCAAAAAATGTCTCTCTTAACAAGTTTTTTTGTAATGAGACTTAAAATCATATTTTTGTTCTTCAAAAGTGGAAAATATTACTTTAGTTTTAGGTTACTTTTTGCTTGACAAGTGAAATTATTTTGAAATTACTAAAAATATCTCACCCCACTGGCAGATAGTATGTTTTATATAGCAAAAAACAGAAACAGATTAGATTTTTTGCAGTGTGCTCCATCCTGTTTGATTAGCATTTAGAGATTCAGAACTTCACGTCTCTGAATGAAAAGATTGTCTTTCCAGTGGAAAGATTGGCTGGGGTTAAACATGGTCACTGACTGACCACACTTGGGGGAGCAGTGGTATTAGAAGGGGGGGGGGGGGGTCAGCAGTTGCCCCAGCCTGCCACCTCAGCAGCGTGAGTCATCGCCCGGCTTCCCAACCACAACCTTTCCCCAGATCTCAGGAGACTCCCAGCGCTTTGCTGGCCAATTAGCATTGACATTTACCGGGAGCCGCGGACTGTTAAATCAAGACATCTCCGAGCTCGGGCCGCGGTTAGCGACGATGACCTTTGACCCCCTATTAAAGGTTACGGTACTTCTAACTTTACAGTATGAGACGTGTGGAAATCTTTGTTTTTGGCCACCATTGATGACAAGATAGCGTAAATATGTCGACCCTTTTGGATCCAGTCGTCGTTGACGCGGTTGTATCGGATTAATTGACAGAGGATGTGACCCCGTATTTCTTAAGAATAAGTCACTGGAAGTTGGTATTGCGTGGTTGAGATTGTATGGAGCACTGAGAAATAAGTACAGTAAAACCGCTGACAGCAATAGACCCCTAGTGGTCAAGCACGCATATGTCAGGCAGCAGTGTTAAATTTGTCCATGCTTAATACACAGACAAACGATGAGTGACTCAGAATCTGTAGGGCCAGTCCTAAATAAGTTCCTGTCTAATTTACACTCTGAATATCGTGTGCGCTGACCTTCTATGCAATCATGACTTTGATTGACATCAATTAAACACTTAAGGGCTGAGACTGCTATATAGCAGCACTAAAATAGCCCCTCCCCGGCCCATACGAGTGAAACATCTGCTATACCAAAGGCATCTCTGACATACATTTCACAAATAATAGCGTATTATTAGCCTGTTAGCTTGCATCCTGTAGTTTCACCACCAATCATAACAGGCTTTAATGCTGAAGTTGTCGAGCCGTACCCTAAGCGGATGGGATGAGCCTTTCCAGGAACACCAGTGGCATCCAATCCTGTCAAAGGCCAGTCTGATCTCTGTGCTATGTGGAAAGGCATAGCAGAGCCCCGAGGTAGCTGTTGCTAGCATTCAAAGCGGGGTTTTCCGACCATCCGTCAGTTTTATGTCTGTCATGAGGTAATTGTGAGAGTAATACATGGATTTCAGAACAGAGGTTGCAATACACCAAAAATACATACATATAAATTTAAGTAATTTATTGAAAAGGTTACTTGCATTACTTGCATTTTTTAAACGTTTTTATTTTGTATATATGAATAATTTCAGAAATCGACAACAACCAATATTCAAACAAGCTGTAAGTTGGGTCTCATTCGAATAGTGAAACGGAAGGAAAAGGATGTCTCGCTTCTGTTTTTGCATCAGTGATAGTAGCAAAGAAAATCTATGCGTTGTGTTAAAAATGAATGGATCGAGTGCGGCTGCAGGCCTTTCTATGGAATAATGTTGGCCTCAGATTGATCCAAACTGCGACGCTTCAGGGTCAATGCCTCTCTCTTTCTAAAACTAAGACCTCTGGATGCCGCTCCGCTTTTTTTCGCACAGAGATGAGGGGAGCCGGCGTTTGAGGCCGGTCAATATGACCGGGAAATATAATGACAACTGCACATTCCACAAACAATCCTCAGGCGGCTAAGATGTGGAGCATGGGGGGGTGGGGGGGTGGGGACGGGGGGCATGTCCAAATATACACAGTTGCAGAAAAGATTCTCTTGTGGATTTATGAGTTTCGGGGTGAAATTTCAACGCAGAAAGCCTCGCATCGCTGCTTCGCTGCACACATCCGTGGTTTATCGGCGTGTGGTTTATTGACTGCGCTAGCAGACAAACAACCCCCCCCAGGCTCAATATTGAAATTCAGCGGGATCAACTCTCACCTCATGAATGAATTGAAATGCACGTCTAGAAACCATATCTAATATTTAATTGCCTTTTTCCTTTTTTTCGACAGCCACGGCTTTGGTTGGTCAACTGAGATAACTGGAGTGAACGGGTCACTGACAAATAAGCAAAGCCGGAAAGATCAGATTTGAGATTTTAACCCCACAGGCAGACGACTCATTTTGGAAACCAGAAGAGCCGATTTGATCTCAGTTCAGTGGTGACTCATCACATAATTAGTTTTTTTTAAGTAAAATACACTGTACATGCTTCATTCTTATATTCTTATATAAAATACCATTTCAAAAGAATGTTTTACAGTGTCTTCTGTTATCGGTGATAAAGGCTGTTTTAAGGGAAGTCTGTAATGGCAAAGCACTTGTATGTCCTAAAAAAAAGTACATCCAGGAAGAACCTTTAATCTTTTGTTTATTTTGTCTCAAAGACTAAAGTAAAATGGCAGTCAATTTTCTGAGCTGGAATCAAAGCAGACCTCAGACATGGTTATTTTTCCCAGGGGAAGATTGCTTCCAATTTGTAGAGTTGTGGAGTTTAGGTGAGATGGGGGGGGGGGGGCTTTCAAAGAGGAAAGGTTTGACTAATGAGAGCAGGTGGGACTGGGGGCGCGGGGTGTGACTGGGGGGGGGGGGTTTGTGGCACTGAGGTGCAGTGTGTAGGGTCAAGAAGAGGTATCAACAAACGTCTTTTATTTTTAACACTTAACGAGGCGGCTATAAGGTTACTCTCTCCCTTCCTGAAAGATGAAATTCCTGCTCCCGGTCACTTACCACTTACCATTAACTCCTATAATGCACAAAAGCTTCCACTGTGGAATTAAAGGTAATCTGTGGCAGTGGGGTGGCAGTGTAGCATAATGGGTAAGGAACTGTGCTTGTAACCCAAAGGTTGCAGGTTTGATTCTCAACATTGCCGCTGTAACCTCGAGCAAGGATACTTAACCTGCATTGCTTCAGTATATATCCAGCTATATACAGTAAATGGATACTCTGTGAAAAAAAAAGTTTAAACTCCAAGAGTCGCTCTGTTTAACAGTGTCTGCTAAATGCCACTAATGTACTGTAATGTAATAGTAGGAATATTGATTGTTGTAAGGTAGAAATGTCTGAATATTTGGGAGGCATGGCACCAGAAGGAGCCATGTAGCCCCTGGCAGGGGCGGCGTGGGAGTACGATACACACGTTGCCATTCAGCATTACATCCGAAATAACACACTTCCTCATTAGCCGCCATCACGCCGGGCTTCGTTGGCGGTGCTTGGCAGAGTGTGCGTCTCCTTCTGGGCTGTTCAAACAAACAGATTATCGCCGCCGCGAGAGTCAGCAGCCGCAACACCTGCGTCTCGCAGCGCGAACCGGCACACGCGCTTCGGCTGCAGCGAGAGCCCCAGCTGTCGGGGATTAGCGTCAGCGCTAGTCCACTCTGGTGTGCGTCAGCTGCTAGGCTAGCTGGGCGCTAATCGAGGCTCACGGCTCACAGTTTTCCGCCGTGCCCAGTGCACTCAACACCTTGGGAGAATGTGCATGGGGCCAAATGAGAGATAAACGAGGTGTGTGACGAACGGATATGGTCCGGGGGCGGGAGAGGCACGCCCTAAATAAAGGTGACTCGGCGTGATGACTCAGCTGCTGTGGTCCTGGGGTGCCCGCACACACCTCCCTGGATTATAGCTTCCATTATTTAGCCTCTTCTGGCCTGTCTACAGACGCTTGCGGGACGGTGTGTTGGGGAAACTGTAGACTGGAGGCTTTCTCTTCAGATCCCCAGGTCTACACGCCTTTGATTATTTAATCGTGATTATTTAATCGGAGTCAGTTGGATCCTGCTGCACCAACTCTGGAAAGGCCTCACTAAAAACCAGGCCTGTCTACCTGCTGTCTAACTATACCTGCAGGATCAGGAGCAGATTCAAGCTGTAGCCCATGTGCTCAGATTCAAGCTGTAAGTCATGTGCTGAGATTCAGGCTGTAGCCCATGTCGTGACAACTAGCAAGACTGCGTGATCAACGCACAAACGCAAATTCCCAAGTTATGACTGTGGATAAAAAAACAATAGAAAAAGTAGAATGGCATTCTTCATATCTTCACAGACTAACTGTAATCTGGACAATGCCAGGCATTGCATTAGAAAACATTCCAATCTGATCTTTTGTTTTCCTTCTTCTTAGTTCTTAGTCTCTCATCAATTAATATTTGTTAATTGATTACAGTGTGTGGATAATGAAGGGCCCACAGTTTGTTACTTTTATTTTTTATGAGCGACTCTGTGGTACATTTGTTTGGATATTGGCTGGCTGGCCACTGGCCCGGTTGGTTAATCATCAATATTTTGCAGAATTTTTATATTTTATAACTCGCTGGATTACCATGCTCCGGGGCTGGGGAGAGAGGGATGCCCCCCCCTATCCTCTAATAATTATGGGGTATTTACGGTTAAACTTTTGAAGAGTAGAAATATATATTTTTTTAATATTTTTTCAAAATTCTAAGTCTTCAGCAGTAGAATGTTCAGTTAAGAACCTTAAAGGCTTAATTATGATGATAATTATATTATGTCTCTTGTCCTTACCTCAGATCACTCCAGGGAGCAAGGCGGCTCAGGGCAGCCTGATGCAGGGTGACATCATCGTGGCCATCGATGGGCTCAGCACGGAGGGGATGACTCACCTGGAGGCCCAGAACAAGATCAAGTGTGCCAGCTTCAACCTGGGGCTCACCATGCAGAGGTACTCCAACCCGGCAACCAGGGTGTGAAATTAACACCCGCCACCAGCCAAATGCTGCTGAAATTTTGATTGTGGCTGGTAACCAACCATGTTGTGTTATATTGTAAAAGGTGGCTGGTAAAATGTTGAAAATGGCTGGTGATTTTTAGAATCCACAAGCCTCTCTGGCAGGTGGGTGACATTTCCTGCCTTGCTGGCAACCCACATCAGACATCCATTTAACACCATGAGGCTGTGGAATATGCTCATGGCTGTACCATTGACACTGTTTCACAAAATGAAACAAGTTGGTGACATCTGTAATATTATTAGAACAGCTTGTCAGGTCATGTCGAGGCAGAGACTCCTTGGGGTGTTAAAATCCAACCTTGATGCGAGTAAAAGACGAGTCTTGATAGGCGGAATGGCCAGCTTTCTTACATTCGTGTGCCACCTCAATATTTCAGAAGTTCGTTATCTTGAGTATTAAGGATTTCTGCTATTCATGGCCATTGCATGTTATATTTGCCTGTGGAAAATGGCCTCTTGGCCTCAGAGCTAAACATTTTTTTTTACTTTAAATTTTTAAAATTCTGTTGAAATTTTTTGTCTACGGTTTTTATGTGAAACAGTTGTTTTACTAGAAATACGTTATGCTTGTGTTGGTCGTGTCTGTTTCTGTGTGTGTGTGTGTGTGTGTGTGTGTGTGTGTCTGTGTGTGTGTCTGTGTCCGTTTGTATACTTGTGCGTGTGTGGATAATGACTTCTCTTTTATCCTTGTGGGCCGTAGTACAAAGCCCCCTGCTCCTGGCTCTGACGGACAGTGCAGTAATTGGAGATTAGACGGAGAGATTAGGTATCATTTCACTAGGACAGTATTACATTACATTACATTATAGTCATTTAGCAGACGCTCTTATCCAGAGCGACGTACATAGTGCATCTACAGTAGTGGTCTCGCTCTTAGGATTACAAAATTAGGGTCTTTCATGGCAGCCGCGCGGAGCGACTCCAGAAGCTAATTTGAAGGGTGTGAAATGTCTTTATTCCCTCTGAGAGAAACCGATACAATCGGACTGGCAGGGGCACACGGGGGGGATACGGAGAGAGGGAGAGGGATAGAGAGAGAAAGTTTTGAACCACCTATCGGAAGCTCTGGCTCTCACACCAACGGCCAGTAAAATCATCGCCCCGGTCGGTCAGGAACCTTCACACTCTTGTGTTGAGACCGCGTATCGTCCTCGCACTCCTGCGGACGTGCTTTCCCATTCATAGGTTTATCGCGTGCCCACAGCTACACCCTGCATTCAGTTTAAAGTAGTTAGAAACTGCCTTACATTCATATAAGACAATTAATTAATACTGAAATGAGGTGATGCCTAGTTTGGTTAGTTTAATTTCATGATAGAGGTCGACCGCAAGGTGGCCAATAGCTGGTGAACGCAGTGAGCACTCGGTCGTGTGAAAATGGCGAGCATTGTTGAGCTGAGTGGCCAGTTCTCGTCATTATGTCATGTTATTTTATGTTATTTTACATAATTTTACATTATGTTTTGTTATGTTATGAATTAGCCTATTTGAAAAGAATAATAAATGACAACCTTTCACAGCCATGGGACACACACACAAACACAGCTACTGCATATAAACGGCTTTCCAATGCAATTTTGTAATGTTTTTCCTTTTCACACTCTTGGTGTGAAATATTTGTCTTACCAATTAAATAAGTTAAAATGTGTATTGTTACTACACACACACCTTGTTGTTACAGTCCCAGTGTTTGGGGTTAGAGGTTAGAATCTGCTTGCTCTGAAAACACCAGGCAGATGTTGCTTGCTTGGGTCTGGATAGAGCAAAAGGAGATTTGACACGTACAGAACGGCCACAGTATGTGAGAGAGGGGGCTGGGCTTGCTGAGTGACAGCCCTCTCTCTCCGCAGGATATTTGTAAGCTGTCAGCATTTTGCAAAAGGACACAAGTTGTCAAATTTCATTGCCATGCCAACCCTGGCTTCAATGTGAAACATGCTATGCCCACTCTGTGTGTGTGTGTGTGTGTGTGTGTGTGTGTGTGTGTGAGGGAGAGTGTGGTTATGTGTGTTTGTTTGTTTGTGTGTGTGTGTGTGTGTTGCATTTGTGTTGTGTATGGTTATGAGTGTTTGTGTGTTTGTGTGTGTGCGTGTGTGCGTGTGCATGGTTATGTGTGTGTGTGTGTGTGTGTGTGTGTGTGTGCGTGTGCATGGTTGTGTGTGTGTGTGTGTGTGTGTGTGTGTGTGTGCGTGTGCATGGTTATGTGTGTGTGTGTGTGCGTGTGCATGGTTATGTGTGTGTGTGTGTGTGTGCGTGTGCATGGTTATGTGTGTGTGTGTGTGTGCGTGTGCATGGTTATGTGTGTGTGTGTGTGTGTGTGTGTGCGTGTGCATGTTTATGTGTGTGTGTGCGTGTGCATGGTTATGTGTGTGTGTGTGAGTGTGCATGGTTATGTGTGTGTGTGTGTGTGTGTGTGTGTGTGTGTGTGGTTATGTGTGTGTGTGTGTGTGTGTGGTTATGTGTGTGTGTGTGTGTGTGGTTATGTGTGTGTGTGTGTGTGTGTGTGTGGTTATGTGTGTGTGTGTGTGTGTGTGTGGTTATGTGTGTGTGTGTGTGTGCATGGTTATGTGTGTGTGTGTGTGTGTATGTGTGTGTGTGTGTGTGTGTGTGTGTGTGTGCGTGTGTGTGAAAGGGTAGAGAAGAATGATGAGATAAGGGAGATATGTCATAACCTGGAGCCTGGGTGCCCCCAGTCTGGACCCCCTAATGTTCTAAAAGTTTGTGCTGTTGAAATTTAAAGCGCGCACAAGACACGTCTCTGTCCTTCACTGTGTCCTTCTTCCATTTTTAAATTACATTTAATCTCCTATAACTTCATGCAGGACTACCTCAGCCCCCCCACAACCCCCTCCCTCCCCCCCCCCCCCCCCCCCTTCCCTCCCCCCCAACCCCCCCCCCCCCCTAACAACTTTTGAATCGAGAGCAATTTAAAGTTCCACAGCAGTGCAGACAGATGTCTTCAATAACACTGCAATAATCTGAACTGAAAGGGTGCAGACAATATCTAGCTCTAATGGGGAAAACGACTCAATATAGCTTCATCCCCTACCTGGGAATGAGTTGGGGCGTGAAACGTGCCTTCATCACCAGGTTTCTTATAAAAAGTAATGCTGGCAGAGCCTGGATTCTAGCTACAGAAACCTCTATTCTTCTATTCTATTATTTTATTTTATTTTTTCTGTAGCTTGATTTTAGCTTGACCTTTTTTTACCTTTTTCACCATTCCATGCTATTAACCCTGTTCGTATCACTGTGGTCGACTGCATTTTTCCAGCCAGTAACATCACAGTCTGGTGTAGGAGGTTGCAAAGTCCCTTTGGGAGCGCCAGTACTGAGGCAAGCCTTGTCGATGTGCCCTTGCCACTTGTAAACTACCCCCAGTCTAATCCTCCTCAGTATGGTTTAAAGTTTCACATGTGAAAGAACACTGGCCTAGTGTTAATCCACATCGATCTGGTCACTTCCCAAGGTGGTCCGAAGGACTGGTAAAGAGGTCGGCAATCGCTTTAATCACCACATCTTATGTTACTTCTCTGCTGTGAAATGCCAAATCCATGTAAGAGAATAAAAGGGCCCAGAGTAAGGGAAAGGAGAGCTAAGGGCTTATTAGACTCTTGTGGACTAGATCCGTATCACGTATCTGGGTGACAGTGTGGTTCAGTGGAATAAAATCTGAGCGTGTTACTGAGTTTGCAGGTGTGATTCCTACTGAGGCTGGGCTGCCTGCATTTAGTAAACATGTGGCTGTAGAAATGGATACTATGTTAAAACAATTAAATAAAAAGAAGGAAATGTGTATGTAACTTGTTCTATATTTACAAAGCAAATAAAAAGTGTCAGTCAGGAACCTACACCAAGTTACGTAAATATTTAAACTGAGATCATTGAATACGATCTCAGTTATCCGATCTTTCCATGGCAATCAGTGCCAGAAAATGTAGCCTTTTTTTACAGAGACCTCCGTGTTTAAGCCAAATAGTCGAATTATAGCTACAGTATATAATGTAGAAATAGAATTGATTATATTTTCACTGAGCAAACTAATTGAGAGTGGGATTGGACATTGATGGTTGTTCGGAAATACTGCCCCCTGTTGTATTGGAGTGCAAACATCATTGGTGAATTTTGTCCATGGCAGTATGAGTATCACACAATGTTGCAGTGATCATTATTATACCATTGCATGGGACCTTTAAGAGTAAGCCACAATGACTAACAAAGCACAACTAGCAGAGAAAGTGACATGTAAAAGGAACAGCAGAGACTAAAAAAACAAAACAAGAAAGCTTAAAGTATTCACATCGCAATCTTTCTATACGAATATAACTTTCTATACCAATACAGCTATGCAGGCAGAACACTGAACCACAAACATGTCTATCACCTAGTTATCCCCAGATTTCAAAAACACTTTTTTTGTTTTTTTCCCATCTTTTACTTGTTAACGAAGGAGACCACGAGGACGGGAAAAAATATGAATTGCCTCGAAAGCTCACTTAACTAGCGTCCGACGCGTGACCGCTGGCTACGAGAGGAACGGGGAAGGGAATTGGAGATAAAGGCTCACGTGTGACATTTCCCTCAGACAGGCGGCTGCTCTTTCCTTCAATTTGAGCATGGCTGCGCGGGGGGGGGGTGATCACCGCCGTGCGTCGCCAGCCGCATTCTCTCCGGACACAAATAAAGTGTTAAATCTTCCTCCCTCCATAGCCTAAATAAAACCGCCATCAGGCCTGTTCTCATCAGGAGAGGCGGTGGTATTTCGCTGGAAAAGGTCACAGGATTTATTTTGCCCATCTTTCTTATCTTAGATAATTAGCCGGGTGACAGAGGACAGTGTTAAACTGATCGGTGCAGCAGAAGGCATGCCGGTCGGCACGTGCCAACAGCCTCTCCACTTAGCTGGGCTGAGGCTTCAAACACACTGGCTGTGTCTAAATCTACTACTTCTTGGGTCCTGTGTACTGGCATACTGTGTACTGTTTACTGCATACTGGTTAGTACGTGACGTGCAGTATGCAAAACATATCCTCCACACTATTATCAGCGAAAACCTGGAAATAAGCATATCATCCGGGGATAAGTACACCAGATTTAGAGAACATTTTGCCTACTTAATAACTTTCTCATCCAGTGTACTCAACAAGCACACTTAATCGTACGGAAGGGCGTTGATTCAAACACAGCCACTGTATAGGTTATTCTGCCAGTTATAACATGAGGGTGTGTTACTCAAGGAGGAGGAGCTATAGACCACGCCCTCTGTGGTTGAGGGCGAGGTTTTTGATGTTACCCAGAGGTAGGCAACATTGGACTTGTCGTGCCAGAAATGTTTCTGGTTTTTTTCTCCATCAGCTCCCCTAACTACATAATTACATAATAAGATCATTATTAGGCCAATAAACAGAGGTAAGTATGTATTGGAGGTACTTAGTATTCCATCATTCAGACTCAGGGTCAATCGATTCTTGTTAATCGCTCAAACTGTGCAATCGAGTTCCAGATGGAACAAAAAACAGAAACATCTCTGGTATTCCCGGAGGAGGGTCGCACACCCCTGGTTTCTGTCTTAGATCTAAGACCAGGCTGAATTTTGCAGGCTCTGGCTAGTTTTATGATAACATTTTTTCTTGTTGAGCCAAATGAGAGTTGACTGCGTCAGTAAGTGGAAGCTTGAAAACTTGATTTTTCGTACATGATTTCTGCTGGTTGTGAGTCTAAAACATTTGACATGTTCTGTAACTGGAATGTGAATGACATCATACAGCCCATGCTCTACAACAGAAAACCAGTGAAGCCATGTTAGCCATGTGTCCCAGAGCAGAACGTCTCTTAAAACACTTCTAATCTCCCAGGGCAGTTCTACTGAGGCTTGCCAGAGATCATGAGAGGTCTATGACTGGAGTTCACTCTGTGAGGGGGATGAGAAGAAGCCAAAACATGGAACATAGCCCCCCCAGCTCCTGCCCCACCCCCTCACAGGGCCTTGTGCATATACCTTGCTGGATTAAAGGGGTCATCCTCCAACAATCCATTGCGGGTCAAAGCGGCAGCTTTGCGCAAGTGGGAGGTTTATCTACACACTCCATTCAGTTGCAAAATCAAGGAATATGCTAAACTCAAAGATAATTTGGTTAAGAATATAATATAGAAAAATAGACTGTCTGGTGCAAATAAGAAGACAAGCAGTCACTGGTTTAGATAATGCAGGAATTACTTTAAACATTGTGTTTGAAGTTACAGCCCGACACGCAGACACGTGAGAGTTTCCGAAATGTTTCCATGTTGGACTGTTGCTTTTGAAACACTTATGGAAAAAAAATATCACTATTAGTTAAATCACTGAGTTTTGGACACCGCATTTAGTCTCGTATTGTGCGTCCAGCAGTTCACTCTTATTAGCAAACGCAAGAAAACTGCATTGAAAGCGAAGCAGACAATGTGTCCCTGAGGGACAGTAAGCACATATGCGTGTGCACGTGCGTTGCTGAATTGAAAGACACAAGTGGGGCAAATCTTTGATATGGTAGCTCTAGCTCTGCTCTATCTCTGGTAGCTTTGATGCGAAAGTAAAGACTATACACACGTTCTTTTTCTTTAAATATGACACTCTTCTTGCTCTTACTCTTGTTTTGAAGAAGAAGCACTCTTTGTTTTTGATTTGTGATGGTCCCATCCCATGGTCCCTGCTCTTTCTCCAGGAAGTATTTTGAATGTTACAAAGAGTGCGCTCAGAGCACAAATTATTGAACTTTTTCTTTGCACCTAGTTTGTAACTGAAAAAACATATTTTTGCTTTGAGTATCTTGCCATTTGGTTTTATGTAGGTTCAAGGCTAGTTTTCTGCTTAATAAAAACCGGCCCTCATCCCAAAAGAACTACAGCTAAATATGACGCTGACGATATTTTTTGTTGTTGTATTTTTTCAAATACTGATCAAGCGCAATGACCTCAGTAGAGGTTTGAACCTTGAGTTTAGACAACTAGACCATCATCTCTGTCAAGTCTGCCACTGACTGGTTCCTAATCCCGCAGATTAAATGGGTATTTTTGCATTCAAAAGAAAGGCATTAAGGCTTTAGAAATTGATTGATCAAAGCTTCAGAAACATTTACTTTAAATCATAGTTTATTGATTTTCTGTATAAATAGTTTTCATTCAGTCCGTAAAATGAATTAAAAGGAACTGTTACAGTTGAATTTTCACAACTTTATGGAGACAACATCAGAGAATTACTTGCACCGTGAAATACTTCCACATTGAATGCAAATGCTACATTTAAATGTCCCTGCCAGCTGTCTGTCTGTATTTTCTAGATGTTTTTCCCACTTGGAAAGAGGTTTTGACCTCATTTATTTCCTGATTGTTGTTCAGTGTCAGATCCATTTACATTGATGTTGAATGAATTTCCATTTTAGCATCATTCTCATAATAAGATTTTTTAAACGAGATTATCTGTGATAAATTCTGCTGAGCAGATTTGTGAAATCAACTGATCAATCTTCACTTTCTTTTACCTGTCAAATGCTTCTGTTGTTCCTTTTTAAAAGTTTTTTCTGTATTACTTTTGAACGATTTGTTGAATTGATGATGATCGGATTAGTCCGTTGGAAGAAGAATCACGTTTACATAATGTTTTCCGTCTTAGGCTGGCCTCAAAAGGACATTTAACATTTGTTTGAGACACAGACTGATTCAGAAGGTATCAAAGCGCCCTTCGGACCTTTTCTAATCAAACACTGACCCACCAGATTCTGGCCTGTATCTGGGTCAGCTTTGTCCAGCCACATGTAAACGGGCCAACGGTATGAACAGGTGGAGCAGACAATTATGAGCGCTGTTCACATGCCCATGAGGCATTCTGGGTAACTTACACTGATCACTTTTTATGCATCACCTGTTAGTGTAGCTAGTGATTGGACTCAATCCATTAAGGTTAAGAAGCTTACTAACGTGTATACCCACGGTGAAACCTAAATATAGCAGAACTGCATCTAATGCATATTGAAAATACATTGCTAACTCTTTGTCTGCTGGTAAGATTTTTGAAAAATACTGATGCAGATCACAACAATTTATGTGGATTTATTTTTATTTAAAATTTTTTTGTAATTTGCAGAAATCCTTCTGACATAAAAAGGGCTAAAGTGGGAAGTAGAATTTTTAACCCTCACAGGGCACTTGACAACCACCGTGTTTCAGTGTGAAAGACTTTAGCAGGCAGACTTTAGTGTAATATTGTGCCTATCGTAGGAGTGTGTCTGTGTGCTTGTTTGCTGAAATAACTGTTTGTAGGCGTGTGCGAATGAGCGGACGGGTACGTTGTTTGTTGGGGTGCAGAGTGTACCTCGTCCTCCTTGATTGACGTGAACATGCTGTCTCTCCAAGGCATAATGATCGCCCCAGAATCTTATGAAAAAGTCAGTGAATCTGTGCTTCATATATGGAGGTGCTCTTAGTTGCACATAGTTGCACATATATGGAGGTGCTCTTTTCTCCCTCTTTCATTTCTCCCTTTCTGCCTTCTTTTCTCTCTTTCACTGCCAATTTTCTCTCTATCTCTATCTCTATCTCCTTCAGCACTTTTTTCAGACTTCCACAGTTCATGATCTCACAAACAAACCCTGAAAATTACTCTGGTCCCAAACGATTAACTCAAAGTTTGCATACGCAATAAGAGGACTTTTATCAGTCTGTGTGCTGATTGTAGGGTTCAGAGGGGGCTGGATTTGCTGTGTTGATGGCAGCAGTTAGACGCCCCGCTCTGTCCATGCGCTGGTTGTTTGCCGTGATCGGTGATTGAGCCTCTGTGTTTCCTCACAGGTCGAAGCGCCCAGTTCCACTGCCCACAGGTGCACTAAGAATCGACTCTCCCATGCCTGTCATCCCACACCAGAAGGTAGGTACCCCTTTGCCACACTTCAAAAACTACCCCTGTGCTCTCCAGCAAGCGAGTACCTGTTGGGCCGCCATCGAAAACGGCTGTCGTGTTGGCGCGTGCTGGCGTTTTGAAAGACCAGTCAGTTGGAAAACTATTTGGCCTTCCCTTAACCTTATCTCAACTGCCTGACCTTGGCTGATAGCAGGCCCCTCTGTATGCTCGGTAGCTGGGGGCCAGACTGGGGCCACACGGGGCTCCAATCACGAGCAGTTAGTGTGACGGAAAGCCAGCGCTCTTAATAATTACAAAGACTTTGGAATGTAAGGGCTCCACAATGTTCCGTTGTTGTTACCCTGGTTCAGTTTCATGTCTTTTCAACGGCACAATCGACATGTAAATAAAACCGACTGTGAAAAGCGGCTCAGTCGAGCTCGTGGGCAGATGGAGCCGTGGATTCAAGGTAATCCACCGTGATTTGGCTCAAACAGCTGGTGGCTTGCTACGAAAGGATAGTTCTGTTCGAGCTCACCGCAAAAGTCTGCAATGAAAACGGGACCTTGGAGGCGATCTGAAGGTTTCCTGCTACAGGCCTATTTCTTGGAGGACGGAGGTCAGCATTCGCTTCTGGGAATTTGAGAATTAGAGTCGATGGATCTATGGCCCACGACCTCTGAGAGACGCACATTCATTGATGAATGCTCCGCCTTCATTGAGAATGATTAGTCTTCCCAGGGGTCTTATTGGCATTTGTGAGTGCTTAGCGCCCCCTAGTGTCACTGAAGTAAAGTGAAGCGTCATGCTCCGTCTCAATAAGACGTATCGACTGCTGTAAACTGAACTGAAATTTCTGCTTAGCTGTGTCTTGTTAAACTCATTTCATAGTCTTCTACGATTAGACATCCCAGCAGGTCTTTGCCAGATGTACCTTCATATCTTTTGTTCTGCCTGATTACCCCCCCCCCAACAAGTCTTTATATGTTTTACCATTTTGTTTTTCCTTTCCGAAGGATCAGTCATTCAAAATCAATGGCAACCTTTCAGCCTGCAGTACCTCCCCCGGGGCACTAGGGGTCTCCAACGAATCAAACTCCTACTTCTACAATAAGCAAGAGATCAACCAGTCCTGTAAACTGTCAGTCACCGGCGCTGGCCCCGCCTCCCCTGCAAAGAGGCTGTCCGGCGCGGGGGAGGCGGGCGCCGCAGGCAAGCAGTCCCCTGGCCAAAAGAAACAGTATAACAGTCCCGCTGGCCTGTACTCAGAAGACACACTCAGGGAGATGGCTATGTGGCAAGGGGCGCGCAAAGGCAGTCCTATGGGGTATGTAATGGTGCACTAGCTTATAACAGGCACTGACCTTAAAAGCACCACTGGGCCCTGGCAGCCCCACAGGTTCACTGGCATCAACTGCGTGGGCATGACTCACCTCCGACACTGCCGCCACCCCCACCCCTCTCCCCCCCTTTCCCCTCACCCCTTTTACAGGACGGTGACACGAGTCCCAGAACATGCAGTTATTAACCCGCAGGTCTGTATTCTTAGCACGAATGTCTTATGTTACCGGGGCAATTTTTAGAGGGGTGATTCCGGCCCACGTTGCGGAATGCGCAAGGCAGCACAACATTCCGAAGGTCTGTGGGCGTTCCGCCTGG
The DNA here is from genome assembly GCA_022702515.1 of Ilyophis sp. 1 JC-2022. Taxonomy (NCBI): domain Eukaryota; kingdom Metazoa; phylum Chordata; class Actinopteri; order Anguilliformes; family Synaphobranchidae; genus Ilyophis; species Ilyophis sp. 1 JC-2022. The sequence continues at coordinate 98,010,666 of CM040396.1, read as the reverse complement.
TAGCAGGAACGGGCCTAAACGGTGCTATTTTCTATCCGGTAAATCAAGGCTGCTTTCTGGGAGTTCATTTTATTAGAGAATGGAAGAGCACCGCTCTCTCTCTGTTCCCAAAGAGGAGGACTGAAAACAGAGAGCGCCAGGAATGCGTGCAGCAGGCTTCAAGGCTGTGAAATTCAGTCCCTCAGATATTCTTGTTATTAGTGACTTTTCTAATGTATCCCTTTGGTTTTGTTGTTTTGTTTGAGTATTGCTAGGAAAAGGAAATGGGATAGCAATTAAGAAAGGAAGAAAAAATTGCAGAAAGAAAGTAAAACACAGCAAACGAGTGCAGCGACCTCGTGGTCGTTCCAGAGCGGGACCGGGCCCCGGGGGTGTTCCCTCACAGGGTGGGCCATAGCGCTAACCCCCCCTCCTCTGAGACATCGGGGGGCAGCCACCTGTCTCTGCTCTCGGTTTAAAAGGATATGGAATGGCCCAGGCTCAGGTTCCTCTGCATCCCCAGCCATCTCTGCCCAGTACATACCTGAGTACCTGATATATCTGTATCTCTCACCCCCAGTCCACTTACTTAGGGAAACCGAGATCTTTCAGAAACCGAAAACATGCATTGAGTCTGAAGATGGGAGTTACATAATGCGTGTGTGGATTTGCGTTGGTGTATTTAATGGGGCAGTTATGGGGGTGGGTGCAGGGGGGTTGAGGTTTGGGTGTGGTGTGATTTATTGTGACTCAGTTTATATGTGTGACGGGGCACTGCTGCTGTTGTCCATCACCCCCCCCCCCCCCTCAGAAATGGGGCCTAGAAAGGCCCTCATCCTTTTTAGATCAGGCTCAGGTCCCGATCATATCCTCTCTATTCTAACTGAAAAAGTGAGCTAAGGCCGTCAATATGTTTAGCAGATTAAGATGATGAAGCACTTTTGAATCGACGACAACAACTGTCAATTCAAATCTCATGAAGTAGGGTACCGATTTTGGAACTGGAACCTCAAGAATGCAATCGGAAGCAATGTAATTTGAATTGAACCGGCTTTCAATTTTGAAATGCAACCGTAACTCTCAATTTCGGTATTTGGATGTGGAACTCGATGAGTGGAATTTATGTTCAAAGGATTGTTCACTGTTCAGTTTTTTTATGCCAGCGACAGCCGTGGCCGGAGGCATTATGTTTTCGGGTTGTCCGTCCGTCCGTCCGTCCACCCGTCCGTCTGTTCGTTCGTCCAGCCCATTCAAAAAAATTTTTTTACAAAACTGTATTGGCTGGCTAATTAGCTTCTCTATCAATCATTAGTTGCTCTGTGCTCCCCTGGGGTGATAATCCAGAATAGGGTATTTGTCGCTCTTCATTCACTTCTATAGGGTAGCTAAAACAATCTGAAAATTACACTTCCAGCGCGTATATGAACTAGAACAAAGTGGATTCTGTCAATACGAACAATAACCAGTCTTCGTAGATTTTTTTTTCCGTGTAATTCTAATTATTTATAAAAGTACTATTTTCTTAAATGTTGTTAGCAAGCAACCAGAAAAGACTAGCAAAAGGTCGGCAGGTCGGTTTGTTTACCATAGATAGGCCTATATACTACCAGGAACACTTGTTTCTGTGGAAATTTGGACCAATGAGTGGTTTCTGACGCATCGGCACATTACCGCTGTTTCTGGCACAAGCATTACCTACCGGATCTACATTCCAAATAAAATACGAAAAAGCCAGGAAAGCCCTATAGAAGTGAATGGAGAGCGACAAATACCCTATTCTGGATTATCACCCCAGGGGAGCGCAGAGCAACTAACAAACTTATTTCACAACCATTTGGACTCATATCATGGCCAGGTAACTACACTACCCAAAGTTCTACCAAAGTTCAGTTGTGCTTTAATTTATTTTTAGTTTATGTTTTTCCATTGGCCCCGATTTTGTGTGCTATGAAGGATATTCTATATATTTAGAGAAGTTTCTGATGGCCTTCCTTCAGGGATAGGGCATTTGGGGGTTTGTCTTAAAGTACAAAAATACACTCCAATACACTCCAAAGCAAAGTGTACAGTGACATTATACCTCCTGCGAGTATATGTGTGTATATTACCTGATTGTTCTTCAGAAAAATTACCTTTAATATTATTTATTATTTTCAGTTGGAACTATTTTCTATGCAACCTGAGGCCGCTGCACTCAAAGAAAGACGTGCCGGCAAAGTATAAAATAGATATTTATGTCTATAATTGCTATTTATGTTTTCTGCTTTAAAACGGCATATATTAGTTGTCCCTAATGGATTTTCTTTTCATAACAGGAAGAAAAGGTGTTTTTTTGTGATATAAAAAATTTTTAAAAAGACATTTGACCATCAATGAGCCATGAAATAGTTCTGAGAACCAGCCTTTACAGATGTGGATAGCAGCGAAAACCACTGGCTCACCAGCATCAGTTTTCGAATTTCAAGCCTGAGATCTTCCTAACTGTTTTCTTTCATACAGTCCAGCTTGTGTCCAGATGGCAACCTTCAGACCGACTTGCCATTACCTTGTTAACCATTCTCTCTCTCTCTCTCTCTCTCTCTCTCTCTCTCTCTCTCTCTCTCTCTCTCTCTCTCTCACTCCCTCTCTCCATCTCTCTATCTTTTTCACCTTCATTCTCTCGGTTTTCCGGTCTATTCTTCTCTTTCTGCTGCCTCAGGTCATTACCAACACTGCTGCCAAGTTAGTACCGGTTCCTGAATGTGGTGTGTGCAGCTTTTGTGGTGACGCATGGTGTCTTTAAGTAGTTTTTGTGTTGTGTTGTGTATCCATTCATTTTAGTCATATCAAATCATACTTTACTGTTAGATGCCCACAGTCACTGTGTCCGTATCCATGAACAAACAGATGTATGTACATAGATACATGCATGAAGTTTTAAATCAAAATCAAATTGAATAATTATGCATCTATGTACATAGAAACGGATATATAAATATAAAAATCGATAGATGTGTCTGTATCTGTGCATCTAGAGTAGACGTTGGTCCCAAATCCGCTGCTGCAGCGAGGTTCTAAAGCAGGGGTAGGCAACCCTGGTCCTGGAGTGCTGGAGACAGTCCTGGTTTTTGCTCCATCCAAACCTATAGCCACATATAGCCACCCGTGATTTTCGCTGCATGGTCGACAGGCCCCGTTCTCGTAAAAGCGCGCCGAAAGCCGCACCTCTCAGGCAACGGGGGAAGAACGCAACACATGCCCTGTCCTCCGTGAAAGGCCTCCGTTTTACCGCCGATCGTTAAACCTCCCTTTGTGGACAGAGAATGCGGTTACCTTGGTAACCCGGTGTTTTGAGCATCTGAACAATGGACGTGCATGCAGAGTGTTTGCTTGCGTTGTCAGGAATGATGGCAGCATTTCAGGTCGATATTGAGAAGTCTTGGGCAGAAGGTGCTTTTCAGTTTGCCTGGACTGATGTGGCCATTTGTGGCATTTGGTGATTGTGTGTATAATGTGCATATAATTTGTATACATTGATGCAAAACAGTTCATCCCAATAGTTTGCCGATCACTTTATCTTTACCACCTGAACTTATTTTTTCTTTCAAAAAGAGCAAAACATGTTGAAAAACTTTTTTTTTGTCACTGAAATTTTTCATACTGAAAAAACAAATGTGTGTTTTTTTCTGTCATTTATTAAAACAGGTGGTAAATTTGATGTGAAGAGGATTGTGGGTAATGAAAAGGTCCCTCTTTGTTTTTCTTGTTGATCGTTTTATTTTGGGCCAACTTGTAAAATTCCTAGATGCCTTTAGCAGTATTTATGAGTGTCGTGAATGGCTGGCAATCCTATAGGGAAGATTTGTTAGCCAGTTTCAAGCTGAAAGTAGAAACTCCGTACAGGTTTACTGGCCTAAACCACACATCACTCAGCCCTCTCTTCCTTCACTGTCACACCTCTACTCCCTGGCCCACAAAATGTCTTCATCCTCTTTTTTCCCTCTCTCTCTCACTCTCTCTTATTCTCTCTCTCTGTCTCTCTCATTAACTCTCACTCTCTCATCCCCTCTCTCTCTCTCTGTCTCTCTCTATCTTTTCTCTCTCACATTCTCTCTTTCTCTCTGTGTCTCTCATTCCCTCTCTCTCTCTCTCTGCCTCTGTCTCTCTCTCTTTCTCTCTCTCTCTCTCGGCCCCTCACGGAAATGCCCCCACCCTCCCACCCCCCGACAGCACTGAGTACATCCCCAGCTTCAACCCCAGCGCACTGAAGGACTCCGCCCTCTCCACTCACAAGCCAATTGAGGTCAAAGGTCCTGGAGGCAAAGCCACTATAATCCATGCCCAGTACAACACGCCCATTAGCATGTACTCCCAGGATGCCATCATGGACGCCATTGCTGGCCAATCCCAGGCCAGGGGCAATGAGATGTCCAGGTAAGACTACCCCCCACCCCCCCTCCCCCCCTCTTAACCCTGCATGATCCCGCTGCACTGTTCGCCCGCTGGCCGCGCTAAGCTGGACACGTGCCAGACCACTCCACGCTGGAGAAAGCCAAAAGACTCACAGGGATGTTCTTATAAAGGACAAAGTTATTTTTGGTCCAATGTTTTTTTTTTTCGTTTTTTTTTCTCCTCAATCTAAAGCATGTCGTAGACACCCGCAAATCTCGTCAGGATCAGCTGTTTTGTTTTATTGCGTTTATTTTTCTTATTTTCGTGCGCTGTGGTTTGAGACAGAGCAGGAACACCTGTTTGTTCGGTGGTGTTGAATGAGCCGAGCCGAGCTGTAGGTGGCTGTAATGTGGAGAGGAGGATGGTCAAAGGTCAAAGAAAGTGGTGAAGGCGTGGCCATGCATCAGCTCTCTAAAGAAAGCAGCCCACGACAAACACAGATGGGTCCATGCATTGTGTGTGAACCACTCATCCATTCGTGTATTTTACTCATTCGTCCATCAATCCCGGAGATTTAACTGAGTCTTCAAACATAAGATCCGCACTCCAAAGCTGCCAAACTCTAGAATGTCATTGCATGCTGTAGTGTTAAGATTTGCCTTCACTGGAACTAAGGAGTCTAGCCAGAACCATGAAAAACAGCCCCAGACCAAGGCGTGTCCATCTACTTTTGGCGATATAGTGTATGAAGATATTTGAACATATGGAAATGTACGTACTGTGTGTTGAAGTTCAGCAGTCATAATACAAACCAGATCTAAATCTTTACAGACCGTTTATTCACCGGTTGTGATTCAAATGGAGGGAGATCTGGCTGTTGACCAAGAGCTTCCGACACCACTGTGTGTAGGGTGTATGTTCACTTTTGCTTCTCTCGCCTCTTCCACAACCTTCCCCCCCCCCACGCCCCGCCATCACATCCCATACCCTGCTGCTTGTCCCGCCCCTTTCTCTGTGGCTCCGCCCCCTGCCGGTCATGTGACTCCCTCAGCGATGAAGCACCTGCTACTGGCTCTCCCTTGGCGTAAGTAGACTTGACTGCTGTCCCGGACGTGCGCAGCCCAACCTGCGTCTCTGTCTGCGTCTCCCTCAAGCCCCTGCTTGCTCACCTCCACACACGCCCCCCTTCCCCACTCCCCTACTCCTCTACTAACATCGCCACCCGGTGGCCGTCTGTGGAAAGCTCAATGGGCCTGTCTGTCATGAGATTCATGGTTGGTGTAGAGAAGTGTGCCTGGACTTGAGTTAAGGTGACTGATGTTTGCCTCGCCCGTGTTCCCCAATGCAGTGATGACATCACAGAGCACAGAACACGGGGTTCGTTAAGCTTTAGGGCTGGGCAGATGTTGGCCTCGGTGGACTAACATTTGGTACAGCTATTCAGAAATGATTGTGAGAAAGGTTTGCTGAAGACCGCTGTGGTTATCGCTTGTTTTACTTCTGGATTGGAAACATTGCATGTTTCGTTTTTTTTCATCACAAACAAGGCAAACCAAGGCCTGATAGCCAAATACTGTTGTGCTTTTGGCGTATCGGGGAACTCCTGAATCCTCAAAGCCGCCTTCCTGTTTTCTCAACTGATTTTGGGATAAAGTCAGAAGGTTGTTGAACCTTTGCGGCTTTGCGCTTTGTATCCATTGCTCTCACTCCAGCTGGCATTTATGCTACCATGTGAAATATCACCTGAGCTGTAAAATAAGCTGGTCTGCTCACTGGAGCTGTACATCTAGAACTCTCCCCCTGGAGAGATGATCATTCCTTCTCTGGACCACCTGTACAGATCAATGTTGATGCTCAAGGCTTCTCTATTTTGTATTGCCAGATCAGTATTCCTTGCAGGATATCTCATTTAAGTAATGTATCTACTTGGAGTTTTGTTACTGTCTGTGATGGTAGTGATCGCCATAAACCGTGTGTGCTGTATGGCTCGATGGGTGTTTGAAGGAAAAAGCTTTTTCGCGGCAGTTTGTGAACTTTGACCAAACCGTAGGCCAACTCCGGGCAGTTGAGCAAAGGAAATATCAGGAGAGATAATCAGTCAAAATCTAAATATTCATCCACGGAATTCACTATTCCAGTTTTGCACAATATACCAAGAACCAATGCTAGTGATTGCACGTCTCGTCTGATGGAAAAAACGGAATTCTGTAAATGTTCTGAGATCCGTCACCCTCCTGTTAAAGATGTGTGTGCGTGTGTGTGTGTGTGTGCGTGTGTGTGTGTGTGTGCGTGAGTTTGTGTATGTGTGTGTGTGTGTGTGTGTGTGTGTGTGTGTGTGTGTGTGCGAGTTTGCATGTGTTTGTAAATCGTAACAAAATAAGAGTGCTATCAAGTCATGCTATGCAAGAACACTGGCAGGCTTATGCACTCAAAATCAGTAGAATAGAAAACTGCTTACCTACAGTACAGTAAAGATTTTGATCTTTGCTTGTGTGAACACACGTCTGAGGACCGCAACTCTAGCTCTGGAAATGAGCATGATTCCATTATTTTTACCCGGATTCTCAGTATGGTTTATTTCCCTTAAAATTTTTCCCTTAAGTTTCTCTTCATTTTTGAAAGCTTCTTTATGGAATTAGTATATGGATGTAGGTACTTCCAGGCCTTGCGAAAATAAGGAACTGATTAACTGAGCTATGGGTTTACCATATTTAGCAGTTTTTTCACTGTTCACCGTAAACTAAACTGTATGGAAGATGACTAATGGATGTATGGTTTTCCACTAAGCTGTCTCTGTTACATTGACCATGGACAATATAAGTGCTCCTACCCTAACTTACAGCTCCTTTGAATGCTGAAAAACACTCATTAGCTTCACTGGTTGACAACAAAAACTCACAAACAGACGGAAAGTAAGGAGAGGGAATGCTTCTCCGGAAGTTCCGGAATCCTATCAGGAGAGGGTGGAGTTACAGTAGCAAGGGGAGGGGCAATGCTACTGTGGCTCCTCCCACAAACAGCCCACGCGCCCTCATTGGACGTGGCCGAGGGCAGACTGACGCCATCGGGCTCTCTCTGTGGTTGCAGTACGCTCCCAGTTAAAGACACTCTCGTAGACAGTGCCTCCCCAGTCTATCAGGCCGTGATCAAGACTGACGACCAGGACCAGTCGCTCTCTGAGTGGACCCGTCGCGCCGCCCACCTCCAGTCCAAGACCTTCCGCATCCTCGCCCACATCACGGGAACCGAGTACCGTGAGTACTGCCCCCCCGCCCCTTCGCCTTGCCCCGCTCAACCTACCCCCTCGCCACGCCAACTTTCCCAACCCCTGCTTGCAGTTCAGGTCCATAGCAGCCATAACCAAAACTTTTATAATGATCAACACCTTTCACATATTTAGAATTGTTAATAAATAATAACATACAAACACACATACACGAAGCATGCATACTGTCATGAAGAGAACACATGTTCTCATAGTTATATCACCATTATATCAGTTATATCAGATCATCGTAATGAATTTGAATCATGTTGGAAATATGTTCATATAATAAACAATATTGTGAATACATTTGAAATAAATCTCTTTTTTCATCTGCTTACAGGCTTTTCTCTGTTTGACTTTTTCTCTTTCAGTGCAAGACCCAGATGAAGAAGCTCTGAGGAGATCAAGGTAGGCAGCTAGCAGCAGCTACGGTGGCCTCATAGGGACACACAATCTGTAAACACACTAGGCCCAGAGCCAGGCTTTGCCGCCTGTGAAAGGGATGGTTCTGTAGGCGGAGGGGGAACCCCTGTCTACAGGCCTCAGCCTCACACCACTTCTATCATCACCATAAAGGTTGGAATGTGATTCTAGGACTGGGGTGAGGGGTGAATTGGGGTATCCCCGGTGTTTTGGTCCCTCGTGGACAGACCTGTCTTGCCGCAACCGACAGCCATAACAAGCTCGCCGGAGGTCCCTCTCTACGCTGCTTCACTGTTCAATAGTGTCACACACAGAATGCTAACGTCACACACTGTTCGCTAGCATTGCACACAGAGTACTAACACTGTTCACTAGCATTGCACACAGAATGCTAACACTGTTCGCTAGCATTGCACACAGAATGCTAACACTGTTCACTAGCATTGCACACAGAATGCTAACACTGTTCGCTAGCATTGCACACAGAATGCTAACACTGTTCGCTAGCATTGCACACAGAATGCTAAGATCAACTTGCCATGGTGATTTTTTCACATGGAACATGAACTCGCGCCAGTTATAATCATGGTTTTGCATTCATTGTAATGACTGTTCAAATATAATTCTTATTCTCTGTGAGAGGTTTTTTTATGGTTTACAAAAGCGAGCCATACTTGTCCAAGGCACATGAACACATAGAGATCTGAAAATGGCCATCGATCAACGACTAAGACCAGAGCCTGAGCGTGTCAACACGTCGCTAGAGCGTTTGTTACGGCTGTCGCTGAGGCAATTGAGGTCGTTCCTGAGAGTCGCCCAAGCACCCACGAGGCACCACACTTACTGATCCCACAGATCTATGGCAGGGGAGTTGAGGCAACAGTCCCTAATCTGTCTTTCCCCTCTTTCTCTCTCTCTCTTTCTTCCACCCCCATTCCCGTCTCTCTGTCTTCACGCCACAGGGAAATGTTTGAATCAGAAGCTAAAGGCCCACGTTTTGCTAAATTGAAAAACTGGCACAACGGCCTGTCAGCACAAATCCTTAACATACAGGAATAGATGCCCATGAGCAGTAGACAAAGTAACTAGCGCCAGCCAGGCAGAGCAGGAGTAGGTGAGGTGTAAGAGAGTATTTAGTGACTGGAATGTGAGTAAAAGAGTGGTAGAATAGCTCATGATTTGACAGAGAAAGCTTTCTTGTTGAGTGCTTTCTGTTCACGGTCATGTACCGCCATATGTTATTGGGCACGTATCCTTCCGCCTTCGTAATGTAGCGCATAGATTTTTCCTTTTATTTTTTTTCCTTTCCTCCATCTTATATTTTTTCCCCATTTTTCCCAATTTTTCTGGGCTGTGCTACTGAGCCTAAATCAAAAGTCACTGTTGCTGTCCAACAAAAGAGTTGTATTTCCCTGTTTGAATATAATGAAAAATAATTATTATGACTGTGAATAAAAGCTATACCACTTTAAACCAAACAAAACCAGAAGAGACACTGCTTTTTTCAGCTTTTTCCTTTGTTTGTTGTCAGAATGTACATTGAAATGAATGAGGTCTGCAAGAAAGGAATACCTTTGTTCAAAACTTGAGCACAGGCTCAGATAATATCAGGCCAGCAAAGCTAAGAAACACTGGCTCAAATCACTCTGTGGCTGTAGGGAACTATACAAACTCCATGGCCAATGGGTACAAAGCAATATCTTGGCCTGGGTCAGAACCATAGGGTAGGATGTGAAATTAACTCCCTCCATCAGCCAAATGCTGGTAAAATTTTGATTGTAGCTGGTAAGATTTTCTACTCTAGCAGCCACTTTGGCAGGTTGTGTTATATTGTAAAAGGGAATGTGGCTGGTAAAATGTTGAAAATGGCTGGTGATTTTTAGAAACCACAAGCCATGGAAAAGTTAATATCATGCCCTGATAGGGTACCACATATCATATTCTTGCAGACCTAAGAGAGAAATCATTCAAATAGAATCAGTATCCTTTTGCTCAAGCATCTAAGACAGTGGGAAAGTAGTTCATAGTATCAGGGGGAAAAAAGTACAATCTAAACTGAAAAATTTGAAGAATTAACAAAATGAGCTGGTGATATTTATGTGTCCCTGAAAACAAATATTTAGATAAGGATACCAATTATTAATTACCGGTAGCTTGTAAGGCTCATAACTACTGAACTGTAATTCTGTAAAGATTAATGCTGAAGTGACAGTTACATTTATTTCATGGGTAATGGCTAATTGCATAGAACTCTCGAGACTACAGGAAATTGCATATCAGCCCCCTTGCTTCTGTGAAAGGATCTTGTGGACAGAGCAAAAGTTGTATTTGTCTGGAGAGAGTGAGGAATTTGAGAATCGATAACGGCCCTTTGCCAAGAGGGAAAGTGGCGTGGATTAGCTGTGCTGTGCCTGCATTCATTAGTGAACCAGCATGGCTACTCTGTAAGACGCTCTTTTAAAAAGATTTACGGATATAGTCTTAGGCTGCAGCAGATGGCCTGCTACTTAGAATAAGATGGGAGCTACTTTAGGAAATGTTACAGTTACTTTTCTCTTTTTGCTTCAATTGCCTTGGAGAGAAGATTGCGCAATCACAATTTACCTTTCCCAATCGTTGTAGCCTATGAGCTGTCACCTTTTAGAAAACAATTCCTTTTCTTCCTCAAAGAGAGGGAATGGGTTACTCGCTATTCAGATCTGGAATTTTGAGGTTAATGCCACTTTGCACAGAGGGTCTTCTCTGTTTTTCATTTCATGCCAAACCTGCACACTGTAGTACTACACCCCCTCAGATACAGAAATCTGGCCTGCATAGCTCAAAACCCGCATGGAGATGATGTTCTTGTAGGTCGTAAAGATGCACCTGGGTTTTAATGGTGTGTTTGGTAGCTGAAAGAGAAGGCTTGACATTAAAATCCAATAAACTACACAAGGAGGATGATATCGACAGGTGGAATATTAACAGGGTGGCGTTTAATCGATCTATTGAGAGCAGTGCTTTGATCTACTCCTCAAACTCCTTTTATTGTTTTTTTACTGAAGCAAGGGGCTTGAATAAGGTCTTTTTAGTGTTAGGTGGGGGTGTGGCTCGCTAAACAGGAGCGAGGTGAGAGGGAGTATAGCGGTGGATGTTCAGAACCTTGCGTGTTTTGGTCCGTGCTAAAGAAATCGCAGTGAAGTCATGAACACAAGAGGTACATAGTTAGGCCTTCAGCGTTAGACTCCATTACACCTGGAACAACATGCGATTGCTTCATTGGCAACACTATCCATTGAAGTGGGTAGTTGGAGGAAGGGGAAAGTTCACGTGAATTTTCTGCTGAATAGGTGTCTGGTTTCTTCACGGCACCGGGTGAAGGCATCCTGAACATTGGACGCAGAGGTTTAAATTTGTGTATGGTCATTGCTTTCCTAAGTAAAGCACATCTCACCTGAAGGCCCACTCCAAACTGTAGGGAAAAAACATATAAGACTCAAAGATACTTCTGACAGGGGGAAAAAAAGCAAGTTGCAGTATTTGTCAATTTTGGGATAGTGCCTCTCTGGCTGCGTGTAGAGCAGGCTGGTCTAGTTGCAGGTGCTGAATAGTCTTCCATTACATTATTTAAGAGGCCCGGTGCAGTCACTTTTTTTCTTGCATTTAAAGTGTTTATTAAACTACATCGCCGGTTCTTAAACTTTGTAATATCGGGACCTAAATTAGAAATACTTTTTAATATCGGGACCCAAATGAGACATTTGGTACCTTTCAGGGACCCATCAAATATGAATACTAGCATGGCCTACTGGACTACAGACTAATTCCAGGGCGTGCCTCATGACACTCCCGTGACCTATTTTGGGTCCCATCCTATAGTTTAAGAAATACTGAGCTACATGATAAAGATGTACGTATACTCCAGATTTGTAAAGGGGAACATGACAAAATTTGGTTTTAGGTAAAGTGTGTCCCTTCTGAACCAGAGCCTTGGTGGTATGACACAGCGTGTCCGTTCTGATACTGTAAGACAACTTCTGATCGGTAGCACCACTCGCTGGTTAAAATGTAAACTGTCACGCTGCTTACACATGTGCTACTTTTAACACTTCAGGCTTTCCATTCGTAACCCATTCATCTGCCCTACAAGCCAATTAACTTCAGCCAAATTAGCAAATTACTTCAATAAAGTTTACAACAGATTAAATAACAATCCTTCCTATTAGTCCTGATATGTACATGTATGTACATTTAGGCTACAGTCCATTTATGTATTGTTCAATTTTTAAAAATAATTTAAATGAAAAATGTGATGAAGGCTTAACAAAAAGCACAACATTTTCATGCATTATCTCGTGATAGTGTGCATTTAATTTTGGTATGTGTCAGAATAGGTAAAAACGATCAAACTATTTGTTGCATAAAATAAATATGAATTCTATATAAAGTAATGGTTTTGTGCCTCCGTGTGGAGGATGTGTGGAGCGAGCTTCCTGCCTACGGAACCCTTGTGGACCTTGTGAAGTGTTAGTCAGGCCTGAGTGACATAATCAGTGATGGCAGAGCAGGATCAGGATGTTGAAGAAAAGGACAAGGGAAGTGCTGACCAGAGGTGACTCGCTGTCACACATCGCTCCATCTCCACAAGGAGAGAGGAATAAAAAAAGAAACAAACAAACAAGCAAAAGCCAAAAAAATTCGAAATCAAACTGTGAGTAGTGAAAAGAGCTGAGAAGGTAATTCTGCTTGTCTGCTTTTTGACATAGGGGAACGTTTTGTTGCGCCTGCTGTCGGCTGAATTGTATGGATTAATCACATTTTCAGTTGGATCCATTGCTAACTGCTCTCTTCCCTGTGTATGTTTCCGTACCCCGCCCCCCCACATTTATATTCTGAGAAAAACCCCTGTCTCATAACCCCACCCCCACTGCCTGCACGCAATGCATGCTGGGAAGAGAGTGAGTGTGCGTGTACCTTTGGGTGTCTTCCCCCCTTCCTCTTCCTCTTCCCTCTCTCTCTTCATCCCTCCTTTTCAAACAGAGCCTCTACTTCCTCTACGCCCTGCATTCCAGGCCTCTGATCCATCGCTTTTTCTGCTTTCAAAATCTTTTTTTTTTTTTTTTGGACACAAAACAATAAATAAAAAATAAAATTAATAACAAAACGAAAGCAATCGATAAAGAAACAATGTCGTACCACCCCTTTTTTTTTTTTTTGCCTCTTCCTCATCTTCTCTTAAAAACACGAGCACAGGACTTCCAGTATCTGACAGTGAGCTGAGCAAGGGTACTGTCTGTGTAGAACGTTTAGGGAATGTTGCTTGGACATTTAGTGGATGTTATAGATGTGTCACAGCTGTTTTTGGTTCGACATGTGGCCTTTGGTTAGCTCTTCATGGTGGCCAAGAGAGGTCTCTGTAAGACTTAGCAAGGTCTGAGTTAGCCACTTAGCTTATTTGTACTAGAGTGTGATGTTCCTGTTTGGTCAGTTGGTTTGGTTAGTGTGGCTTATTGGGGCCTATTTCACTTGCTTGGTTGTGTGCTGCCAAAGTGAGACAACAGTGAGACAACTGCAATATAACACAAGTATGGATCGACAACATACAACGATTTGTAAGGAATTTGTCTTTCTAAAAGTGAGAGTAGGTCCATGGCATACTTAGAGCTTAGAGGGATGGCGTAGTGCATAGTGTTGTTTAGAATCTGTGAGGGTCATGACCCCTTTGGGGAGGGCTGTCAGAATGGCCTTCTGATCACTACTGGGGCTGGTGTTCTGGTCTGTGTGTGTGTGTGTGTGTGTGTGTGTGTGAGAGAGTGTGTTCTCCCCAGTCACTCTGTGTGTATCATGCTCTTTCTCTTCATATCCATGCTCTTTGATGCTCTCCTTCACATTCCGCTCTCATTATGCTTGTATTAACCTGTCTGGCCCCTCCCACTCCCCTCAAGCCACTCCCCCTCATTACCCAGTCATGCTAATAAGCTTTGCTGTCAATTTTCATAGAATGGAATTTCTACTGAATGTATCACAGGTGTACAGGAGTTAGTGTAGCTTAGCAGCAAAATATCACCTGTCATTGGACATACAATCTCAAGTGTTGCGTTACCTTTTCCGCTGCACTAAGTCAGCCGATGCTTCAGCTCAGTGACATCTTAACGGCTCCAGAAAGGGATAGCGTCAGATTTAGCACTAGCCGCCTGTTGCCTCTAACCACCATTGTGAATCACCCCTCGCCTCCTCTCCTCCATTGCTTACTTGTCGTTTAGCGGTGTCCACGTTGTTCTATCGCGCGTGCATGCTCTGGCCTCTAACACTTCCTGTCCTGCTCCCTCCACTTCCCCTGTCTGTGTAAGCCTGGCTTCTAAACAGTGTGCCAGGTCTCCAGCAGACTGTGGCTGCTCTAACCCTGTATTCCATACTGGGAGAGGACAGTTTCCCTATGTTGATAAGCGTACCAAGCAGAGATTTCCAGCAGGGGGCGCCATAGGTGCCAGTTGTCAGTTAAGCCTTGCCGTGGGCCTTATAGAATATTCTCACTCCCTCTCTTTGCCCCCCCCCCCCCTCCTCCTCCTCCTTCCCCACCACTCTGATATTACAACAAACGTTCCCTGTTGCAGTGGCTGAGAGTGAGAGAAATGGATTCCATTCGTATGTCTCTTGACCTAAAACCAAAACTGAGGTAGAATTATTGAAACATGTAGACCAATAGGCAAATTAAAGCATGGATGTGAGATACACTCCAGAATATCTAAATTTACAATTCGGTCCGATGTCCCTCTACTTCTTTCTTTCTCTGTCTACTTCCTACTTCTTTCTTTCTCTGTCTTTCTTCCTATTAATGTTTTTGACCTAAGCTATAAGAGGTTGGCTTTCAAAGCACAAAAATAATTGACTGTTCTGTCGACAGTTATTTTCTAGATCAGGGCTTCCTGGAGATCTACCATCCTGTAGGTTTTTACTCCAACCCTAACAAAGCACACCTCATTCAACAACTAGAGAGCTTGTTGAGCTGCTCATTAGTAGAATCAGGTGTGCCAAATTAGGGTTGATATGAAAACCGACAGGACGGTCGATCTCCAGGAACAGGGTTGGGCAGCCCTATTCTCAACGTTATTTTGCCACGTCCTAAAGTGCATTAATGATCTTATTAGATCAAATATTTTACTACTGAAGTGGTACATGGGAAAAACAACTGTTTTATGTACTGCATTAATGTAATTGTAAACCAAGGTAACTCATTGGTTTATTCCTTCAGGGGACACAACCTGCTCTCTTAAAATTACAGTTTTATTTACGATGAATTGCATTTTGTCAGACAACCTCGCCTGTACTCCTTCTAAAAATCCTTCTGTGCCTCTCTGTGGAATATGTGTGTGTGTTGAAGTGTGTGTTGTGGTGTGAATCAAGAAGACTCCAGTCACACAAAGCTGGGTTTCTCTTTCCATAGTGCGCCAACAAAGTTTACGTATTCAAACAGGACCCACAATGCACCACAGATGCTCACTTAAGTGTGGGCAGTTTATAATTGTTTTAGGGCCATGGTAGGTAACCTGTAGCTGGTTGTATGTGGCACCATAAACTCCACAACACTGTGTTTCTTGCTGTGCTTGCAACTTTATTAATTAAATTTGACTTACGTTTGGGACCACAGTTCTTCGTCAGAGTCTCAAAGTGAATGGTAAAACACATACTCTTATAAAGACGTGGCAATTAGTCCCCGGGTTGATATGGTTGTATGTGACCCAATGATGCTCAGAGCAAAAATAATAATGTCCTGCCTACTTTAATGTGAAAATGTCCATATTTTAGTGTATAAGTTATTCTGTATGGAATTAAATCATACAAAAATGTAAAAGAGAAATGCAAAACTATTTATGAGGATAAAACATTTTGTAATTTTATTTGCCGTTTTATATAAACCGGTGCGTTCCTCCTGGATATCTGCTCCAGTGTTTGCGGCCCATTTGGGAGAAGAGAGCTAATGCTGCCCACATGCAAGACTGGATATTGGTGTGTCAGTGCAGCATAATAGGTAAAAAAACGGTTCAATTCCCAGGTAGGGAACACTGCCATTGTACCCTTGAGGAAGAGGTATATATCCAGCTGTATAAATGGAAACTAAGTTTCTGGATAAGAGTGCCTGCTAAATGCCAGTAATGGATTACTCTCCCATGGTTTAGCAGTACGCACTAGGCTAGCACAAGCCACTGGGTGGAACCCGTGGAAGCCGCATGGATTTAACATTGTCCTGCAGCACACAAAAATAGGAGCGTAAAATATCTCCTGCTAATTACATCACTAGAAGACTAGATGTTTGATTGACAGATCGATGGAGTGGTGTTGCGTGCGTCGGAGGCTGTGTTTTTTGTGTGTGAGTGCGTTTTGTTCTGTTTGTTTTTTTGTTTTTTTTAATGTACCCAGCCTCAGAGTTGCCCTTCTCCTTGTCCGCTGTCAGTCATACTCAAGGTGCCTCGTCTCCCCTGCCAGCTGACACGCCACGTCACGTGTGCGCCACCTGAAACCACACGCTAACTTCATGGGTTTGACACACAAGCCAGAGACCTCCATTCCTTGACTGTTACGGTCCCTTTGCTACAGTGACGTTTTGAGGTTGTGACCACCTTCGCCCCGTGCGGTGGGGGAGGGGGGTTCCAAATTCACTTGCACCTGTTTTAGCTGGTTTGAAGCATCTAAGAACTACGAATGGTCTAAAAGTAGCATATCGTTAACCGCCCCCCCCTCCCCCCCCCCCTTTTGGAAATATGGTTTATTCCAAATTTAGTGGTCGGAAAGCAGCTGAGGAGTGGAGATCCTGGTGTTTTGGGGAGGGACAGACAGTCACTAGGCCTGCTGCTGCTAGGTGCCTGCCCCACCCCCCCTCCCTTCCACTTCCTCTCTCCCTGGTCTCCTCCGACGGTCATCCGCATTCCATTACCCTTTTCCCAGAAGAAGAAACTGAAAAACAGGGGGGTGGTGGGGAGCCACTTTCTCTAAGAACTCAAGAGGTCGAACTCCAATTCAACCCACGGGCTTGATTTAAACCCCCCATCTATGGAGAAGAACTATGAAGAGCTATATCTATTTATTAATCTGGCTCGCAGTGACATCAGCACTATTTCCTTTCACTTTTGTGGAAAGCGCAGGGCCTGAAGTCGTGCTCCGTTGGTTCTTGGTATATGCTGTGTTTTAACCCTTTCCTCTGACAGGGCCGGAAATCCCACCCGAGGCTCTGTCGACACCTGCTCTCTATCTGACGTCCGCTATCTTATCAATCGGGGCACATTGTTAACGGATCAAGTATAAGCAGATGGGAGCTTTCGCATTTTTTTATAGTCAATCATTCACTGTGTGAGCTCCCGCCTACGCGCTTTTCCCTGCTTTCTCCGGCCAAAGGAAGTGATTGATTAAGATTTTCCTGCCGAAACGCAGTCAGTTAAATAGACCCTGAGTGCAAAATCGATTCCTCTGTAGCCAAAGACCTGCAGTTTCCAATTAACAGGAAAATACAACACGATAGAGGCTCCCAGTCCTCTCCAGTAACTTATATAATCAATTGGCACTGTGAGCTTTTTTATTAGACTAAGGGGCTGCGTCAATAAACTGTTGGATTTTCATTCCGCACCCCACGCCCTCCTGGTGTAAGTGCTCTTCGAGGATTTGAAATCGTGTACATGTGCCACGCCCTGAAGCCTGCCCTTTAGTTGTGAAAGAAGATCACAGAGGAATTAGGATCTTCATTAAACCCACCCTCTCAAGTCTGTCTGTTTTGATGAATATCCTTGCATTGGGTTGCCCGATATCAAAGCTCTGTTGTTTGTTGTTGGTTTTTTTGGCATGAGAATGAATAAAACGTCTTGCCCTAGCTCTGTATGTATATGATATGACACACACGCACTTTTCTGTGCCTGTTGGATCTGTATATATATATATATATATAGGACCTGATTTACTAAGACCTTTAGCGTGTGCAAAACCTCATGGTGTTTGTTCTGCACCAATCATTGGTTGTGTTATTAGTTTTGGGTGTGCTAAAAGTTTTTGCACCCGCTAAAGGTCTATAGTATCAGGCCCATAAGGTATATATTCCCTTCCAAGGTTTTGACCTGTTCTTTTCATTGCAACCTAACCCTCTTATCTAGTACTCCTATTGAGCATGCTCCAGTCTCCACAAGTCCCCCGCCCACTGCTCTGCCTGCTGATTCTGATGCTGATGCTCTTGCTGATGCTGATGCTGCTGTTGCTGATACTGCTGATGCTGCTTCGCCCAATCAACTCGCCGCCGAGCCACAGGCCATAGCCAATCAGGCGCCGCCGTCTCCTCTCGCTGACCGGGCTCCTCCCCCGGAGCCTGCTCCCGTAGAGCCCGCCCCAGAGAGGTAATGTGCTGTGTGGATTGGTTGTTCAGGGCCAGTCGTTTGGACCCCGTCAATGGCCCCAGAGTATACGTGTATATATATGTTTTAGTTTTATTTGTCTTAGTTTGGTGTGACATCCTTTGTATGTCATGTAAGGTTTGTCGGTGTCTACCGAGTTATTTTGAGAGTCGACTTGATTTTTAAAAAATAATTAAAATGGATAGTGTTATTTAAAAAGGAGGTTAATGCAGCCTTGACGTTGTTTATGGGGTGTTGTGATCGATACGTTCTCGACACATACGTGCCCGCAAATGCCTTGTGAGTGATGTCATCCCAACGTACGTGCAGAGACAGGGTTTTGCCTGTGTAGATCGCTACCGGAAAAGCATCCACAATATACAATATACAGGTTTTAATCAATCTTGCACAAAAACAAAACTTGTTTTTAGGATTATTTCAACTACATATGATGTAATTTAAGCACTTGATAAATGTAGATTTGAATGTTTTAAGCATTTTTTTAAACAGTTTTAAATTAAACTGAGGGACCACCCTAAGTAAAAATAGCTATGGTTAGAAGGCTACAATTTTTCAACTTGACATTTACCTATTTGGTTGCTTGCTAGCTTTTATTATATAATTTTATCATCTCTAGCTAACCATAGCCACAAACATTTTCTGCTGGAGATTTCTGTTGCTGTTTCTTTTAATAAGACTTTTACTAAATTATTATTATTTTAATAATTTCCCAAATCCTGATAGTTTAGAAACTACTCACTGCAACCAATGGCACCACCACAAGCCTTTTTGAACAGTTACAAAATCTGACTGGCAATTTTCCAAATCACACTGAGCCTGCTCAAGCTTCCTGTTTTGTGTGATGACATCACCAAGCACTTGTGGGCGTGTCTATGTTGACTACGTATTGGCCTGACATTGGCAGACTCTACCAGTGACAACATGCTGAATTTGCAAAGGTGAGTTACTGCGATTCATTGAGAAAGTATTTTGGTGTATTCAGACGGACGCTTTGTAAGATTGGGTCTTTCTGCACCAAAAAAAAGAACAAAAACACATTTGCCAATAAGACACCACCAGTCACCAAATCCAATCGGTTGCTTCAGGGAAGCCGTGAGACATTGGCAGAATTGTCCCCATTCTGAGACATCCCAATAGAGGCCTGCATTATCTTAAACCGGTGTCAGAATAGAGAGCCTAACTCAACTGCTCAATGTGTCCAGTTTCATTAACCAAAACTCATATTAATCATTTACCATTCATGATAACATGTGTTCTTTTCCCCCATTTTAAACTCTGACCTAATATGACCTTGCTACTGCATGGCTGTCTACTGCCGCTGCCAATGCCCAGCGAAAAAGTGATCACGCAGGAACGTAATTTACGTGGTCCTCAAAGGATAGCGTTTCAGGTCTTCACTCTGTGTCATTTAATGTGTCGGCTGACAGCACCGGCAATCAGTGCGGTTCGGCGAGTTTGGCTACGTGTTCTCTGAGTTGGGTTAAATGTTCTCTGTGTGTGGTTAAGTCTTCAGTGTTTGGTTACGCGTTCTGAGTTTGGCGAGATTTGTGCATCAGTCTTTGTGCAGCAATGCAGAGATTTATCTTGTGTGATATAGAACTGTTTTTGAATTGACCTGTTAGCTGTAAGATCTGATTGAAGGCTGTGCAGATATGTAATCTCTGGTCTCCTCGGCGATGGGACGTGAAGCGCTGTGATAACCATGTAAATAACAGTCTTTGGGCCTCTCTGTTTTTTTAAGCTTATCTGAACCAATCATTCTCATTCTCTCCCTTTTCTCCAATTGTGATGCATTGTTTTAATTCAGCCAATGATTCCACAATGACCTGCTGCAGCTCCGCCTACAAAAGTGTCCCAGCATCCAGTGCTGTTGCCACTGTTCACCTGTCTGTCCGCCATCCGCCGTGTCAGCTGTTCTCTCCTTGCAGGCAACCCGAGGATGACCCACGCTGCATGCTGGTATATTCACACTCCACTGCTACCTGCAAAGACCATAGAGCTATTGGCCTCTCAACCCCATCGCGTATCAGTCAATACATGGAATTATAAAGGGCGCAACCTATATATACAAGGCCTCCTTGTTATAACGTGGTTCTTGTGATGTGGTTACATTCCTGTGGATGGGAAAGATTAACCAGTATGTAGGGACAAGTGGAAAGTGTAAAATGAGAGTGTAAAATGAAAGTGTAAAATGAGAGGGTTCGGGTCACGTTGCAGTGAGGGAGCTTTTCAGAATCATGTAAGACTGCACCGTGAGAAAAAAACAAAAACAAAACCTGCTTCACAGTCCTTATGAGGAAGATACTGTTTCAGGCCACTGGGAGGTCCTCTCTGAGCTGTGTGTGTGTTTTGTGTGTGTGCGGGTGTGTGTGTGGGCGTGTGCGCACACGTGTGTGTGTGTGTGTGTGTGTGTGTGTGTGTGTTTGATTATGGAAGAGGAAACACAAGGACACACAACAGCTCCCTGTTGTAGTCCCCAGGCTCCGCCCCTAGCTCCTCCCCCAAGGATCACCTAACTCTCCTCTGTCATTCGCAGCACACCGGCGCCCCCAAAGCCGGAGGCCCCCATGGCCCCGGCGGCTCCTGTGGTCCCCGTGGCCCCCGCAGGACCCCGTCACCTGTCGCTCGCCGCCTCCGCAATCTCCACTGCGCTCAGTGCACAGTCTAGGTACAGCTGTCACTCATGCTCCCTTTCCCACCCCTTTCCCTTGATTGGTCAGGAGGCAGGTCTGGCCACACCCTTACGTGGTTTCGATCCTGATCTGGGGTCAGCAGGGACCGTGACTAAGCAGGGTGTGGACTGTTGGCGGAAATAGGGCGGGGCCAGCTTGTATGGAGATGAGTGAATAATGCTGTTGTGAGATGCTTAGATGGAAAAAAAGTAGTCTGGCTATCACCTGCTAAGAAACCACAGAGAAACCTGAGAAGGGGGTGGGGCTAAGTCAAGGGATCTGGGAGGGGCCATTTTAAAGGGGCGGAGTAAAAGTGGGAAGGAGGAGGAGCCTGAAACCATCTCTCACGTCTGTCTTGTTAACTCTCGTTAAAAGAAACAATGTCAGTAAGCCAGGGCCGCCCCCCACCTGTGCACTGGAGGCCCTGCCAATCACTCCCATCTTCCGCACCAGAACTCTGCCCAAACGAGTGCCCCCCCTGCCCAAGGGGAGGCCCAGACACCTGAGGTACAGCACGTCTGGACAGACCGACGTCGTGACGGACAGTGTGACGGACACAGTGGTGTGCAGAGACATTCGGGGGGGGAGCTGGGATAGTGGAGGGGTGGGGCGGGGCTGGCCAGGCTGGGGACGTGGGGCATGAGGGCCAATCAAATGCCCTGTAAACTCTGGCAGTGCCCTATTAATAGTGCCAGTGACCTATGAACTCTGGTACACAGGATGTGACAAACTGTGCAGTACAGTGGTCTCCAGCCCAGGGCTTAATCGGCTTTAATTTGGAACTTCAATCACGCATAGATTTAGGCATGAGCTGCTGTCCCTGAGATCCTCTGCACTGTGGATCTCCAAGACCAGGAGCTGACCTTTAAAAGCTTTGTCCAGCATCTCTTGGATCTTATGATTTCAAATCTATTCATCATAAGTCTAGAGTATTCTGTGCTCACGTGCTGCTCGGAAACGGACCAGGCGAGAGTAATACATAGATTCAGTTTATTTACTTAACAAACGTTTCGACTTCCACGTCTTCAGGGCATTGTGCTTGTGTTTATTTCTTCTTTTCTCAGTATTATTCCTACAATCACCTGCACCTTATAAATATTATGGTGCGCATTTTTTCTCTTTTGTTAAAGAGTAATACGCAGAGCATTACAACCCGAAGGTTTGATAATCTGCAGTTTGCCAGTAGCACCTGTACACAGTCTGGAAAGGACTGGTTTGTGGTGTGTGATAAGGGTGTGGCTGGTGTTGTATTAGGCAGTTGATGTTTCTACCATCGGCTGGTGTAAAAGAGGGGTCAGCGGTCAGACTCCAGTCCTGGTGGGTTAGGGTTAGGGTTAGGGTTAGGGTTAGGGTTAGGGTTACAGTCCTGGTGGGCTGCAGCAGGTGCTCGTTTTCAGCGTATTTCAGTAAACTAGGAATTTAAGTCACTGATTGGCTAGCGGGTCCCCACACCTTTTTTCCAAGGTCTAAACTGGCTGCTGATTTGAAAGGAAACCTCAAAAACGTGCAGATGCCACCAGCCGTCCGGGACTTGGGCTTGAAGCTCCAGGTGTACAGGGTGAGTCTGGTGCCAGGAGACACCATTGGATGTTTTTAACCTTTTTGTAACAAAGAACCTTGAAGCAGAACCCTGGCGCTTTTAATAAAAGGCTGTCCCCTGGGTTATGCAGTAGATGTTGGTGAGGAATCAATGTTTTTGATTGGTTCTAAAGTGCAGAGCAGGAATCCAGGATGACTGTTATATAGACAAGTTGCGTAGTCTCACAGAGAGCTTTCCCAGTGATCAAAAGCCGGAATCTTGATGGCTAGAGGGGTGGTAATCTAAGTTGAGAGATGTTTTGACATAAACGGTCATGGTTGAACCCAATGCAGCGCAGATCTTTCCTGGATATAGCCTGGCTACGTCCTAGTCGGCTAGAAAACTTTCTTTTTTCAATCCAGTGTAGCCGGGTTTTCACCCAAGCGCCTAGACATCGTTTCACCAAATTTTCACCGACTTTTCACTGCAAAAATGTTCACTGGGATGTTGGTTGTGTATCTAGGACTGGAGAGTTTGTTTGTTTCTCTTACTAAATACACCTTTAACCTGCGGACACTCCTCCCACCGTATTAATAAGCCCAAGAACCACCCTCTTTCCACCATCTTGTTTTTTGATTTATCAGAGCAGCTAACTCCACGTGAGTTGACCTCACATTGTTGATTCACCTGGAATGGGCCTGCAGTGGCACACGAAACCTCACCATTCGAACGGTGCTCGGTGTTGGCATCGCCATGGAAACGCATCCTCTCTGGGGAAACGACGGGCTACACGGTGGAGTTTGGTAGTGGCATATACGCCCCCCTACGCAGCCGTCCACCAACGCCAGCGGCAGCGAGGGGGGGGGGGTTTCGGAGGGAAATGGGGCGGCAGTAGAAAGACATCGTTCCTCTATCCCACGCTCACCTTCACCACCTCTGCACGTCACTGCTGAATGCATGACCACAGACAGGAGTGATTAATATTGACCGGGGTGTGTGTGTGTGTGTGTGTGTGTGTGTGTGTGTGCGCGTGCGCATATGCGTGTCTGTGTGTTTGTGTTTGTGTGTGTGTGTGTGGGGAATCCGGCCTTGTGTGGAACAACGGTTCCCTGGTTTTACGAAGTGCAGCAGTGCTGCTGTGCATTGTGGGATGTGAGTGCTCTTCCTGCTCTGTGGAAAATGGATCATCTGGCCCGTGATGCGGTGATGCATTTTCGCGATGCTTCGGATTTCATTGGTTTTCGTTCTGTATTTGTACTCTTCCGTGGCCTCCTCCTCTCATCTAAGGACTAATGCACCCGCAGAAGTGCAATCATTAACGGGCACTTGAGTGAGAATTTCACATAACAAGAATTGTCAGCAAGTGTAATTGTTTGAACAGCTTTTAGTGTTTTTTTCTAACGTTGAGACATTTTCAGTTAGAAAATGTCCTGTTTGCATATTGATGTGGAGTCCTGTTTACTGTTTATCAGAAAGCCTCTGATATATGGCGTTAATCATATTTATTTTTCATCACCAGTCTGCGTTATATGAAATGCTCAGTCAGCTGGGTTCTCAAAAAATATATATATTATTTTAAAATGAGTCAGCTTGGTCATCATTCACCAATGCTACTCCAAAGAAAAGTTTTGGCAGTGTAGTGCCGTTGAGGATGATATATCCTCTACAACCTGGGTTTTCAACAGGGGGTCCGTGGACCCCTGGGAGTCCTTGAAGGGACTGTAGAGGGTCCCTGGAAATACTTGATATGCAATGATATACTGTATATATAAAACGTTTTTTTTTTTAAATTAACCTTTTTAACTTCTGAAGAGGGTCCCCGGGATATTTTGGGTGGGGGTCCCTGGATCAGAACAGGTTGAAAACCCCCGGTCTACAAGATAAATATGATTTCCTCTTGTGTAGATTGTTCTGTTCCTCATCAACAACTAGAGCATGCTGATTTTGTTTTTTCTCAAAACATCTTGACTGCGTCAGTTTAATCGATCAAATGAATCTCTTCTCAGTGCGCTTGTTTTTGTTTGTTGTTTTAATATATTTTATGTATTGTGAGTCAGTGGTCCAGCAGTTTATTATCTCCATGCCAACTAACAAAGCTGGTTTGAAGTGGATTTATACCGACTGCATGTGTGTGATGTCCGGAGAAATGGACTCTCAGGTGTCCAGTCTAATGTCCCAGTGCTTTGGCTGGGCTCTAATGTGAGTCAAATGACTCAGCACTTTGGCTGGGCTCTAATGTGAGTCTAATGACTCAGCACTTTGGCTGGGCTCTAATGTGAGTCTAATGACTCAGCACTTTGGCTGGGCTCTAATGTGAGTCTAATGACTCAGCACTTTGGCTGGGCTCTAATGTGAGTCTAATGACTCAGCACTTTGGCTGGGTCATAATGTGAGTCTAATGACTCAGCACTTTGGCGCATGTGAGGCTGACTCCACCATTGGGGTCTGTGCTTGGCCTAGCAGGATGCACTGGTTAGGGTGAAAGGCAAAATGTTTTATTTAAAAAAATGTTTTTAATGAAGTCAAATGTATGTCAAGTGTTACAACCCCATACATTCTTGGTAACGCAGATATATTTATAGTGTGTGTGTGTGTGTGTGTGTGTGCATGTGTGTGAGTGCATAGACTTGCCATAATATACCATGGCATGCATATTATTTATTATTTTACTTTGATGTGACCTGGTGTCTCAGGCCATAGCAACACCAGCAGTGTTAGCATGCTGTTAGCAGTGCGCTCATTTAAAAAGCCGTGCACCAGTGAAATAGCCCAGGATAGGCTCAAAGGGGACCATTTCAAGTGAGTTAGGAGGGCTTTGTCAGCGTACCTGCACCTCTACCACAAGTCCCTCTTTACAGCTCCCAGTCTTGTTGGGTGTCTGTTCCCTCTTTGGGCTTTGGCTTTGGCTTTGTCAGGGTTCATCTGTTGAGAGTGTCTGGTTTTGCTCAGTAAGAAATCACTAATTTTGCCAGCAAAACCACTGAGCAGCGTTCACTGAACTAACAGTGAGTAGTAGCCATGCTGGTAGCAGGAGCAGCAGACAGTGACACATTCTTTGATATATGACTGATATATGATATATGACTGATATATATGGCAGACTCCAAAAGATTTCCCAGAGGGCAATTCATTCTTAAGTGAAAGTTCAAACACGGTTTTAACTGTCCTGAACATGTTGTGTGTGTGTGTGTGTGTGTGTGTTTGTGTGTGTGTGTGTGTCGCCCGGAGGGGTAAAGTCCAGACCTCATAATTAACCGCAAACCTTTCTCCCTTGCGTTTTAGCTTCAACATGCAGACGTCCAGTTACACCGCCCAGCACAAATCGACCGCTCCCAGGTACAAACATGGAGCGCTTTACAGATCCCGCACCTCTTAACCTCCGGGTTGGCCCCCCTAGCGTAGCGTAACCCTTTCACCCTGAAAATAACCCATCTGTTTCTCTTCTTTGTTCTAGCTCAGTTTGTGTGATCTAAGGACGATAATCACGCTTTGACTCTATTCATCTAACCTACTGAGTTTTAACCCTCCTTCTCCTGTATCTCTGTATTTACATGTAGATGTTTTATTTCTTTTACGTTTTTTTAAATGCTCTTTTTTTTCTTTAAAAAAATAAATGAATTAGTTTGAAGCAGGCAGTGGTTGAGGCTCTCTGTTCTAACACTGTGTTTCGATACCAGGCTCTTACTCTCTGTGGGTTTCTGCTCATGTTAAACACCCCTTACCCCCTGCCCGTCCCGTCTTGCTCCCCGATCCTCCCACTAACCATTTTTGCGCAAACGTGTCTGGGAAGGGGAGGAGTCCAGGTAAAAAAATAAAAGCGCCGGGAGGAGGCGGCCCGGATGTTATCAGACCCAGGTTTGAGCTGTCACTCTGTGTTCTGTGTCCCTCCCCATGGAAACTGTCTCCATGGATACCTGTAACTCTGTGTGTCTCCCTTAGGTGTTTATTGTAATTCCGTATCAATACAGTTACGATTGCCCATAATCTTAAATCTATTCTAAATGTCATTTTTTAAATTCTGCAATAAAGCACTATAGTTTATTTTACGTTGGCCATAATCTTAAATATGTTTTAAATATGAATTAAATGAGTGTTGTTAAGCTTACACCTTAGTATTTCCCTGAGGAAACGTTTCCTTATGAAGAGAATGCTCACTGTAAGAGAGCAGGAGAGAGGATGTTCTCAGCCAGCGTTTTGATGGTGACGTGACTCAGTTTCCTGTCTGTCTCCTGTAGGCCACACCCCCAGGCCCCGCCCATGCAGCATAGCTCCATCCAGATCCCCATGGGCCCGCCCCCAGCCAAGGTGGTCAGCACCGCCACCATCATGCCCACTGCCTACCCTGCCTACCCTCCAGGTAGCAACACTAGATGGCGCCATACACTACATTTCAAAATAACTATTTTTGTGGTGTTGTTTTTTTTTTCGCCTTGGAGAATCAAACAGTGATGTGCCAGGCATTTACAAAATTGCTTCCTAAGGCCCCGTTCACACTACAGCTAAATACGGTTGTTGCTCCTCACTTTCGTGCTTAATCCGGTCAAGTTCACACTTATGTATGGTTATGAACGAGAGCAACAACTAGTAGTGATGCGTTCTCTTCGGAACAGGTAGCGACTACCGAAGTTGACTCGTGTTACTATGCAAATGAGCCTGGTTGTGCGAGTGTGGACAGGAACAGGAGTTGACAACTGGTAGCAAATGCGCAGTGATTAACTGTGCAACACTCCCTGACTTCCATAGAGCGTGCTAAGGGCGATGTTCAGTACTGTTAAAAGAAGCATTAGTCGACGTTGCTTCATTCACTACCAGATCAGATGTGGAAACACACGTCTTCTCCGGCTTCTCTCCGCAGAGATTCACAAAAACTGAATGGCTGCGCCCATGTTTGTTGACATTGGTGATCACGTTTACACCTGTGCGATAATTAAAATGTGAGATTTACGTTCAGAGCAAATATGGCGCCTTTACAAACTTACTGACAGCGTTGTAACTTCTGGAGCAACTGTGCGGTGGTGTTGACCTTTGGGGTGGTGTTGACCTGCGAGTGGTTTGACCTTCAGGGGTTGTTGACCTTTGGGGTGGTGTTGAGCTTTGGATGGCGTTGACCTTCGGGTGGTGTTCACTTTTGGATGGTGATGGCCTTTTGGGGTGGGGTTTTTTTGGGGGGCGTTGTCATTCGGGGGGTGTTGACCTTAGGGTGCTGTTGACCTTTGGGGTGGTGTTGACCTTTGGATGGCGTTGACCTTCGGGTGGTGTTAATCTTTGGGGTGGTGTTCACTTTTGGATGGTGATGGCCTTTTGGGGTGGGGTTTTTTTGGGGGGCGTTGTCATTCGGGGGGTGTTGACCTTAGGGTGCTGTTGACCTTTGGGGTGGTGTTGACCTTTGGATGGCGTTGACCTTCGGGTGGTGTTAATCTTTGGGGTGGTGTTCACTTTTGGATGGTGTTGGCATTTGGGGTGGTGTTGGCCTTTGGGGTGGTGTTGACCTTTGGGGTGGTGTTGACTGCACCTTTTGTGTATTTCAGCTCCTGCTCCGGCCCGGGCTCCGGTCCATGTTCCCGCTCCAGCTCCACCTTCTGATGCTGGGGACTCCAGGCCTCCCTGGATCACCGATGGCAATTTTGCCCAAAAGTTTGACCCTGGCAAGACCACCACTACCACAACGAAAAAAATTCAGGCCCTGCCCCAAGCTGCTCCGCCCCCTCCGGCCTACATACCCCACCCTTCCCACGCCCCTTCTGCCCCAACCCCTGCTTACAACCCCGCCCCTGCTTACAACCCCGCCCCCATCCCATTCCCGTCTGTAGCCCGTGGCGTTGCCCAGAAGGCTGAGCGGTTTGCTGCCAGCAGCCGGACACCGCTCTGTGGGGCCTGTAACAACGTCATCAGGTAACAGCTCCACCTGTGGTCGGGAGGTTAGAAATGCAAGAAGTGAACCTATACTGGAATCTTCTGCTGTCTACAACACAGTGGGCTCTATCTTGATGATCCTAGCGCATGGTCTAAAACGCAAGGCGCAAGTGCATTTAGGGCGTGTCCAACTCCACTTTTGCTAGTTAGAGGACGCATATTTTGAGCGCAAAAGGGCCTCTTCATTAATTATAGGTGTGTCTTGGGAGTAACATGCAACAAACCAATCAGAGTGTTATCTCCCATTCCCTTTAAAATCTACCTGCATTTGCACGTTGGCAGATTGCTAATATAATGGCGGATTTAATAAGACTGCAACTAACCATTATGACGTTTTCATATACACAATAATGATCTTAAGCAATAGGGTTTAACACCAGCATGGGTTCCCGGTAGTTCTGGACCAAACTATTTCCCATTTCCCAGAAATATAATAATGGGAAACAGGAAAATATTTTCCATTAGCTTACAACAGTGCTGTTATTTTTGAAAATATATGCGGTTTAAGCACCTGAAACCGCAGAGAATAGACTACCAGAATATGGCTTCCGTCTCAACTTAGAAAACGCCGAATTAGCTTGTTTAACGAATTTTGTTTGATTAAGCATTGTCAAACATAAATTCCATGTTCTCGCAGCAGTCAGATCACAGGCAATGCATTTCAGCTAGCGAACTTCAAGCTTCATCCGAAGTTCACATTACGTGCATTCTCATATTGATTAATAACATAAATAGCATTATTTTGCCTTAATGATGACAATAAATACACTAAAGCTGTCAGGTTGGGAACCCATAGGTTCACACATATTTTGCTTTGCTTTATAATGTCCTGCTTATGGAAATGTGCCCACTTTCCCGGGATTGCAGAAACAACGTGCGTCTATTCCGGGAGAGAAAATGTTTTATTTTTTGGGGAAAATATAATTTTTTATTTCACGATGTAATCCTGATATTTTGTATGCATGCTTGTGTGCGCCCCTGTGTGTAACAGACAGGGTGTATGCGCATTGTGCACATGCCTATGTTGACGCACTTATATTGCGCTGTTAAAATAACGTTAAAACCACATGCGACATGACTTAAGACCAGGTTTGTGGTGGTTTTAGCGCAAACGCTTTTTGCTGCCTCAAAATACCATTACGCCAAAAATGATCCTGGCCACACCTCATCTTAAGACCATCCCGCCCAGTTCACTTGCTATGGGTGCAAGTTTATCCTGGCCACACCTCATCTTAAGACCATCCCGCCCAGTTCACTTGCTATGGGTGCAAGTTTATCCTGGCCACACCTCATCTTAAGACCATCCCGCCCAGTTCACTTGCTATGGGTGCAAGTTTATCCTGGCCACACCTCATCTTAAGACCATCCCGCCCAGTTCACTTGCTATGGGTGCAAGTTTATCCTGGCCACACCTCATCTTAAGACCATCCCGCCCAGTTCACTTGCTATGGGTGCAAGTTTATCCTGGCCACACCTCATCTTAAGACCATCCCGCCCAGTTCACTTGCTATGGGTGCAAGTTTATCCTGGCCACACCTCATCTTAAGACCATCCCGCCCAGTTCACTTGCTATGGGTGCAAGTTTATCCTGGCCACACCTCATCTTAAGACCATCCCGCCCAGTTCACTTGCTATGGGTGGACGTTTATCCTGGCCACACCTCATCTTAAGACCATCCCGCCCAGTTCACTTGCTATGGGTGCAAGTTTATCCTGGCCACACCTCATCTTAAGACCATCCCGCCCAGTTCACTTGCTATGGGTGCAAGTTTATCCTGGCCACACCTCATCTTAAGACCATCCCGCCCAGTTCACTTGCTATGGGTGCAAGTTTATCCTGGCCACACCTCATCTTAAGACCATCCCGCCCAGTTCACTTGCTATGGGTGCAAGTTTATCCTGGCCGCACCTCATCTTAAGACCATCCCGCCCAGTTCACTTGCTATGGGTGCAAGTTTATCCTGGCCGCACCTCATCTTAAGACCATCCCGCCCAGTTCACTTGCTATGGGTGCAAGTTTATCCTGGCCGCACCTCATCTTAAGACCATCCCGCCCAGTTCACTTGCTATGGGTGCAAGTTTATCCTGGCCGCACCTCATCTTAAGACCATCCCGCCCAGTTCACTTGCTATGGGTGCAAGTTTATCCTGGCCGCACCTCATCTTAAGACCATCCCGCCCAGTTCACTTGCTATGGGTGCAAGTTTATCCTGGCCGCACCTCATCTTAAGACCATCCCGCCCAGTTCACTTGCTATGGGTGCAAGTTTATCCTGGCCGCACCTCATCTTAAGACCATCCCGCCCAGTTCACTTGCTATGGGTGGAAGTTTATCCTGGCCACACCTCATCTTAAGACCATCCCGCCCAGTTCACTTGCTATGGGTGCAAGTTTATCCTGGCCACACCTCATCTTAAGACCATCCCGCCCAGTTCACTTGCTATGGGTGCAAGTTTATCCTGGCCACACCTCATCTTAAGACCATCCCGCCCAGTTCACTTGCTATGGGTGGAAGTTTATCCTGGCCACACCTCATCTTAAGACCATCCCGCCCAGTTCACTTGCTATGGGTGCAAGTTTATCCTGGCCACACCTCATCTTAAGACCATCCCGCCCAGTTCACTTGCTATGGGTGCAAGTTTATCCTGGCCGCACCTCATCTTAAGACCATCCCGCCCAGTTCACTTGCTATGGGTGGAAGTTTATCCTGGCCGCACCTCATCTTAAGACCATCCCGCCCAGTTCACTTGCTATGGGTGCAAGTTTATCCTGGCCACACCTCATCTTAAGACCATCCCGCCCAGTTCACTTGCTATGGGTGCAAGTTTATCCTGGCCACACCTCATCTTAAGACCATCCCGCCCAGTTCACTTGCTATGGGTGCAAGTTTATCCTGGCCACACCTCATCTTAAGACCATCCCGCCCAGTTCACTTGCTATGGGTGCAAGTTTATCCTGGCCACACCTCATCTTAAGACCATCCCGCCCAGTTCACTTGCTATGGGTGCAAGTTTATCCTGGCCGCACCTCATCTTAAGACCATCCCGCCCAGTTCACTTGCTATGGGTGGAAGTTTATCCTGGCCGCACCTCATCTTAAGACCATCCCGCCCAGTTCACTTGCTATGGGTGCAAGTTTATCCTGGCCACACCTCATCTTAAGACCATCCCGCCCAGTTCACTTGCTATGGGTGGAAGTTTATCCTGGCCACACCTCATCTTAAGACCATCCCGCCCAGTTCACTTGCTATGGGTGCAAGTTTATCCTGGCCACACCTCATCTTAAGACCATCCCGCCCAGTTCACTTGCTATGGGTGCAAGTTTATCCTGGCCACACCTCATCTTAAGACCATCCCGCCCAGTTCACTTGCTATGGGTGCAAGTTTATCCTGGCCACACCTCATCTTAAGACCATCCCGCCCAGTTCACTTGCTATGGGTGGAAGTTTATCCTGGCCACACCTCATCTTAAGACCATCCCGCCCAGTTCACTTGCTATGGGTGCAAGTTTATCCTGGCCACACCTCATCTTAAGACCATCCCGCCCAGTTCACTTGCTATGGGTGGACGTTTATCCTGGCCACACCTCATCTTAAGACCATCCCGCCCAGTTCACTTGCTATGGGTGCAAGTTTATCCTGGCCACACCTCATCTTAAGACCATCCCGCCCAGTTCACTTGCTATGGGTGGAAGTTTATCCTGGCCACACCTCATCTTAAGACCATCCCGCCCAGTTCACTTGCTATGGGTGGACGTTTATCCTGGCCACACCTCATCTTAAGACCATCCCGCCCAGTTCACTTGCTATGGGTGCAAGTTTATCCTGGCCACACCTCATCTTAAGACCATCCCGCCCAGTTCACTTGTTATGGGTGCAAGTTTATCCTGGCCACACCTCATCTTAAGACCATCCCGCCCAGTTCACTTGCTATGGGTGCAAGTTTATCCTGGCCACACCTCATCTTAAGACCATCCCGCCCAGTTCACTTGCTATGGGTGCAAGTTTATCCTGGCCACACCTCATCTTAAGACCATCCCGCCCAGTTCACTTGCTATGGGTGCAAGTTTATCCTGGCCACACCTCATCTTAAGACCATCCCGCCCAGTTCACTTGTTATGGGTGCAAGTTTATCCTGGCCACACCTCATCTTAAGACCATCCCGCCCAGTTCACTTGCTATGGGTGCAAGTTTATCCTGGCCACACCTCATCTTAAGACCATCCCGCCCAGTTCACTTGCTATGGGTGCAAGTTTATCCTGGCCACACCTCATCTTAAGACCATCCCGCCCAGTTCACTTGTTATGGGTGCAAGTTTATCCTGGCCACACCTCATCTTAAGACCATCCCGCCCAGTTCACTTGTTATGGGTGGAAGTTTATTCGGTATTTAAACAACGTGAACACTGGGCGATAAAATGACCACTGCGCCGGACTGAAACTAGCAAAGACACTTAGCGTTAGCGCTGGGTATAAGATAGGGCCCAGAATGTCAAGTAGCAATGACTGTATGTTTAACACCCTGTAAATATGACTGAAGCCATATAATATGTCACCTTCATTCACAGATATGAGCTCAGATATGACTAAAGCTAAGGAAACTAATTCCTGTTATGCAGGCAGTCTGCTCCTGTTTACTCCACTTACGAGGGCCAGGTCTGTTCTTGAGGTGAATTTTAGAGACCAGGCCCCTCGTTTCCCAGGTTTGGCTCAGGGAGAGGGGGGTTCTCAGTGTCCCGGTGCTCTCTGTGTCCTCAGGGGACCCTTCCTGGTGGCGCTGGGGCGGTCCTGGCACCCAGAGGAGTTTAACTGCCACTACTGCCACAGCTCGCTGGCGGACGTGAGCTTTGTGGAGGAGCAGAGCGCTGTGTACTGCGAGACCTGCTATGGCGAGTTCTTCGCCCCGACCTGCTCCCGCTGCAGCACCAAGATCATGGGGGTGAGCGGGACACATGCACAAACACACACACACACATACAGGCACACACGGACACGCACACACACACACTCGTGCACACGGACACACAGACACAGACAATCATGCACATAGACACAAACGGACACACGCATGCACACACATACACACACTCGCGCACACAGACACACACACACGTACATGCACATGTATACAAGCACACACACACACGCTCGCGCACACGGACACACAGACACACACACACACACACTCATGCACATGGACACAAACGGACACACGCACGCGTTCACATACAATGGGGGAAATAAGTATTGGACACGTCAACAATTTTATTATCAAACATATTTCCAATGTAGCTATTCACATGAGATTTTGACCAGATATTGGTATTAACTCAATAAAACTACACAGCTAAAGAAATTGTAAAATTCCAATTCTTAAAAAAAGTTATGTGCAATAAAGTGAAATGACACAGGAAAAAAGTATTGAACACGCTAAATTAAATGTGGTAGAAAAGCCATATTTTTTATATTTGGTTGCATATCCTTTGCATGCCATGACTTTATGATGTCTGTGACCCAACAACATCAAAAGGCTCTTGATATCTTATTTGCTGGTACTCTTACAAGCGATACTATAACAGCTCTGCATTTGAATGGATCTCTATGGGAATTGGGGGGTGAGACAAGATTTAGCTGTAAATTACACTGGAACAGTATAGAAAACATGGTTGGCTAAGTGGCTCTAAGTCATCAAGGGTCTGATGTATTAAACAAGCCTTTAACCATCACTCTGCTGCCAGAAATACAGTAGATATGGAAGGATCACTTTAAGGGTTGTTTCTCCTGACAGATTTTCCTATTGAACTCTATGGAAAAATAAGTCAGGAGAAGAAACCCTTCAAGTTATCCATCCATATCTACTGTATTTCTGGCAGCAGAGTGATGGTTAAAGGCTTGTTTAATACATCAGACCCTTGATGACTTAGAGCCACTTAGCCAACCATGTGTTCTATATTGTTCCAGTGTAATTTACAGCTAAATCTTGTCTCACCCCCCAATTCCCATAGAGATCCATTCAAATGCAGAGCTGTTATAGTATCGCTTGTAAGAGTACCAGCAAATAAGATATCAAGAGCCTTTTGATGTTGTTGGGTCACAGACATCATAAAGTCATGGCATGCAAAGGATATGCAACCAAATATAAAAAATATGGCTTTTCTACCACATTTAATTTAGCGTGTTCAATACTTTTTTCCTGTGTCATTTCACTTTATTGCACATAACTTTTTTTAAAAATTGGAACGTTACAATTTCTTTAGCTGTGTAGTTTTATTGAGTTAATACCAATGTCTGGTTAAAATCTCATGTGAATAGCTACATTGGAAATATGTTTGATAATAAAATTGTTGATGTGTCCAATACTTATTTCCTCCATTGTACATGCACATGTACACAGGCAACCACGGACACACACACTCGTGCACACGGACACACACACACACACTCATGCACATGGACACAAACGGATGCACACACACACACTCACGGACACACACACCCTCACAAGTTCACTGACCCTCACAGCATAGTACTGGGGACAGACACATTTCAATCTTGGCCCACACACACAGTAACTGATGTATCTTTAGTCATTGGGAGTTTTTCTCTCTCGCTTTAAATGGCTGTGGTCTCCTCCATTATCACACCTCATCTCAAGCCGAATAAGCGCACAGTACCTAAACCCCAAGCCGTGTTATGAGTAGCTGTGCCTCAGGGTCTCCGATGGGGCGTAACGCGGTATCTACCCTGCTGTCCGCAGGAAGTGATGCACGCGCTGCGACAGACGTGGCACACCACCTGCTTCGTGTGCGCCGCCTGTGGGAAGCCTTTCGGAAACAGCCTCTTCCACATGGAGGACGGAGAGCCCTACTGTGAAAAAGGTACCGGCCCATTCTGCCCGTCCAGGACCACCCATCCAATCCGGCCCATTCTGCCCGTCCAGGACCACCCATCCACTCTGTGTGTTCCCCCCTTCATTCCACAGATTCTCACACGCTCCTTGACATAATCCTCAAGTTTCTGTCACTCCGTTACACCAAAGACACATTATTAGTCCAAGATGGCTTCCAAGATGTTCCATGTAGGCTTTGTTGAATTTAAAGTTCCATCGTTGGGACTTGTAGTTCTAATGGCTTTAAATAGCTGTGGAAGGTGGAGTGCGGAGTCTCCATGATAAACTTGTTGCTGATTACACTGACTCAGAGATTAAGTTTAGTTTGCTTTTCACGGGGGGGTGGGTTGTGTGTGCCACGCCACCACAATGAGGGGGAATGTTTTCCTGCTTTCATTCTAGCTTTACAGTTATTATTGGTCGTAGTTTGTTTATGGTAAGTTTTATCCTGTCCCGAGGAGTTGTCAAAGAGTGAAATCTGTGTGTTCAGTTGCTCCGCCTCCATCTGTGTTTCCTCAGACTACGTCGCCCTCTTCAGTACCAAGTGCCACGGATGTGACTTCCCTGTGGAGGCTGGGGACAAGTTCATTGAGGCTCTTGGTCACACCTGGCACGATACCTGCTTTGTCTGTGCGGTATGTGCAACACTTCCTCCTGTGCAGTAGGGGGCAGTACCACCATTGTATCATAACCAAATGTAGGCCAGATTGGTAATATATGATAACGATCATCATGGCTATATTTTGAGTCAAAGGATTATCATTGATTCAAGCCAAGGTGAATATTTCTATCTTGGTGCTTATTGATTCTAAAAACTTTAAGTACTTGTATTTATTTAGTTATTGGTATAAGTAATACTTCCGTTAGTAGCATCATGTTCAATCGTAGAATCCTGTGAGAGACGGACGCACTCTAACCAGGTGATCAATCTTGCACAGGTGTGCCACATCAACCTGGAGGGTCAGCCGTTCTACTCCAAGAAGGACAAGCCCCTGTGCAAGAAGCACGCCCACGCCATCAACATATAGATGCTTTGTGGGGCGCAGAAACAGGGGGTGCGGGTGCTCGTGTACCTCCCTGGCACTGCTTGAGCATCTCAGGGGGGGCCTCAGTGCCAGGCAGAACCCCACCACCCCAAATTCACAGGACAATGGCGATGACCACGACCCCGCGTCACGGACAACGGAGACGAACAAGAGAACAGAAAATGAACCGCCCTTAGGTTTAACATATTACCCAATTACCCAATTATTGATTTATGCTGGTAACTAATTATAAAAGTAATAATATTCATAGGATTGGCAATACCATAAATACCATAAATACAGTCACCCTAGAGAGATTTAATTTAATTTAATGTGAGCTTTGTGTTTACGAAAACTCGGTGACAACCAAAATATTTTTGAATTTGTTCCATGGTATATTCAAATGTCTGTTGACTCATGTTCTCTGAAATTTATCATAAGCTGACACTAATTCTGTTGCTGAAAACAAATTAAGTTTTAACTTCAGTTACACTGTAGCTGATTTACTGCATGGCTGCCATTTCTCATCTGTCCAGACGAGGTTATAAGCTTGAAACACAAAACGAATGCAGCTCATTTAATTGCATGATATTCAAGGGCTTACTGAGAAAATTACGCATTAAGCACATTTATTTCCTGGTTCAAATCTGGCTGGGAAATTCATAAAACATTTATTTATTTGGCTGGGAAATTCATAAAACATTTATTTATTTGCCAAATTCTCAAAGACAACACATAATGCTAGCCAGGTCTACAAACTTGAAATGTTGCTCCAAACCTTAAATAAATTGTACACGAAAGTAGATAATACCATAAGTACTTAATGCCTCGGAACAGATTGTATATACAGTAAGATCAGTTTAGTCATTTGTGCTTGGAAGGTATTACCACTTAAAGTGGTTATTATTTTAGACGTATTATATTAAGATATGAAAAAATTATATTAGCTTATTATGATCTTTGAAATGTACTAATATATTGACTTACAATGCTGTTTTCACAAGATTACAAAGATGGAGGCTTGACTTTATTTTTTAAAGCTATTTTCAGTATTTCAGTTGCACAAAAGCAAACGTGCCATTCAGAGTCTTACACTCTGGAGGTGTAGTTATTTTAACACTGTGGTGGAGTTTATTTGTTACTTATTTTGTTTTTAATTTAGTTTAGTTTTATTTCTCCAGCACTCCTGTGGCTTGATATCAGCAACACTGCTTTGTGAATGTCATTTGTGAGCTCTTGAGATCACACGAGGGCTTTGTGTACGGGGTTATCGTAAGTTATGGAGAATAGGGAGGCCGCTGCAGGAGGAGTCAGGGAGATTGGTATAAGGGAGGGACACTGTTGTTGGGGAACTTCCATAAAGGTAGTTCTGAACACTGAACTGCATGCTCCTGGAATGGCTTGCAAGCATTTTAATTCAAATACCTTACATCCTGTTTTAACAAGAAAGAGTCAAGATTGTCCCTCGTAGACAACCAGGCCACTTGGCATTTTTTACTCTGCAAAATGTTAGAATTTGTTTTAAAGGCCCTGAAAGTAATTGCATGCATTGTGCTGTGCCTTAAATTGTGCAATTTAAGATCTTGTCAAGGTTTTTTTCTCTCCATCTAACCTGGGTAAAGAAATACGAGAATAGTTTTGCTTTGCAGCCAGAACAGGTCCAGTAAACCTCTAAAGATCGGCAATACTATTCCTCTTTTTCAGACCATGGTGCTCTGCCTGTATTCTGACTGAAATATGTTGAAACCACATGCTGGTGTATAATTACTATACATTTTTTTTTTTTTTGAAGTTATTTTATATGTTTTTGTACTGTGTGTGTGTGTGTGTGTGTGTGTGTGTGTGTGTGCGTGCGCGGTGTATGTGGGTGTGTATGTAGGAGTGTATGGGTTGTAGGCCTATTACATGACAGTTCATTTTGGTAAATAGGTACATTAATATGTGAGGAAGCCATAACTGAAAGAGAAGGGGAAAAAATACAGTGAACATAATGTATTTATCAAAAACCCTAAAAAATATATTTGCTGTTTAGTGTGTCACCACTAGGGGGCGGTAAAACACCGGAAACGGGGCCAGAGCTTGAGCAGCGCCATTCTCCACTTTTTAATACAAAAAAAGAAAACTCCTGAAAGTATTATTCATATCGCATTTATCTTTAGCAACTCACTAAATCAGACAGCGTAATGTTAAAATATTTGATAGAAAAAAACATTTCCAAGGGTTGACCATGTAATTATATTTCCACAATCCATTAGCATTCAGAATTTACACGTATTATGTTCACTTTGGATTTTTTACCCTTTTTTTAAATTACAAGTTGTGATTCTGATTACGTTCTATTTACCAAAAATAGCATAATTTTTTTGTGTATTGTGTAGAAACATGCAGGGGGTGGATTAAGCAGGATCATCATATAAAGTTATTTAATAGTTTAGCTAATATTTTCAAAAGGGATATTCCATTGTTAAAGGTATTTTAAACCAGTTCGATTGTCTGTGATGATGTAGACAATGTGTATTATGTTTGGCAGATAGCCTACTATCCTCCCTGTTAAGCCAGTAGCTATGTGATAAAAATAGTGTCTAACTGTGTGTTTTTTGACACCTGAAGGATCATGTCATTTGAATCCATGCTGTGAAAAATCTATGCTAATTTTAGGTAAAATCATTAATTCTAGAATTTTTCTTAACTTTCATTCAATGGTAGCTGAGGAAAGAATAATGCCAATCGAATATAAAAGATCACTTAGCCTACGTATTCAGCCGCAGAATATCAATTTACCGTTCTCAAAGAATACGGTGAACTCTCCCTTTTTCACACTCATATTTTCTTTCTCTTTGACTCTTTTTCTTTCTCTCACTCTCATATTATATTCCTGTGTCTATTTCTCTCCCTTTCTCTCAATTCAAACCACTTCACTTTCCTTTCCCAACTGATCATTTCCTTCCTTTTGTTTGTGGTTAATTCCATTACAGTTATCAGTCGCTGACGATCTGGTGCCGACCTCTTCCTCCTTCTCGGTAACCGTCCCTTATTCCTTACCCCCACCCGCTCAACCGAATTCTCACTCGCTTCGGGTTTCCCTCTGTCTCTCCTCCAAGTTCATCCCTCGTCCCCTCAATCTTTTGAGCAGGACGTTCCCACAACACTGACCCAACGTTGTTGCAACCTGACGCCATCGTCACATTGGCAGCCACGCGGTTCCACATACTGTACAGGTTTGGGTCTGTAACGGTGCCATCTAAAAAGTTGCAGGCATTGGCCTACAACACAATGGTCTTTGTGAATTGTATTTTTCTAGGCGCTGCTGAGTAAGGCAGCCCTATCAGCGACTTCCTTTAAATAGCGAGAGTCGGGTTTCTTTGTGGTCCTTCAGGTGTCAATTTACACAAACTTATTTTTTTTGCACTGCTGTATATTATTACAAAATAGTTTATGAGCGAGATTTATTCATCCGTTTATCGTGTTCGGGTACTGCTTTCGATTGTTTTTCAAAATGGGATTAAAAAAGTATTTATCATGAATAATGTTTAGAAAAACAGCATAACAATATTATAGTATAATAGTGTAAAGCTATTCTTGTGGCATGCAGTGACAACCCTTAACGTTTTAGTCATTTGTTAGCGTATTTATTTATTGTGTTTCTTTTTTTAAACACTTGCTGAAATGTTTAAAAATATGGCCTTGATTTGTTGAATAGTTGTGTTTTTAAACATTTTTCAAAGTTTTTTTTTTTTTTTGCATGGACTTTGTTAGAAGCGTAGGAATGTTACAATTTTGTATTTCACTACTGATTATTTTTTTGTTGTTGTAGCTGGTCAACATACATCTGAAAACAAGCAGAAACTCCAGATAGTTTTTGTCTGCTCCAACATAAAGGGTCTTTATCAATCTGGGCTGAGTTCTGGTACACTGTTTAGACCAGAGCTATGGATTGACACTTGGTACCTTACGGTTGCTCTACCTTTAATCGTTTTTAAAAAGTGGTGTTCTTTTTAAAATTTTATTTAACTAATTGGACTGGAATCTCAGAAAGCATTGTCTTATTGAGCATTTAGACAGTAACATCTCATAAATACTCCCAACAGCTAGTGTAGATGTTTAAAACAAAAACAAAAACAAAAACTGCTGTAAAGATACATGCCCTGGGAGGGCTTGTCACCAGAGCTCGGTTGCTTGGTTACACGGTCTGGTCGGCCAGTTGATGGTTGCTTGGTTACACGGTCTAGTCGGCCAGTTGGTGGTCGCTCTCCCAGTGACAGCCTCAGCGTGCAGTGATTCCAGGGGCCCGGCCATCTTGGGGCCCTGGCTCGGAGTCCCCTTCTCTAGATTTATTTATTTTTTTGTCAACAAAAAAAAACTGCCAAAAGGAATAAGGAAGTGTGAACTGCATATTAAAGTGCATTACTGCAGGTATTCGTTTTTTTGTAACTGTGACATGTGTAAGATAGCTGGGAAGACAAATACTGTATACAAAAACAGTTGTTTTTTTAAAGAATTAATTGAAAAGGACATACGGTCTAGTGAAGGCCTTAGTCCTTTTATGCATGTTCTGTTCCATAATGCTGTGACCTTAATGTATGCAGATCACCAATAAAGAATAATAAGGACATTCTGTTTCTCTCTTTACATTGCCATGACAACTATGACAACCTGTGCTGCACAGTCACACCGAGATGGTCCGTTGAGATGGTGACGCAGATATCATCAAGGTTGTTGTTTCACCACATTTTGTGATTCAACGCCGTTCTCGATCGTTTCTTAAGAGTGCATGTATAGAAAAGTGTTTTGACTTCAGTAAAAAGGTACCACTTTGGCAACAAAACTGTGTCTGTCCTTATTAAACACATTATATTTTGAATCCCCTCCCATGCATCCATATTCCATGGTGTCCAATAGCATGTACAGGTAGGCCCTACAC
Organism: Ilyophis sp. 1 JC-2022; assembly: GCA_022702515.1. NCBI lineage: Eukaryota > Metazoa > Chordata > Actinopteri > Anguilliformes > Synaphobranchidae > Ilyophis > Ilyophis sp. 1 JC-2022. The sequence goes on along the minus strand of CM040396.1, from coordinate 97,969,322 downwards.
GTAATTCACTAAAACAATCTTAGGATAACAGGTAGGCCTATGTAGGTAAACAAAATTACGTAGTAAACAGGTATGTGGCTAAACCAAATTATGGCTAGAGCAACAACCTGCTTGATAGCTACATTCCAACATCTCCTGCAACCAAATGGCTTGAGTGTCGTTACTAGCTACTCTGCTTCTCGTAGGCTACTTATGATATTGAATGTCATCGTAAAAAATATATATTAATTTATATGAGGAGGGGGGAAATACATGTATAAATTATCTTGTTATCGTTCCCTTTTGAGTTGTGTCTGCGTACTCACACCAGGTGGCGTCTCATGGGTGCTGTAAGACTACCACCACCCCTCAGTCTCTCTGGCCTCCTGGGTAATGCCTGGAGCGCACAGACAGACGGCAGTGATTGGAGGGCTCGGTCGGGAATGGTCTCGTTTCGCGCAGGACTGGAATGTTCCCTCTGCGAAAGACTGGCAAAAAGCAGGCAGTAGAGAGAGAAGGAGAGAGAAATAGATACGGGTAAAAAGCCACAATCAAGCAAGAAAACAAACAACAAATAAATAAAAATCCGGAAAACTTTATAGAGTCGTTGATGCGGCGGCACAGTTTAACCCAAAAGACGTCGATTTGATCTGCTGGGGAAGCATTTTTAAAAATTGATATTGCCACTCGATATAGGTGAGTATGATTCGCGTGAGGGTGTTCTTTCCGGCTGTGGAAAAAAGTTTGTTGTTGTTGGTATTTTTTTGTTGTTGCTGGCATGTTGTTTTGCCGTGCCTGGAGAATTTTGTTTGAAAAGATGATTGATGTGTGTATTAATTGTTTGGTTAATACTAGCTATATGACACTGTCCAGTTAGCTGAATTACAGATTTCGTTTGGACTGAAAGATCATCTGCATCGGAGTGATTCACATAACTTAGCCTACACGTAGCCTGTATTATTTACATTACATTACATTTACATTACAATTTACGATTGAATGTAAAGCATACTGGTATCTAATGTGACACCAAACGGAGACAAGATGGGGTGAAATGGTGGATTTTAATCGGTTTAAATTGACAAGCAGCTACCAAGCTATCGTTGACGGGAAATCCAACTGTTGTTATGTTGGCTATGAAGTTTGATAGGCTACATTGCTAGATAGCTAGCCACAAAACCGCTGTTACTCACTTTGTTTGAATAGGCCTAATCACATAGGACTTTTTTTTTGCACTAATAGGATCTAATTCTCATTTATAAACATTACATGAAATCAGAACACTACATTTCTGTATTTACAAAATTATGAGAAGCGTCTGTCGGAAGCTAACTAGCTAGTGCGAAGCCTGAGATTATTCCTTTGGTCTCATTACGCATCCAGCTCCACGTTGCATTTCGTTAATGTTGCATTGTTGCACATAATCAGGTAGTATTCGTTAAACTGAAACAATACACTGACAAAGGAACACTTTTATTGTATGGTTTTGTATTTGTGCAATGTTGATGTTGTTGATCAATAGCATACGCCGTCGAGGCCCTGTGGCCCACGGCGAACATTTGGTGGAAAGAGCACTGCTGGATAGAAGATGGTGGAACGAAGTTATTATGCCTACTACGCTACTGAAGTTATTTAGCAAAATCGTTTACTGCCAACGGTGTTGTCGGCTAAATCCTTAATCGGGCATCGAGGTCACTTGCAGTAGGCAACAGAGATCAGTTTTCAAGTACAAACACTTTTGGGCGTGAATTACTGAGCCAGCTGAGATTTCTCCCTGTGACAAATGTGACTTGGATGATTGAAAAACTAACATTTTTTTGTTTAACTGTTACTGAATAGTGACGTTTTTGGTGAGGTTTTGTGCGTGACCAACCAAAGAAAATTGGTGCGTCAGTTTCACATTCTTTTACTATTTATGTTTCTATTATTATTATTATTTTATGTTTTCCATCTCGCTTTATTGACACGGATGCGTCAACACCTTCAGGACGTTACAGATTGTTGTGTCGAGACTGGCGGCCTATCCTGAGGTCTTTATAGAGCTTTTAGGCAATATATTTGACTCGCAACAATTATATTAGAAAGAGCCTGATATGCAATCAATATGTTTTAGCTACGTTGTCAATGTTTTATTTATTTTAGTTCTTGTTTAAGGGGCGAGATTTTACTACCAAGTCAAGTAGTTCTTATTAAGCTCTATTATTTAAGCTTCAAAAATGCAATTTCTTGCCCTGGTACATGCCTTGGAGTTGTATTTCATCAGATATTAATGCATGCGATTCTGTTCTGGAAGTGTATTATTAGAAAGCGGTGTGTGTGTGCGCGCGCGTTTATTTAAATAATCTCTCACATAAATATTGCATTGATTGAGGTCACCCCCTTCCAAAAAAAAAAGTAGCATATGCATTTTTTCATAAGCAGAGCAGAGAAAGACCTTGATATAACATTCGTTTCAGACCTGGATATTAGGGACATTAAAGTAGCCTACTGCTGCAGAATTATTATTATTTAATTTTTTTCCCCTCCATTTTCTGTTTTACCCCGGCAAAAGTGCGGCTTTTTGCCTAATATCCCAGCAGTCTGTGCGATCATAACGGGCCATTTTTATGGATGTTGTTTTCCTCGTGTCAGGGAAGAAAGCTGGGTTTAATTTGGTTGTGTGTGTGTGTGTGTGTGTGTGTGTGTGTGTGTGTGTGTGTGTGTTTGAGAGAGTCCCCCCACTCACACGAAAAGCCACACTGACGTAAAATAAGGCTGAGATGGAGCTGGAGGTCAAATACCAGATGGAAATATTGAAGGCGAAACTGTCTGGGTTGAGAAGGCTGCAGAAAGCGAGGGCAGAGATGAAAAGTAGACGCGGGGAGGAGGGGGGAATAAAAAGGAGGAGAAATTAAATATAAAGGCTAACAATAAACATATGCCAGACAGCTGCACATTCCATGGCTCACTCCGGACTCTCCGTTACAAAAATAACACTGTGGAATATCTGGGAGTCGTAGCCTGAGAGGTCGAGGGGGGCGTAGCCGAAAAGCCAGGGTGAGGCCTTCTTCAGGTATTCCAACAAAAATAAGCCAATAATAGTGTATTATAGTCTTGACTTGGGCTCTTTGTTTTAAATTGAGACCAAGTCTATGGACCCTCCTAGCCCTTAGTTTCGATTAGCGACTAGCGCGCCTGATTTCTGCGGCCGTTTGTGTCCCGGTGATTGGTGTGAGTGCTACCCTGGCTCTTGAGCACGTGGTGATTAATCGGCCCGAGTTACGTTATTGCCTGCCATACAAGGAAGTGTAATTGAGGTTGGGCATCATTTCTGCTAAAAGGTGAAGCAAAAGGGGGAGTTGGATGGTTGGCAAATGGCGCATAATTCAGCCCTGATATACTCCCGAGACGTTGCAGTCAGACTCAGGCCCGCGATAAAGATAGACCTGAAGACTATTAAGGCTAAAGAAAGATAAATATTCCATTAAAGAGGGGAAGAGGTTTAGGGTTGCATCTGTAGATCTTATTTGCTGTTGCTATGACACCACTGCCACTACTGGCTGCTTTCCGTGGGGGGGACGAGGGACTCTTTCAGCTTCCGCAGTTCATCTCATGACCTCACATTTATTTGTCCTGCTCTAACTTTTTGGAACGTTAATAGCTGCAGTGGACGCTCTTAGTTTATTTACCTTTTTTTTTTTGTTTCTAAAAATAGGGGGTGATCAGATTAGCTCAGGGAGTGAAAAATAAATTCTGAGTACATCGAGGAGACCTGTTGTTGCCCTCCCGTTTCTTTATTTAAATTACATCTTTGTCATTTTAAATAAAGAAATCCATTTTCCTCAAGGTGCTGGAATTCAAAGACAGTCTGTCATCAAAGTCACGGTTGGTCCAGAAGGGCCTCCCGCAGAAACTGTTTTTTAGGAGGAGTTTCTGTGCGTGCTGTCCAGGCTTCTGTCTTGTGCTCGTGTGTTCGACACTGTTTTCATCAGGCAAGAGAAGACAAACGTGGCTTTATTTCAAACACAAACTCATTTGTGGCAGTGAGACTGACTGTGAACGACCGTGTTTCTTTAAAATCTCCGGTTACTGGGTTTTTTTTTGTCATGCTAAAGGCCTTTTGTAGGAAGTATTATTAAGCGCGGCAGATCTCGGTTCACTTTACAGGGGCGTGCAGGTGGTCTAAACGCTGTTTAGAATCCAGTGAATAGTTTCCAAGGTAAAAGCAGAACAACTCCTTTTTCATTGCAGAAAACATGACTTTGTGTGATCCTCTGTACAAGCTCAGTGAAACATAGCGAAATGTAAAAATATAGCCTTCGGAAGAAGCGCGTAGGCCCCTGTATTGTATATTTGGTGAAAGGCTTTGAAAAGGACACAAATGAGGCTAGGAAAGCTCAAATTACTTAATTTGTCAAAATACCCTTACCTCTAACATGCGTAGAGCGCGCTCTGGTTTCCGGTAACACAGTTGTCTTACGATGAGTGGTTTGCTTTCAGGAGAATCTTGGGGAAGAAATGGCCTTCTCTTGGAAGCATTTTACCTTCCAGCATCTGGCAAATATCTGTCATTTACACATCTACACTTTTATTATTTTTTAAAGAAAAGGTAAAATAGGCCGTACGTTGTCTGTTGATAATTGATATAGACAATAGCATAATTGGGGCATCTGACATGAACTGCAGGCTTTTCATCGAGTTTAATAATGCCCTCTAAGGTCTGTTAAATCAGTGCACTTTATCGTAATTGCAGAAGCTTGTTAATCTCGTACCCTTGTGCTTTAACAATAGAGTCTAGAGTCATTTGTGGCCTTTTTAAGAGTCTCCACTCGTTGTACATCGCCCCGCACAACAGCCTGTAAAATTCAAATCTAGAGCAGTTTCTTAAATTCAGGTCACTTGTCAAAATTAGAATTTGGGTAAGTAAGCTACTTACTACAAATTACAGTGGGCTTTATTCATCAGAAGCAAGCTGGTTTAATGCTGTGCTTTATTGCCTTTGTGTTGTTTATTGTAAAACAGGATTTTAAGAGCTTGATTTTAACTTTTTTATTTTGAGTTCTTGCATTTGTTGTAAAACCGAAGGGCAAAATTGAAGAGTTGGAGCTGATAGCCGAAGCGCTCGCACAGAGAGAGGTTCTCCGAGCGGCTCACGCACAGAGAGAGGTTCTCCGAGCGGCTCACGCACGCCGCATCCGTGTGATCCCCAAAGGAGAGCTCCTACTCACTCGTTTTTTTCTAAAGTCACTGTCGGCGGCCGCGAAGTGCGAAAGGCTGGGCGCGCGGTGCGGACTTCCTCTCGCCTGTCGGAACGCGGCATCGCCTAACTGCTGCAAATTAAACCCTTTTAACGATCTGTCAGCGCAGCCCAAAGACCAGCGCGCCAGAAATGGCGGTATAACTTACAGTGAGGTAACACAGAGGAAGCAGGAGAACAGGAAAGAAATTACCCCCCGTTTTTCACACACTCACACACTCACACACTCACTCACTCACTCACTCACACAAACTAAGCTGTGATTTGGGCTTCTTGTGATTTTTTTTCTAGTCGCCACATATTTTAAAAGTAAAGAGCGCGCTCTCTTCCCTCTTTGCTTGCAGCAGCAGTAACGGCAAGTCTAAAAATATTCAGCTTCAGGTGACGGATTGAATTGCCTTGGAAGTCTCCATTTTTAAAATGTATTTCTCTCTGTCTCTCTCTTTCACTGGCAAGGTAGTGTTGGAGAGATGGAGGAGGAGTAGGAGGAGATTGAGGAATGGGGGGAGGGGGGAGGAGGAGAGGCGCGTGGATCGGGTTTCAGGCCCTGCGCTCCTGTCTGCCCTGGCCTGGAGACAGTGTGGCTGAGCCTGGGAGTGTGCAATCACAGAGCCCGCCATACATACACCCCCCCTCACACGCAGAGCCCTCTCGGGGGGGCGTGGGGGATATAAAATCAAAGCACTGCAGACGTGTGTAAATTTAAGCGCTCGCTGCCGAACACACACGGACGCCAGCTCCGAGTAGTCTGTCCTGGAGGAGGCCCGGCTGAGCACTACCGTGTTACAATGAAGCTTTGACCAAACGGGGCTTTTATCGTTGTGCTTTGCTCTCCTTTTTCCTCTTTCTGTTTCTTTTTCCTTTTCTCCTCTCTCTTTCTCTTTCTCTCTCTCTACTTCACCCTCCCCTCTCTCAAATTAAAATTCATAGTTTTTTATTGGTGTAAAATAGGTGGTACATCTGTGAGCACTGCCCAAGTGCTAGAGCGGTAGCACGGAAGGTGAAGGCAGGTGATTCATTGGCAAATTCTATGATAAAATTATTGATATTGATAATAATTGGCACCAACCGAGATTTATGAAAGACGAGATAAACAATGTCCAGTTGGTGGTCCACCTCTCAATTCTATTCAGTTCAATTCAGATCAAATAGGCTTCGTTGGCATGACCACACATCGACATCAGTATTGCCAAAGCAATTGTGTATGTTTACATGGACTGTGAAACAACAACAGTCAACGGCAATAACAATATAAACAATTGGGTTCTTGGACCCTCAATAATAAGGGGGTGTGTGTGTGTGTGCTGGGGGGGGTTTGTTAACACATAAAATAAAATGGTAATAAAGATCAATAACTATAAATACTACGGTATAGTCTAGAGTTGATTTCCTAGTTACTTTGGTTTCTCTGTCACTTTTTCTCTGTAAAATACAACTATTGCACAGCAAGCTAAATATCCAGAAAGTAAGTTTTTTTGTTTTGTTGGGCATTTGTCTCCACATTTGTCTCTTTTTCCATAAGGATAATGGTCTTTGTGAAATAGAAAGTTGCAGCCTACTTTTCCAGTCCCCCCCCCCCTGCCCCCCTCATCGATCTACTTTATATAGAAGAGCCTGAGTGAATAATTTAGAGTTGGAGCAGGTTAATGTGGACGGAAGGAGACCTGAGATGTTGGGACGGGAACAGAGAGATTTTTATCATTTAATGGAGAAAGTGGAAAGGTCAGGGTTCTTGTTTACCTCTTTATGAATTCTAAACTGAGTACTTGCAGCCTTCTAGAGTAGCCTTGCCATTGCCAATGCAAAGATGGAATGCACTAAAGCTGATCAGTTGACGAGCCTAAATGTGTTGCTGGGACGGGTTCAGAGGTCACGCTAGGATTTTAAACTGCCGGGCCGAATGTTCGGAATTACAGTTTGTCGGACAAAAAAAAAAAAACGGCCATATCTATTTTCAATGCGTGCAATGACAGGCAGGTGCATTTAATGATGTTATATTGCATAAAAAATTTCTATATTGCATAGTTAAAAAATTGTTTTGTTTTTTTACTGGTCTGGATGGAATTACATTTTCTGGCCTTTGTCATAAAAAAACTGTCAAAACCGGCAATTGCCAGCCTAACGCGACCCCTGGACGGTATATGATTTTAGCCCTCATAATATCCTTTAGTTATTGTTGAATTGTAGCATGTGCTTTTAAATCATGCATCAGTCGAATGGCACAGATCTATGGCTGGACCTCGTCAGCTATGATAGTTAACCGTACCAGTCGGCTGCAGCTAATTTTCTAGTAGTAGGTCTGAAAATCATTGCCGGTATTGTGCTAGGTGATGTGTTTCAGAGGCCAAGCATCCAAGCAGAAGAATGCTAACACCCATGGATAAATTACCGTTTTGTATCCTGATGTATCGGTATTGGATTATGGCAAGTTATTTTCTGTAGAACCACAACATCAAGTGGCGAGAGAGGGCTTGGCTGTGTCCAAATCAGAGCCCTATATACTGCGTGTGTACTAGCATACTGTATACTGCTTACTGCATATTGTTTAGTGACATGCAGTATGTGAAAAAATATCCTCCATACTATTATCAAAAAAAAACCTAGAAATAAGTAAATCATGTGAGGATATTAAGAACACTCAATTTTCAGAACTGTCACGTACTTAACAGCTTTTTTTAAAAAAGTATACTCAACCGGCATACTCAATAGTAGGCAAGTGTGCTGATTCGGACATGGCCCCAGAATTAGACATTGCCCCTACTAACCCAGGACCAGCTACCTCTACCCAAATCCTAAACCTAACCATTAGGACGAAAAAAGCTAAACTGATTTCAGATCAGCATTCACGGTCAACTTCCCCATAGACCTGAGAGATTCATGCAAGAAGGTTTACACCATGGCAACAGTACGTGATCACCAAGGCAACAAAAACTCACAACATTGAAGTAGATGGTTGAGTTGTGGCAGGTGAAGAGGTGTTTATGCACGTCCACTTCCACAATCAGCAGAAGTTTTGTAAGTGTACAGAAATAACCGAGCAATATTTTTGAGCAGCTAACACAACCGCATCGTCCCCATCAGTAACGATCTGACAGCTTGTTTCTCAGTTGTCTGTGCTGTTCATATCTGCATTAGTTTAGTCATCTCACGGATGGCACTTTTCCATTGGAGTCACATCAGGTCTGTGTTCCATTCTTCTTTTGTTTGAGCTGCTCCAAACAAATCTGTGATTTATGAAATTTGCTTTAAAAGATAAAAGCTTGCTTACATTGTAAGAGGCCGTTTTAGTGTTTGAAAAATGAGATCGTACAGTTTTGTTTGGTCATATTGATATCTTTGCCTTTCCTCAGGAAGTAAGAAGATATTAACGATTTCGCCCGCAGGGCTAATTTGCTCTCAAAAGTGTAGTCGGACTCCATTAGCCTACTCTCACCCTTTCAAAGCATGTGTCACGTCCCTGGTATGTCAGACTACACTGACCCTTTAAAAAAATATATATATATCACACTTTCATTCACAATTACTCAAAAACATCTCGGGGGGCCTTCTATGGTCATGGAGCCCATTGTTAGCCAACATTTAGTCTATGTTGTGTCTTGAAGCCACAGAACGGTCCGCGCCTTTTGGTCGAGTTGATCTTTTTTAGTAGGCTGCTAGTTTTGCCGTTGTATTTTCTTAAGATTCTGCTGGAGAGGCGAGAGACGGCAACGATCAGTAGCTGGCAGCTAAGGGGGCCAAGCTTTGCCAGTGAGAGTCTTTCTAGGACGGCTTGTCCCAGGACTTCATTGCCAAGAGAATTCTAAAGGAGGGCTGTGATTTTCACGAGTCAGGCAAAGGCGGGCTTCATGCCACGAGGGTTTGTTTCTACCCCCCAGGCTCATGGAGCTTTTACACACACACACACACACACACACACACACACACACACACACACACACACGGTGTGTGTGTTGCATTCACTCTGTCAAGTTCGCCTGGTTCCCTTTTAAAGTAAGCACGTCGGAACTTCCAAGTCTAAGTCTGTCAGACCGAAGCATGAAGCCATGGGACTGCCGCCATTTTCTGCTCGCTGCATTTCTCCCATGATTCATTCACATCTGCGCTGTCACAAGGTTCCCACTCTGAGTGGAAACGTTTAGGCTACATCTTGTTGTGGAAATGGGCCTCTTTCTGATGGAAATGGGCACAGCGAGAGCTTATTAAATCGCTCTCTAATTGAAAGGCCTGTGCTGTTACGTGGCATTTAGATTTGTGCGAGTGTGTGCTATTCACATGTGACATTCCGCCCGTTGATTTTGTACTTTTGAACAGGAAAAGCAAACCGCTTTGTGAGCTTGATCATAGCCTCTAGTCCATTTGGTAATGGGAGCCCAGCGAAGGCAGTTGTACAGTTATTTGGGTTTGACTCTGGGATTAGACGCTTGCTCGTACGCGGCGGAGAGCTGTCACTCACTCTATTGTTTGTTTGACGGGAGGCCTTTTGTGTGTGGCTCAGAACAAAGAGCAGCGTTCGCTGTTGGTAGGCGGGCCGCGAAGAGCACACGCACGTTCCCATTATCAGCTGTGGAAAGACGTCCTTTTGTTGGGTCTGTGTGAAGAGTCACTCTTTTTTTCGCTCGGCTGTCTGGGGCGGATGCGCTTTTCTTTCAGGGCGCTGAACGCATGGTGTGGTGGTTTAGCGAAATATCTGATAACTTTTTCACGTTGGGTTTGGTTGCAGAAGCTCGGTTAAACCACGACCGGGGTGTCCCGTTGGAATCCTGGGAAGTTGGCCATGGAGGAGTTTTGCATGTTTGTTTGATTTGTGTTTTTATGAGCTGTTGATTGGTGTTGACTCCACCAATAGTTACATTTGTCACCCCTCTTTAGCCTCGTTCCCCAGTTCTTATTAAGGAGCGTCCCCCATGTTGGCGTGATCTAGTTCATCTGTCATAGCGGGATTGTTCCATTGAGGTTTGTGTTCTACGTGGCCTGTTTTTTTTTGCTTTTTTTTGCTTTTCTCTTGGCAGGACCATTGGATGGTCTACTAGACTACTAATGGATTGAGCAATTTGCCAAACTAAACCCCGGAAACAGCACAAAGCTCGGCCATCGATCTTTTATAAGTGGGAAACTGGTACAGTGACATCACTGACAACAATATATTGCAACTATAGGTCTGAGACGAGTGTGTGTATGCTTACTTTATTTAAAAATCGCATGGAAGCAAAGGTTAGACTGCTGGTGATTTCAGGTAAGCGCGACAGCCTGTTGTAGTCAGTTGTCTTCAGAATGTATCGATTCCACATGTGGTCTAAATAAGTGAACCGTCAGGGTTGTTTACAGCGGCCAATCCAAAGCTTTCAGGTCTGGGGTTTCGTTCATTCAGGATCTGAAATAAATCCAGTGATTTTGGACAGGCTTTTGATGTCCCAAAAACCTCGTTCAGCCGAAAATCAAGATTTTACTGTGGGCTGTGGTAGAGTGTGAATTGATAGACCGCTGTATCATCTCTGTCTCACACACACACACACACACATTAGCTGCCCTTTGTACATGATATTAAAATGAAAGCTTAAGAAAGATTGAAGAGCGCATGTTAAATTAATCATTTTTATTTAATTGCTTTTAAACATTATATGCAGAATAATCCATAAAATGTGTATACTGTATTATATACAGTTTATATACATGTCTATTATACTTACATGTGTGTGTGTATATATATATATATATATATATATATATACATACAAATTTCATTAACGTTTGAAAGATTCTATAGTATATATTATAGAATCTTTCAAATGTTAATGAAAGGTAGGCATTACATTATAGGCCTACCTTTCATTATCATGTAGCCTGTGTGGCCAAATTAATTTCAAGCCTGCATTCTATTTCATTCCGAGACCACATTATTGGGCACCACCTCAATTTGAGGCTGGTCAAGCGAGGCATCCTTCTCATTATGCGTCAAAGAAGAATCTGGCATCTCTGGCAGTGAACATTGTTCTCAGCCTGTCAGTCAGTCAGCAGGTATTGGGCGTGATCGGCAGGGCTGTCAGGCTCTGTGTTTGCTGAAGTGGAAAAGCAAACAGAGGAATACAGTAGAAGTGATTTGTGGATCCAGGCACCTGACGGCTGATGGTGATTGATGGTCTCTCTCTCACTCCCTCCCTCCCTCTCTCTCTCCCTCCTTCCATTCCACCTCCTTTCACCCACCTCCCTTCTGTTTGTTTTTGTCTTCACTATTTTCTCACATGCAGCCCTTCCCAGATACGACACAGAACCTTTACTGTTTCGGAGGCCCCGAGCAAATTATAGCCCGCGTCTGTATTCTGGACCTGTTGCCCCGGCAATTTGCCGGCTCAAGACGTAGTAACATTTACATTAATGTGTAAAATACACTACATTAATGGATCAGGCATAACAAAAATGCTGCATAATATTTTTGGGGTGTTTGGTTTCAAAATTAAGCCTCCTCTCAGTTTTTACTAAGAGTGTCTATGAAGAAGGGAATCGTAGTTCTTTTACAGTAACTGAAATAATCTTTGGACATTTCGTGTTACAAAATCCAGAGTATTTTCATGATGTAGATAATTCCCTATACCCCAGAGCTTGACAGACCCTTGCTGTATTTACACTCTTCAGTTCACCTTGTTATAGCATGTGGTCATAGTACCAGACACCCAACCAGGAACCATCTGACTCCATTGTGGCTCTCTCGGTGCTGGCTGCTTCCTCAATATTCAGTTCTTTCTGGTTCAGCTTTGCCTGTGAGACTGAATTAAGGGTTGAATGCTTGTCTGTTCCAATACCATAAAGTCCTTGTGAACCACTGCAGGAGTTCTCAGCTATAGCTCTATCACGCTGTGTTACAAAAACCACCAAACCCAGATAGGAAAACAGTCGCGTCTTCTTTCTCCCTCCCCTAATCTCTCTCTTGCTTTTTTTTGTCTGTTTCTCTCTCTCTTTTTTTTTTTCCTCTCTCAAATTCAAGTTGAAATGTGCTTGAATGAAGGGCTTGTGTTGGAAAAACACTGAAATACATATTGACATAGCCTCTGGGAAAAAGTAACAATCCCTCCCCTTTCCTACACACACACGCATGCACACACTCGCGCACACGCACGCACGCACGCACACACACAAACAGACACACCGTCTTGAAAAACTTAATATTCGGTTGCGCTCTCTCGCATTCTCCGTCCGCCTCTCTATTTCAGTGTGTATGCGCGTGCAAGGATGTGTGTGTGTGCGTGTGTGTGAGATGGGCCCATTAAGAGAGAAGACGTGATCTCACTGTGACATGGGGGGAAGTCCGGGCCCTTGGTCTTTGTGGGGGCCTCACAGTCTCCTGGGGCCTAGCGGTTGGGCCCTGTGTAGAAGTCAGTTGGCTGTGTAATGTGCTGCAGATGTGGTCTCGCACAAACGGCATAAACCTGCCCCCCCCACCCCGCAGGCAGGTATATCTGGGTACTGTAGGTAAGTTACTGTTGAGGGTGGAGAGGGTTATGGCCTTTGAGGGGGAAGACAGATTGGCTTCCATGGCAACACTGCCCATTACTCTTCAGATAGGAGAGCTTGTATGAGTGCGGTTATGATTGATTTGGTGTAGGATTAGAAAAAAATGTATATAATTTTGGAATTTACTGGGATCACTTTTTTTTTTTCCTTTTAAAAAAAAAAAAAAAAGCATAACAGTGATAATCCTTGGGGGGGAAAAGCCAGTCCTTGAAGCACAGCAAGTGGTCAGATTATCTAATACCCTGATTTAAATGTTAATGTCAGCCTGTGTGAGTGAAACTTTTTTCCCCCAGAGTCCAATAGCCAACATCCGAAAGACATGTAGCCGTATGTCCTGTAGCTGTTTTCCCTGCGCAGTTTCTCTATGGAGTTTGTAGCCGTGCAAGTTGGAAGTTGTTTTGCGTGTGACGGGCCTCAGACTTTATGCGGCTGATGTCCCGTAGCCCCGTGTCCTGTAGCCGTATGTCCAAATTTGTGATCTTGCTGCAAGCAAGGAGTACTGGACCTCTCCCACCCATGGATTTTGATCTATAGACATACACAAGACAATTATTATTTGCCTTTTCCAATTCCAGATCTGATGTGCCCTGATCTCCACGTTTGCACTCATTCACCTCATATACTGTAACAGCAGTCTGTTCATTTTCATTCATCGATAACTAAAAAAACATTGCCACTGACTGATTTTTTTAATTTCATAATGACAAATTATTTTTTCAGTGAAAAAAAATATTTTTTTTAACATAAATAAGCTTTATCAAAATCATACTTTCATGAATGAATTGGCCTAATTTTTGTATATTCACATTTTGAAATTGTGTCGGTTGCCAATTTTATTGGTTTAGCTGACCTTTCATATATCCCACCCGGTCCCATTGAGGTCACTATAGTCAGGGGTCCCTAAGAGAACATTCTTGCGCCCAACTCTTATTGATGTGTGATACCAGTTCGTCCATAGCCGAGTGCTGTCTATAACAGTGGGCAAATGCTGAGTACCTATATCCATGCTTTTTATTTAAAAAATAAAAATAAAAAGAAGTAGCCAGAGCTTTGTGTAATGTTGGACTGTTCTGCACATCATCACTGTCTTGCTCTGTCACCGTTAACCTATTCTTCCAATCTAAAATGATATGTGAGGTTGTTCGCTCCCAAAAACCCCGCAGAGGGGCGGACAGGAACTAGCGCACTGTCGCTGTCGAGGAGGGAAATTGCACTTCAATGCGCCGTTTATACATCATGGCCTCGAAGTCCCTTGATTACACTCATTCTCCTATCCCAGATATGAGTTATTAGGGGCTGGATAGGTACTTTACCAACAAGCAGCATCGGTGCTTAACTTCCTACTGTAGAGAATCCCACAGCAGCCGGTTTTACAGTCGATCAAATGACGTCTATGGTTTGTGCCATAGTATTCAGTGCATTAACTAATAAAGCTAGATTTCATACTACAAAGCTAATTACCTTCATTACCATTTGAAGCTACTGTTTTTATAAAGACACTGGGCTCTCAATGATGGCAGCACATGTAATTTAGTACAACTTCTTGCCCCTGGGAAGGATCTGCAGAAGGACGCCGTTGCCTTTATTTGCAGGTATTTAAGGATGTATTAAAGAAATCTTAATTAGAGACTCCCACTAGTAGGGCTTCCATCTGTAAATAAGAGGGCCGTATGCATTTCAAAAGCCTCTGTGTAACAAACGCCCTTAAGGGGGAGAGCTGATTGTCACATGACTCATTGCTATTTGCATAGCTCCCTAAGCCCCGCCCATTAACGACCGCCCACACAAACCCCGCCTTAGAACGTCACTCGGGTGTGAAGCGATGGCAACGCTGCTGGCGCTCACCTGCGACCTGAGAGCCAATCGCTGCGCTTTAAAGGTGTTACCCAATTCCCTGTCTGGTTGGTCCTGATTTGCTGTTGTCTTTCAGGTAGCCTATAAGGGCGTGAATTATTAGCAGGTGCTGAATGAAAGGCAAGGAATCGATACAATGGTGTCGTCACAGCGCAAACCGTAAACCTCCCGAGTCGTTGATCGCCGCTCAGATCGCTCAAACCTGATGTACACGAGCAACGCGCATGCTGATGAGTTTATCGACAGTGCCACTGATCATACAAACATATTTAATAGGGAGAACTTCCTGTCTGGAATCCAAATGGAAAATCACATTTTGAATGTAAGCTTCCTCCCACTCATCTATGGCTGTTTGGGCGTTTCGTCATCCGAAGCTCATGTGTCTGGCCCAGCGATTGTTAATTAGCGCTTTGCAAATTATAGGTTTCTGCGTAATCCTGTCTGAAGGCAAGGCTGAGCTTTCACGCAATGCCGTGCAGGAAAGAGCCAAACGACCTCCGCGTGCGTGGCCACTGATACCGGCAGACGTATGGATGGGGTGAGGGGAAAGAGGGATGGAAGGGAGGAGAGGAAGACATGAGCAGAGACGGTGGGGTGTGTGGGAGGAGTGAAAAGGGGGATGAAGGATCGTGCTGCACGATATATCTAATCACTGTTTTTTAAAAGCGTAGTAAGAACAATCGCCTCTATGCGTCATATCGGCTATCAATCAATAATCAATAACCTTTATTTACACTCGAAGGACACTGAGGTTGCCCTTATTTACAGTGATGTCGAGTAAGAGATAAATAACACAAGATAAAAATGACAACATAAAGGCACAACATAAAATGATAAAATAAAATAAAAGATAAAAAAAGATAAGAACAAGAACAGGAAATTCAGCTAAAAACAATTACATTGTGAGGTGCAAAATTCAGCAATCATAGTTTTAAAATGTCCAACAGACGGAAGACTGTCCATTTTTAAAGTTCTTTGCAGGGCATTCCATGAGTGGGGAGCACTAACAGAGAAGGCAGTCGTACCTAGGTTAGAACAAGAGCACCTCACTGGAACGGGTATGATATGAACCAGTGTTCCTTTTTAGGAGAGAAGTAATATAAGGTGGTTGCATACCGATGAGAGCTTTAAAAATAACTAAAAACCAATGTTTCACGCCTCATTAAAAGAGAGGACCAACCAACCTTTTCATACAGGGAGCAATGATGTATGTTATAGCTATCACCTGTAATGAATCTAAGAGCTGAATGGTATACAGAATTTAAAGATCTAAGAGTAGAAACAGAGGCATGTCTATAAACTACATCCCCATAGTCCAGAACTGATAAAAATACTGCTTCAATAATCCTCTTCCTGCATACCATAGGAAAACTGGTTCTATTCCTATATAAGAAGCCAATTTTCTGTCGTAGCTTGCTTACAAGATTATCAATATGACATTTAAACGTACATTTTTCATCAAGCCAGATGCCAAGATATTTATAGACTGAAACTCTCTCGATAATAGAACCATTTGCAGAAGTTATGCGCAGACTATTGTGGTCAAAATCTCTAGCCCTAGAGAACAACATATATTTTGTTTTGTTCTCGTTAAGAACTAACTTAAGAGAAACAAGAGCATCTTGAATAGTATTGAAAGAAAGTTGCAATTTTTCAATAGCTAATTCCATAGTCAGCAATACAATACAGAATGGTATCATCAGCATAAAGATGAAATTGAGAACCACTAGCTGGGGACACAATATCATTAATATAAATAGTAAAAAGCACCGGACCTAAAATTGACCTCTGTGGAACACCTTTAGTAATTGGTAAAAAATCTGATTGGACACCCCCTAATTTCACACGTTGAGATCTGCAAGATAGATAATTCCAGAACCAGTTACATGCATTTCTATCTAGGTTAATGCTACCTAATCTATTTAACAGCAAAGAGTGGTCAACAGTATGAAAGGCCTTAGACAGATCTATAAACAGGGCAGCACAGTGTTGTCTTTTATCTCAAAGGAGAGACAGGAGGAGGTAGGGAGCGAGTGGTGAAGGAGAGATGGTGAGCGAGTGCAGGAGGAGAGATGGGGAGCGAGGGAGGAGGTAGGGAGCGAGTGGGGATGGAGAGATGGGGAACGAGGGAGGAGGTAGGGAGCGAGCAGGGAAGGAGAGATGGGGAGCGAGGGAGGAGGTAGGGAGCGATGGGGAGCGAGGGAGGAGGAAGGGAGCGAGCAGGGAAGGAGAGATGGGGAGCGAGGGAGGAGGTAGGGAGCGATGGGGAGCGAGGGAGGAGGAAGGGAGCGAGCAGGGAAGGAGAGATGGGGAGCGAGGGAGGAGGTAGGGAGCGAGTGGGGATGGAGAGATGGGGAGCGAGGGAGGAGGTAGGGAGCGAGTGGGGATGGAGAGATGGGGAACGAGGGAGGAGGTAGGGAGAGATAGGGAGAGATGGGGAGCGAGGGAGGAGGAAGGGAGCGAGCAGGGAAGGAGAGATGGGGAGCGAGGGAGGAGGTAGGGAGCGAGTGGGGATGGAGAGATGGGGAGCGAGGGAGGAGGTAGGGAGCGAGTGGGGATGGAGAGATGGGGAGCGAGGGAGGAGGTAGGGAGCAAGAAGAGGGGGATCACTGGCAAGGAGGGAAAGGAGGAGTAAGAATGAAGGGATAGTGAAGAGAAAGAAGCTGTGAATCAGCAGCTAGGCCTTGTGACTGGAACTGAGCGACCCCCCCCAAACAAACCCTGTGAGTTCAGCCTCTATGAACGCAACTCTGTGAACTCCGCTAACCCCCACAACCACCCCCCTTTATGGCTTTTAATTTCAATTAGCTATGGCTGATCGTTCACTTTGATCGCATTTGTGATCCCCCCCCACCCAAGCCCGACCCGTTTTCATAACGCCCTCGCTCGCGCTGTTCTGTTGGTTTTACTAAACCCGGCGGAATTAACGGCTGAGATTGGAATCTTCAGACGCTCGATTTCCACTTCCTGCATGGCCTCCCGTCTTTCGCGCGCATGCACATCCGTGAGAGATACATTTTTTTTCTGCGCCGTTTCTCTAGGGAGTTTGTAGCCGTGCAAGTTGGAAGTTGTTTTGCGTGTGACGGGCCTCAGACTTTATGCGGCTGGCGTTCCCTTTTGGACAGAAAGCGCATTGCGTAATGAAAATGGGTTACACAACCGTGCGCGACTTCCAGGAAAATAATCACTCTTTAAAAATTGTCATTTCACAGTGCCGGAGAGGAGATTTGCGTAGTCTGAGCGTCAGGCGCACTGCTTTCAGAATGGCGCTGCGTTCAGAATGGCACGTTGAAAAACTTGCTGTGAATTCCTCTTGCTGAATCGCTCCACTATACTAAGATTTTCATAAGCATGACAAATTTAAAACCACTGATCTGAACCTACTAAAAGTGTACTAAAACCTCTGGCTAAGTAATTTATTACTCATGTTTGCAGTATTCCCAAATCTATTTACTACCTGCTCTGTGCTTTTCCTTGTACTTGCTATTTACATGAACTTGTGAGTCAGGCTTAATTAAAAAGCATCAGTGCATTTATTATACTGTATTCTTTGTAAAATAGTTCATATAAGTATGACTCCTTGAATATATACTATATATAGTTAAATTGTAAATAAAATGGCCAATGATTAGATTTTATGGTGAAGGGGTCCTTACTTTTTTCAGGGAGTTCTTTCCAAGTAAACAACCAGAACATGATGATGATTTAAAAGTTTTTTTTTTTTTTACTTGACGTTTTGTTCTTCAGTGATAATACTACTTTTGAATATTTCGAGATTTCTATCCTCACACTGCCTTTGTTCTGTCATTGTTTGACAGTAGCCACCATTTTAAGTATCACTTGTATGGGCCCTGTGTAGAATAAACGTGTGTGTGTGTGTGTGTCTGTGTTCTTTCTGCCATCTCCCTTTGCTTTCCCCTTCTTCATCAATCCCTCTCTCCTCTGTATACTTCTTTACTTCTCTCCCCCTTTCGCTCTACCACTTTCTCTCCCCTCCTCCCTATCCCTTTCTTAAACACCCCCTACTATGTCTCTCTTCTTCTCTCTCTCTCCACTGTTCCCTCTTTTTGCTCTCTCCCTCTCTCTCCCTCCCTCTCTCTCTCTCTTTTTGCTCTCTCCCTCTCTCTCTCTCTCTCTCTCTCTCTTTTTGCTCTCTCCGTCTCTCCCTCCCTCTCTCTCTCTTTTTGCTCTCTCCCTCCCTCTCTCTCTCTCTCTCTCTCTCTCTCTCTCTCTTTTTGCTCTCTCCCTCTCTCTCCCTCCCTCTCTCTCTCTCTTTTTGCTCTCTCCCTCCCTCCCTCCCTCCCTCCCTCCCTTTCTCCCTCCCTCTCTCTCTCTCTCTCCCTCCCTCTCTCTCTCTCCCTCTCTCTCCCTCCCTCTCTCTCTCTCTCTCTCTCTTTTTGCTCTCTCTCTCTCTCTCTCTTTTCGCTCTCTCTCTCTCTCTCTCCCTCCCTCCCTCCCTTTCTCTTTACTGTGCTGGCTCTCCTTGAAATGCAGCCTGACTCAGCGACAGCAGCCCGACCTCAGAATATTCCTGTGTACACTGAGGACTGTAAAAATAGACAGTGCGCTTAAAGCGGTAATTATCAGCTGCACCCTAGAGTGACCCTGGCCTTCCTTCTCCAGGACGGCCACCGGGAGAAAGACACTTCCAGGGAATAGAGTCGGAGCTTTGTCGTTGTGAACGGATAGCAACAGTTATCCCCTGCAGTTTTGTGTAGGTTTTACCCTTTACCCCCCTCCTCTGTGTCTCCCTCTCTCCTTCCCTCTCTTTCTTCCTCTCTCCCTCTTTCCCTCCCTCCCTCTCTTTCGCTTTTGTTGTCCCTCCCTCTCTCTCTTTTTCTCTGTCTAAAATTTGTTTCCTGTCATGTGTCATTTGATTTGGTTTGCACTGTTTTTTTCCTAACATGCTATTCTGAGAGCGGCCAGTGCAAACATTCGCCCACATTTCTACCCCCCCCAATGGTAAAAACTTTTTATTTTTGTTTGCTGCATTTCCCTTTATGCATATAGCATGTGACCTCTGGAAAATTAGAATCGCTTGGAATGACTAAAAGAGTGTGTGTGTGTGTGAGTGTGAGAGACCGAGGTTCAGCATTGGTTATGACGAAAGCCAAAGGAAACGTGGCATTCCCAAGGCAGTCCTTGAGAGAACAGCGTTTTTTCTTCTTCTTTTTTTTTATTTTTATTTTTTTTTAAAGTTGTGAGTGTTGATCTCTCTTGAAATAGTTCCCTGGGAGCCAGTTTGATGGATTAGACTGACTAGCCACCACAAAGCATCCCCACACTTTCTCCCCCTCTTTTTCGAAAGCACATCCCTGCATTTCCCCTTCAAAACCTGACTAAAGAAAGTCCTCTGAGCCAGCGCGGAACCAATCGCTTGGCCCCACTTGGAGGTTGCTGGTTCAAATCCAGGCCATGCTTTCCCGCTTACCTCCCCCAGCTGGTGAATGGTCGCACTGCGTTTCCCACACTGGGGGCACAGCAACCAGAGGAGCTGTTGCTTTTGTCCCCTCCCACACAGGGGTGACACCGGTCACACAGGAGCTGGGAGGCCGCCGGACCGTCTGACCTGTGGTTTTGTGTCTGGCTGCAGGGCGAACAGCCCGCTGGCCTGCTAAGAAGTCCATACAGTTTCTCTGTCACCCTTTTCCTCTGCAGTGTGAGCGTAAACTCAAGCGGTAGAAAGCTGTATCTATTGGAACACTCGCTTGCTGTTCTGCATGTTTTAAATAACTGTTTAATTGCCGAGCGTAAGTTCTTCAGTTTGCTCTAAGGTATTTTCTCTGGTATGCTACGTATGTTTTGTGAATGTGTCGCTTGGTTTTGGACGGTTTCTCTGCCTCGCTTGTCTTGAATAGGTCTTATTTGCAGAGGATTTAAATCTCAACCTGACTTAATACTAATCATAATAATACATAATAATAAGAAGAAGAATTGGAAAGGGTGGATCTTTGTGTACAACTGATTGATAAACACCCGATTGCCCCTTTTGTGACGTCAATGGGAGGTGCGATTGTAAGTCAATGCAAAGCAGCCATTTTATCCAGATGTGTGCAGGGCAGTAGCCCATGTTAAGACATATATTTATTAAGAAATACTCTTGGTTCATATTATGGATGGTAATTGTACAGTTTTTGCAGTGGCTGTGTGCAAGCCTATTGTGCAGCATCTCAGCTCTGTGGGGTTGGTGTAAATGTAATAATAATTCAGTTAAGTTGGGAAATTAATTAAATTAAGTCATGAATTTCTGTGATGTCTTTTGAAGATTTTTCGCAGTGCTGTGAATTTATTGACCGTTAATCATCAACATCACAAAAGTTCTAGCAATGATGTAGAAAAATAGAAAGATTGGCTTATCACATCACCTTTCTGCATTTTATTTAGTTAGATTTCTTTAGTTTTCCAAAGTTCTGTAATCCAGACAATAATGGTTATCTCATCTGGGAGTGTAAAATATGTAATTTATTGAATAAAAACAAAATATAGCCTACATATACAAGTATAACTGTGTAAATATAACTCAGTATCTCGCTTATCTCTATGGTCTCATGTGTCTCTAGGGTATCTAAAGTCTCTATGGTTCTGTGATGGCAGTTTATTCATTGATTAGTGTAGAAGCCGCATTCGGGCAGTGATTTTTGAATGCACTCAGTCTAGTTTCTCCAGTCACTGAGACGGTACCCAATCCCCCTTCTTGAATTAGAAAAACCCAGCCACATCAGGGGCGAACGGTGTGCGTGTTCGGCTTTGGGGAAAGATCCATAATCCCGTCTCTCTGAGGGGGTCACATGGTCTTGACCCCCAGCCCCTCCGAAGGAGACTTAGCGCCTGGTCCCGGGACAGTCTGTCTGCCCCTGCCACGACTCCAGACCCGCCACCCGACACCGCGTAGGGTTGCCAGAGCTTTTCTCAGCCTCCACCACCTCCAGTCTGACTGAGTGTTGGGTGATGGTGTGTTGGGGGATTAAATGATTCCCCCGGCCTCTTCCTTTCCTCCCGTTCTGGAAGATGAGGATGTTATTTCGTCATTCACTGTGCTATACCTCCTCTGTCGAGGCGGCTACAGTTCAGAATCACCTGTGAGATGTTGAGAACTATAATTAAGAGCAAATCTTACGGCGAGAATCAGAATGGCACAGTGGTTTTCTGCATATTATAGTATAATTTTTTCAAAATGGTATGCCAGTGGGGTGAGAGAGTTTTACTCATTTCAAGATTTGCCAGTGGGGTAAGATAATTCACTTGTCAAAGATAATCAAGTAAAAAGTAACCTAAAACAAGCTGATATTTTACCCTTTAGAGAAAAAAAAATAAAATAAAAGATTTAAAGTTTCATTACAAGACTAAATCGGTTAAGACAAAACATTTTTTGCCGTGCAAATCACCAGTAAACAGATGCAGTGGCCTTTATCTCTGCTTTAAACTGAGAAATCTGAGGAGTTTTGTCATTTCTTTCACACCAAAATGGTTGAACCCTATTTTTAAGCCCATGTTTGGGGAAAAACGATGACGGCTTTGTCTGCTTGTATAACGAGGTTCTTTTTGGGGCTTACTCGATCCTGGATTGGTCCTAGAGGGAGTTATTTTTTTCCTATTATTTATTCCGTTAGACTCTGGATTGCGTTTTGTGCTTGAGTCAAGTTATAGTAGTGAACCGTGCCTTTGAGTGTAATGTCCCTCGTTTCTAACTCCCTGTCTAACACTTGATGGAACGTGGTGTCTGGAATAACATGCAATTCCTCGCTCTGTAACCGCTAATATCTCTGAAATAATGGCGGACATTGTAGCTGTGACCTCATCTGATAAGCCAGCACTCCGAAGCCAGTGCTCACCACTTTGCCCATTAATTGATCTGAAAGGCGTACAGTCTCGAGAGGAAATGCTTTCTGTATTTTAACAGTATCTCTCTCTATCTTATTTGGCGGTGGCACCAGAGGATGTTCCGGGTGTTTTCTGAATAAGCATGAAAATGGGTTTGATTTTTAAGCTTTTGATTTATTTGTTCTGCAGATTCCTGATTCAGTGCTTTTCTATACCAGAGACTCCTACATTTAGGCATTTAGCAAACTCTTATCCGCAGAGTCTTACAAAAACACATTGGACCAACACCAGTGAATTTTCACAAAAATAATGGCAAAAAAATAATGGTCATCTGTGACGGGACTGACCTGCTCCTTTGCCCCCTCCCCTGTCTGCTCAGGTTTCCATGGTGACATGCTGGGCCTGTGTTCTAAGTCACACTGGGACTCTCATCAGTCTGGATACAAATGACACTCTACTACAGCCGCCGTCAGTGCCCAGCTCCTCAACATGTCCTTTCACCGTGGATCCACCTGTGAGGTAGGCCGGCGTGCTTATTTTCCCCTGTGCTCTTTCTGTCTTCGCTTGTTTTGATTGGACGGGGATGGGGGTCAGATGCACTACGCTCAATTCATGTAGAGTAGTCACAGATTCTCTAGTCTCTCGTCTTCTCTAGAACAGCGGTCCCCAACCACCGGTCCGTGGGTCATTTGGTACCGGGCCGCACAGAAAGATTGATAATCAATAAAATATTTGTTAATTCAGAATCTGAAAGATGTTTTATTTAGAAAAATGACCGGAACCATCCATGCGTCTGTGTCTCGAGATGGTGAGTTGTATTTTTTATGCACTTTATATTTGTTTTTATGCCAGTCGTATCTTTTTATTTCGTCATATTTATCCCCCCACACCTTGAAGGCCGGTCCGTGAAAATATTGTCTTGCGTGTAACCTGTCCGTGGCCCAAAAAAGGTTGGGGACCGCTGCTCTAGAAGACGGGTTCACTTCTTTGCGCCTGTGATTGGCCACACCCCTTCATGAATATTCATAAGATATTAATGTTTCAGCTTCAGTGGTAGGGTGGAGTTGTGCTAAATGCTAAGACTGCGGTGTAGAATATTCGGTGAGGCTAGAGAATCAATCATGCTGCTATTATGCTGCATGCATCACTTGTGAATTTTTCTTTTTTTTTTTCTTTTTTTTGTCACCATCACACTTTTTGGCAAACAGGAAAAAAATGATCTCTTTTGGACTCTGCCTCTGTCGGCTGAGAATGAAACGATCGGGAGTGTCTGCTGTTTCAGACTCGCCACTCCTGTTCTCCAGCGGCCCTTTAGATCCTGTCTCGACGGCTTCAGACAAACATGCTGGTTTGATTTATTGCGCGTCGTGTCTTCTCCGCTCTCGGCGATGACTCAAGTTGCTCGCTCGTAGCGCTAAGAAGCTGCAGTCTGTGCACGGCCGCTAAATCTCTGAACGTAACGGCTGCAGCCGGCCAGAACACTCTGTGCTCTCACAGTGGCTTCTTGAAGAGTGGCGGGTGCATATGAAGTCATTATTTTTCCATAGTGCCAATGCGCTGGCCAAGTAGATTCCATTTTTGTACTTAGCGCATTTATTTCTTGCCAAAGGTAGATCTTTTTTCAGGTTTGTGGAAACATGTGCCGAAACCAGGGAAGCGTCATGTTGGATTAATTTGGAGATGAACTGGAGTACGTGGCAAACTGGTTTGTTTCTTCTTTTTTTTCTTCTTCTCTTTGAAGAACTAAGGTGCTATTAGTTATTGGCTGTGATTTTTGACTTTCTCCCATTTGTGTGGTAACCTCACAGAAGAGCTGGAGGGTTCTTTCCCCTGCTGTGGAGGTTTTCTGGGGTTGATTAGTGTGGCCTGAGTGGTGCCAATCCTGGGCCTGCACACAGCTGGGCCTGGTATGATGTGAGCTCTCTCTCTTTCTCCCTCTCCCTCTCTTTCTTTCATCCTCTCTCTCTGTCACTCTCATTCTCTCACACTTTCTCTTTTTCCCTCTTCTCATTCCCTCTTTCTCTCTCATTATCTTACTCTCTTGTTCTCTCCTTTTCCCCTCTTTCTTTCATTCTCTCTCCCTGTCTCTCTCATTCTCTCATACTCTTTTTTTCCCTCTTCTCATTCCCTCTTTCTCTGTTTCTGTCTCTCTCTTTCTCTTGTTCTCTCTTTTTCCCTCTTTCTCTCTCTCTCTCTCTCTCTCTCTGTCTCCCTCTGAGGGGACTTGTGGTTACCGAGAACTGATGACCTTTGACTTCAGTGGAGATTAACCCCCTAACCCAGAGCAGCAGATAGAACTGAACAATCTGCAGGTTTCCTGTCTGGTAATTGCACTGCCTGTTTGAGCTGTCTGCCGTGTGATTAATATCCCAGAGTGTGGATATGCTAAAGGCTACTTACATTAGTTTCTCTCGGCGGTTTATGTTTATGTGACTGATGATGATGTGGAAAGGGCATTCTGGTGAAATATGCTCTTGACCTCTGCTGCTGGGTCAGTTGAATTCGGTGGGGGTTGGGTGCTTGCTGCAGCAAAGATGATCTGACCCTAATTTTAGCTAATTACCAGATTATTTGCTTTAATTTGATTTTGTTTTGTAAAGCATTTTTTTAAAGGAGGGGTTAAAACCGGAGTGCCAGCTTGCAGACGAAACCTTCAGAAAGAACAGGGGAGACGTATTTCCCATTTTAGCAAATTGCAGCCATGTGTTTGCAGAGGATGCTGAGCCGAACAAAACTATTTGACGCGCCAAACTCTAAACAAGACTTAGCCTGTGGGTAGTCCCAGAATATTCCAGCCTGCCCATCCAGTCTGTCGTAACTCACGACAGCTCCCACACACACACACACACACACGCACACGCACGCGCACACACACACACACACACGCGCACACACATGATTATGACGCCACCACTGGTGTCCCGCGTCGTCACGGCCTGCCGATTTGCACGCCGAGTGCCATGTGCCACACCACCAGCTCTGACTCCTCCCTCCGTCTCCGTGTGCCGTCCCACACTTCCGTGCCCTGCTGGCTTCCTCCACACTTAAGTCCCCGCCATTGGGGACAGAGCGCCTGCACCGAAGTTTGAGCCGTAATGGAGGACAGCCGGACTGCCTAGTAGGCCACCTTGACCTGGGGAAACAGTGCCTCGGTGGAAAGAAACGTGGACCACCAAAATTTTGTCCACGCTAGAAGTAGCCAGAAATCACGCTTCACTTCAGGAGCGACGATGCTGTGGAAAAGCTGGGAAAGAAAGACTCTGAAATAGGGGTGTGTATTGTATGGCCTCTCTAAGCATGCTCAGCAGTGTGCCCTGTGGGGGAGAAAAGGGAAGTTTAAAGTGTTTATTGGCCCAGCAGATAACAGCCTGCAAAGACATGTTGTGTCTAGACCGCATGAATTACGATGGCCTTCGTGACAGAAAAAAAAGCAGTTTTCCTACCCTCCAGAAGTGGCTTTAATCTTGAATAAATTAGCAGTTCTCCAAAACTGAAAATAGGCATCACGTGCGAACTGGAGAAACATGATACGCCTGTTTTTATACACAAAAGCTATTTTTAGGTTCTATTCTGTAAAGGTCCTCTAAATACAACTTCCTCGTAATGTCTGTTCATGAGTCGGGTAATGAAAGTAGGTGCTAGCTCTAATTTTCCGACTAATTTTCCTTTTGTAGTTTTGTATAGTGCATTGTTAGTAAGTGAAGTTTAGTTTTGGGAATAAGACTGGCTGGGATGTTAGGAATTTTTGTTATGGTTAAAGCTTATTAAATAAGTGGAAGCTGGATTTGCTCAAGACATAATTTTTTGCCTGTTTCTCACAAAAATACAGTTTCCATAGCATTGAGTGAATATTTAATATTCTAGGGTGGATGTTTACTGTTTGCTTATCTTACCTTATGTAGTCACATGACCAAATAAATTCTGGAAAGTGCTCTTCAGAGTGGTTTTAACCCTGACTGTCTTGGACAGCAGCATTCCTGAGTGTGAATTTAAGAGACTATTTAACTACTCTGAACTGGAGGTTCTGTTGTGGAAATGCTTGATGGTTCTGAGAGGAGAGTATTTTAAAGGGCTTGAAAGTACCTGAAGGGCAGGAGTGTGAGGATGTTGTTTTGGAAATGAAGGGCTTTGATCTGTGCGAGGGCTTGGTTTGGAACAGAGCTCCTCCACCACTGGGACTTTCAGTTCACTGGCGGACTTGTTGGAGGAATGCGCAAGGTGCGGGTTGGTTATCTTCAGGGGATTGCCGCAGATGAGGTGCAGCTTGGTGCACTTTCCATAGTGGTCATAGTGGACTTCTTCTGCAGAATGGAGTGGCTTGTTAAGCTATTTGTCACAGTATTTTGATGATTCCCACGTTTGACTGACGGATGTAAATTAGGCGACCCCCTCCCCTGACTCAGGTTGAACCTAAGTGGGGTTGCTGTGGTGGTAAATGCCACGGCCTTTCTACAGACAGCCGCTCATGAATCTCACGTTCTCTGGGTACGTTTCTGTGGGCAGAGAAAGAAGGCGGGACCGTTAAAAGATAGAGCGCGGGGGCCGGGGGGAGGGGGTCCAGACCGACGGCCAAAAGTCATCCCCCTCCTCTTCTCTTTCCTCCAGGCAATGTGTGAGCAAGTAAAGGAAGGTCATCTCTTCAGATATACCCTTGCAGCAGCTCGTTGGGGAACGAGCCAGGTGAATTTCAAAAGTAAAAAAATATATATTTAAAAAAAGAAAGTGAAAACAGTGTAGGTGATTTTATAAGTTGATAAGAAGAAGAAGAAAAAAAGAAAAAAAATCAGCTAAATTTATGCCAGTGCTTGTTGGCCTTTTAAGTGCAGAGGAGCATTAGGTTGAGTTGGAAATGGCTACTTGACACCTCTGTTTTTACGGGTGCGCTTAAATCATACATTTAAACAGTACGCAGGGGAGATGGATGAGGCAAGCTATCCAAAGCGCGAGAATGTGCATATCCCCATTACTCTTATCCTTTTGAAAAATTACTTTTGTGTAACCTCACAGTTGCGCTACCATATGTTAGCATTAATCTTCTACTTAGTCTATCCTCGGTACAAACATTGACATACAGTGTGCATGTGAATTTCTCTTGGTTTATCATATGTCTGCTGGTTT
Source organism: Ilyophis sp. 1 JC-2022 (assembly GCA_022702515.1). Lineage (NCBI taxonomy): Eukaryota > Metazoa > Chordata > Actinopteri > Anguilliformes > Synaphobranchidae > Ilyophis > Ilyophis sp. 1 JC-2022. Next base: position 97,941,808 of record CM040396.1, on the reverse strand, counting down.
TCAGTGTGTTTTTACATGATGCGTAAGTGAAGTGGCTAGTTCAAGTCACTGATTGGCTAAAGGGTCCTCGTACCTTGTTCCCAAAGGCCTGAGTTGGCTGCTCGTCAGAACTACAGGGGCTGCCAAGGCGTTTGTTAGTCTAGCTTTTCACCCGTTAGTTGGAGGATCGAGGATACAGGTGGTACTTCTGGATGTCTCAGCAGTTTACACGTTGCACCTGAGACGAGAGCAGAATCTCCCCTACGGGCCTGCGCCCAAATTTATTGTTTGTGACGTACACTTGAACGCACACGTGGCCATTCCAGGTGTGGTACACAGTGTTCTGCTGGGCGATGAGGAATGTTCAGTGCACTGTGGGAACTGTAGTCATAAATAATCCTGCTTGAAATAATGACTAGGTCTAGTTTGGAAAAGGGCTGCAACTCCCAAAAAGCCTTCTGCTAATTTTGATTCATAGCCTCTGTGCTCATTTGGTTTTAAGAAAATGTTTCTTTTAGCCTTCATAGCCTCTGTGTACTCATGAACTCCACTTGACTTACTTAATACTAAGCCTATATTAGTAATGTCCTTATTTTCCAGTTGAGCTCCTGTTCTTTTTTTATTTTACGAAAATTTTAAACTAAAATATTTGCATTTATCTTGGCTGAATTAAAAATATTTGCCATTTATTGTAAGCATTGCCTGATGTGTATATATTTAATATATTAAAATCTATATTTAAATGTATAACTAGGTGCAGAAAGGGACTTGTGCAAGTTGTCATCCTGTCTGCTTATTATTTTTGGACAGAAGCGTCCCTCAGAGTGCTGTGATCTCCCTCGCTTTGAATCTCCGTTACATCGAGCCTCAATGATTTTGCAGGTCCCCAGCAGGGAAAAAAACCCACCGCAACCCCTCCACACCCCCCCCTGCTCACCCCGCTCACCTCTCCTGAGATGTGACAGGGGTCCCACTGACTCAGTTCGCTCGGCGGTTACGTAATTTGGAGCAGAGCTCACGCCCATGGGGAGTGTGGCATGACTGCTGGAACTGCAGCGTGAAATCAAGCTGTGGTCTGTGAGACAGGGAAGCTCTGGCAGACAGAGGGGGAAAGTGAGACCTGATATTTGGGAGAGATTACTGGAAAAACATTTCTAGCCCCCACCCCCCCCCCCCCCCCATCAGGAGGTTTGTGTGTCTGGAAGGGGTTACAGTCATGTGGGTTATTTGTGTGTGTGTGTGTGTAGGTGGGGGTGTGTGTGTCTGTGTGTATGTGCGTGTGTTGCGGGGGGTCGTCTCTGGAGGTTGTGCTTTTGACGTTCACGCTTTAATGCCCATGCAGGATATGATTGGCTGACACTCAGCCCCACCCCCCACTGCCCCTTATCCACAAGGAGGCCCTACTAGCAGAGACAGGAGTATTTTTGAACAATAAAACAGAGGGAATTTGTGGTTCTTTGCCTTACCTTCAGTAAAAAAAAAAAAAAATTTAATTAAAATTTAAAAAGTATCTTGGCCGCTCTGACGCAAGCTTAATTTTTGCTTTGAACAAACCTCCAGTTTCTGTAGCCGAGGCCTGCGGCATTGGACTGATTTCACTGCCCAATGTCATCTAGCGTGAAGAGTCCTGCCTTTTTCTTCTCGTAGACGGCGCAGAAACGCTCGCCTCATCGCAGTCGATAATTACTGTTAGCATTAGGAAGGCATTTTTAGAGAGGTGTATCTGGAACGATAGTATATTAGAGGCTGCATTAGCCACAGTCACAGTAATTAAGAATGTCTGTGAGAGGGAACCGCAGGATCTGGGTGGCCATGTCTGCCTAGCTTTGGTTACGTTATGAGAAATATAGGCCTGTTAAAAAATGACACATCAAACACCAGTCTTTTTTTTATTAAAATAATAAAACTTCATTTTCTTAAAGAAAAAATATCTGTATTTTGCCTTGACCTGATCTGAAGAGTTGAAAGCAACTGGAAGTTTTTGGCTGGCCGTGTAGGAAGGGCTGAAATTCAGACTGCATGTAGGCTAGTATGTAGTAGGCTATGCCATTGGAATGAACTTTGTACTCAACAACTAAAGACAGCCGTATGTGTGGGCGTGTGCACCCGTGTTTCTGTGGTTCATATTCCCATATTTCTGAGCTTTGAAATTAGGTTGGGGATTTTTCTTTTCTTTTTTAATATATATTTTTTCAAATATAAAAATTTTCCATGGTCAGTGGATCGAAATGTATTTCTATTGCTCATTTTTCCACTGGAATTGTCACATAGCCCTGAACACACAATCATAAAAATGAATGTAGACAATGAACAGCCAGCATACAGTAGCACTGCATTAAGAACAGGGTTAGCAGGAGCTGCTGTGTGGCTCATCCTGTTGGTGCTGTTCTGGTACAATGATGGGCCACAGAGAGCCGTTGGGAATCTGGACCTTGCCAGTGCTGTGGACAGAAGCCCCACAGGGCAACGCACAGTCGACGCTCGCGTTGCCTAGGAGATGACAGTGTCTCATCGCACTCCAGCGACCTCCACTGGTTAATTGGTCGCTAGCAGGGGCGTGTCTACGGGTGGGCTGGGGAGATGAGCCTTGCCCACCCAGAGGAATCATCTGCCCATCCAATGAAAACTCTTTAAAAATCACTGTTATCGCAATTTTTTTGAGTGTTCGTAGTTTTCCGTAATTTTGTCATTGGTCATCAAAAAATGCACTGCTTTCCTATTGGCCATTTTGAAGCCGAATCCAGGAAAAATTTTATCTGACAATATGAAGTCGGCCCCCAGCGCCGTCAGTAGGCTATTAGAGCTACAGACGATTTGACCAATCATAAAAATGCCACATCGAAATAATATATTTCTCTAATATCTGATTGGTTGGTTTGGCCATATAAAACATAGAGACTCAAAGAGAGAGAAAGAGGTCAGTTTCTTTGATCAATCTATGCTGTCTCTTCTTGATAACTGTAACTGTTACGCATTGCTTAGGATATAGTATTTGCTAGCCTAGCTTACTCAGTGAGTTGAGGATAGTGGCGGGAATCTCCGTCTGGGAGATTTGATTTTAAATAGATTGATTACATGTTGCATCTAGCCTAGTTGTTATAGCTGCGATTCTGCGAAACATCTGCAGCATTGCACTAGCTGCCTGCAGTTGTGTGTGCGGCTCTCGTCTGTCTGTCTGTCTGTGTGTGTGTGTGTGTGTTAGCTAGCCTACTGCTGCATGTTGGCTAGTCAGTGGAGTGGCTAAACCATAAATGAAAATGATGAGCCAGTTACGGTAATGTAGTTTCACATTTAAATAGAAAATAGCACAAAGAGACTGAAATGATGAAGGAATATAGCTCATCTTTAATATACTTGTTTCCAAGATTAGATAATGATTTGGTATTATTGGGCATCAATAAAGTTGTCCTTCTATAAGATGAGGGGGGTGAAGGTGGGTTTAAAATGTAATAAAATTATCGTATCCACTAATGTACTGATTAGCCTATGCTATAGCTTTATATGAAAGCATCTCAAATCTCATCTAGGGCTTTGAAAATAAAAAAATGTTAATAAAAACATTCAAAACCCCCAGACCCCCCCCCCCCCGCTACTTCGTCCTCCCCTTGTGCCCCCATCTCTTCGTGCCCCCCCAATCAAAGCAGTCTAGAAACGCCCCTGGTCGCTCGCGCTTCAGCTGTATGTGAAGCGTCTTCCTCCGGCTCACGTCTGCGTGAGGCTGGTCTGCACATGCTCGTCTGCGCGCTCCCAAATCGGTAGACTAGGTTGCGGCAACGAGCACTGATGACTATGAATGGGGGGGGGCGGGGGGGGGGGGGGGGCATTCCAAATTTTGGAGAAAAAGGGAGGGACATTTATTTTGTTGGACGCACTATGCCTGTGCGACGTGTGCGTGTTCGGGAAGACGTGTGCATGTTCGGGAAGACGTGTGCATGTTCGGGAAGACGTGTGCGTGTTCGGGAAGACGTGTGCGTGTTCGGGAAGACGTGTGCATGTTCGGGAAGACGGGTGCGTGTTCGGGAAGACGGGTGCATGTTCGGGGAGACGGGTGCGTGTTTGGATAGAAGGGTGCGTGTTCGGGAAGACGTGTGCATGTTCGGGAAGACGTGTGCGTGTTCGGGAAGACGTGTGCGTGTTCGGGAAGACGTGTGCATGTTCGGGAAGACGGGTGCGTGTTTGGATAGAAGGGTGCGTGTTCGGGAAGACGGGTGCGTGTTCGGGAAGACGTGTGCGTGTTCGGGAAGACGTGTGCATGTTCGGGAAGACGGGTGCGTGTTCGGGAAGACGTGTGCGTGTTCGGGAAGACGGGTGCGTGTTTGGATAGAAGGGTGCGTGTTCGGGAAGACGTGTGCGTGTTCGGGAAGACGTGTGCATGTTCGGGAAGACGTGTGCATGTTCGGGAAGACGTGTGCGTGTTCGGGAAGACGTGTGCATGTTCGGGAAGACGGGTGCGTGTTCGGGAAGACGGGTGCATGTTCGGGAGACGGGTGCGTGTTCGGATAGAAGGGTGCGTGTTCGGGAAGACGTGTGCATGTTCGGGAAGACGTGTGCGTGTTCGGGAAGACGTGTGCGTGTTCGGGAAGACGTGTGCATGTTCGGGAAGACGGGTGCGTGTTTGGATAGAAGGGTGCGTGTTCGGGAAGACGGGTGCGTGTTCGGGAAGACGTGTGCGTGTTCGGGAAGACGTGTGCATGTTCGGGAAGACGGGTGCGTGTTCGGGAAGACGTGTGCGTGTTCGGGAAGACGGGTGCGTGTTTGGATAGAAGGGTGCGTGTTCGGGAAGACGTGTGCGTGTTCGGGAAGACGTGTGCGTGTTCGGGAAGGCGGGTGCGTGTTCGGGAAGACGGGTGCATGTTCGGGAAGACGTGTGCATGTTCGGGAAGACGTGTGCGTGTTCGGGAAGACGTGTGCATGTTCGGGAAGACGGGTGCGTGTTCGGGAAGACGTGTGCATGTTCGGGGAGACGGGTGCGTGTTTGGATAGAAGGGTGCGTGTTCGGGAAGACGTGTGCGTGTTCGGGAAGACGGGTGCGTGTTTGGATAGAAGGGTGCGTGTTCGGGAAGACGTGTGCGTGTTCGGGAAGACGTGTGCGTGTTCGGGAAGGCGGGTGCGTGTTCGGGAAGACGGGTGCATGTTCGGGAAGACGTGTGCGTGTTCGGGAAGACGTGTGCATGTTCGGGAAGACGTGTGCATGTTCGGGAAGACGTGTGCGTGTTCGGGAAGACGTGTGCATGTTCGGGAAGACGTGTGCATGTTCGGGAAGACGTGTGCGTGTTCGGGAAGACGTGTGCATGTTCGGGAAGACGGGTGCGTGTTCGGGAAGACGGGTGCATGTTCGGGGAGACGGGTGCGTGTTTGGATAGAAGGGTGCGTGTTCGGGAAGACGTGTGCATGTTCGGGAAGACGTGTGCGTGTTCGGGAAGACGTGTGCGTGTTCGGGAAGACGTGTGCATGTTCGGGGAGACGGGTGCGTGTTTGGATAGAAGGGTGCGTGTTCGGGAAGACGTGTGCATGTTCGGGAAGACGTGTGCGTGTTCGGGAAGACGTGTGCGTGTTCGGGAAGACGTGTGCATGTTCGGGAAGACGGGTGCGTGTTTGGATAGAAGGGTGCGTGTTCGGGAAGACGGGTGCGTGTTCGGGAAGACGTGTGCGTGTTCGGGAAGACGTGTGCATGTTCGGGAAGACGG